>OU343217.1:78809967-78965863 GCA_910596185.1 Chrysanthemum makinoi
CAATTGATTATTCTTTTCTATATCATAAACCAAAAAACGATGTTAGGAATTCTGAATTCATTGGATGGTTTTGCAATACAGTTTGTTATCTATATTCTTATATACATTTTTGTTGTTTACTTATGTTATTAATGATTGTTTGTTATGCCTAAAATTTAATAAATCAATTGTATTTGATATATCTATTAATAAATTTTATAAAAAGAAATCGCTATGTTTATCAAATTTGTTACATGATAGTATAACTTGAGACAATGCATCATGACATAACTTTAGATTAATATTGATAAGACTAAAAACGTATATAATAAACTTTTTTACCAATTAAAATGTTAGAAATCAGCTTGAAAAAGTAGTAAAGTTTGTGAACAAAACTGATATTAATATTGGAAAGTTTGAAAATGTTTGTATTAATTGATTGGAAAATTGATATTAATATTGGAAAGTTTACAATTACTTATATAAATTGATTTGAAAATTGAAAACTATTACTTTTGAAATAGTTTCCTTACTTATAAACATATGCACCTTAATTTGAAATGCATTTTAACCTAATATTACTCTATAAATTGGTTGAATCATATGCAGATTTTATCACTCAATTTCCCATCTCTCTTGTGGCCTATTCTCTGAAACATAAGGTATGCTTTATATGCATATAAAACCAATAATTCTGATAAACTACATTCATATTGATATTTATTTGTGAGTCTGATATTCTATTTTGATTTGTAGAAAAAAAAATGGAACAGAATTTGACTCCATTGTGTGACATTGATCCTATGTTGGATGATATCAAGGTTCTTGAACGATGCATTAGCAAGTGGAAGCCCATATCTACGAAAGCCAAATAACGTTTGGTCATTGGACTTTGTATTACAAGATGAGGTGTATGTAATCCTACATACCAACCAATGTATACATCTGTTATAAAATTTAGATACATGTTGTTTAGATTAGTATACTAAAATGTTTTTGCTATTTGATGCCTTCTGGTATTCAAAAGTTTGCAACTTATATGGCATTTAGGGTAAATTGTGGCTTAGCAACTTGATCATTTAGGTTGAATTGTGGCTTAGCAAATTGATTATTTTATTGTTTATGCACCTTTGGTCTAATGTGTATGTATCCTTTTCATTTGCAATTCATGATTGTTTATCTAACCAACTGATATGCCTAAATTTGTCCAACTGATAAGAGGTTTCTTGATCTTTATTTTCTCAAACATGATACTTTTTAAGAATGATGTACTTTATGTTATTATATTTGTGATATGCCCATTCTATGACTATTTAGATTAGTATAATAAAGGTGCATACTTTTTTAAGACTTATGATATCATATACTTTCCAAGCGATACAAAAAATTTGGTGATTTGCCTCATCAACTTTGATATGGTTTTAGTAAACAATCCACTTTCGATGTGCAACTGTGATATCATCATTTTAATAATATTTTTATTAATATAATAAAAGGTTATTAACTTTTATAATTGATATAATGTGGTACCCGTATACACGGTACAATTAAGAAAGACCATATCAACAAGTTCCAACTTTGCTTTGATGAAGGGTCATACAGATTTGGTAACTTTTGGTGTCGGAGAGAATGGTGGCAACTATCCATTAGTTAGTCACCGTTACAAGATGAATCTTTTTAAAACACCGTATGTAACAAGACTAGCCAGCTTTGACAACAACGTCGTGGTTTCAGATTGAGCCATTTCCAAACTTCGTTAATCGACGCTTTGCGTAAGGCAGATGTTGTTGGTAAGCATTATGTATAAAAACCTATATGAGTTAACACGATTGTTATTCTATGTCCGTTGTTAATCATTTTTCTCATTTAACATGCGATAACGATTGTTCTATCGGACTTGATCCCCTTCACCAAATTTGGCAAGGATAAGACAAGAAGAAATGTTATTCTTGAAGACGTTGAGTATGTATTTATTTAACCATTTTATATAAATAACAATACTATCAACATATGCATACATACATTACATGTGTTATGCAAATGTATCAGAGGTAGGAAGATTCAATGTTGTTTCTTCGATGGTTGGGCTTCAAAGTTTGATGATTTTACACACCAAAGTGGGTCATGTTGTTATGATAATGCGACTTGCTAAAGTGACCATTTTAATGTATCATATCAACACATATCTTACAATCATATAATTTAGGATAGCAGTTATATTCGCCATTGGTATGTTTTTTTGTAGACACCCCTTCCGTGACAAATGCTACAGGGCTCGGAACTCGTACATCAACGATGTCATACCGAAATCACCACTTCACAGAGGTAACTATCCTTTTGCAATCTAAATTATGTTTATTGATTACATATTTAGACTTGATTAAAAATAATATAAATTGTTACAGGTATGCAGAAATAGAAGGGTATGATCCTGCCAAACATACCATTATCGTTTTCCCCACCAAAAGGAACCTGACTTCGGAAGAGTTTTTCAATGTTGCCTAAGAAAATGGTCGGCAGATCCTGTGATTCGAACTGAGTCTACTTTTTAAAACTATGGTATTATCGTTATTTAAACATGTCAATTTTTATTATAAAAGTTAGATAACCATTTTATACATTTATTTAAATGAGAAAAGGTTGTGTATATACACAAGATTCATCGAGAGCATGGCTGGGCATTCCTTGCTTGCAAGAGGTGTGGATGTGCCACCAAAGAAATTGAAAATAAGCAATCATCTTCCGGATCTTCTAAGCAAAAAACAACAGTCCGGGTAGAAATCATAGAGAAATCGCTGCTGTTGGGATGAAGTAAGTATTTTTTTTTCATTATTTAATTATATATTTAGTTTCAATCTTTTTTTGGATATTAATTTTAATATAAGAATATATACATTGAACAAATATTACATTTCAGGATGAAAATCATCGTCCGTGTTATTGGATGATGGCTCTGCATCGCTATTCTTTGTTGACGACATGATAGTCAAGCTTTGTAGAGTACAATTACGTCTTATTAACAAGTATGGAAATGAAGTTGATGACTATTTTCCGACTGAACTCAATGTCATGGTTGGTAAAAAGTTGCTATTCCGCTTTGAATATACGGATTTCAACATAAGCAATAACAACCATGTTTACCAAGTCAAATTGATGTCGGACGAAGAGGCTCTGATCAATACCTTTAAAAAGGATTTCATCACTGAGGTAACCTGTTATTAATATTCTATCTTATATTGTAGATGTAAATAAGTAATAATTAAAACAATTTTACAATAGCCATTATATAATTTTGGTGTTAAAACCATGTTATTAGGAGGTCGCTGACGATGTTGCATCAAGTGGTATTGCTTCCCTTTTGCTTGACTGTGGAAGAACGGCCCATTCTCGGTTTGCTATACTTATCAATATCGTTGAGGATTCTATGTGTACAATTCCTGCCGATGGCCCACTTGCTGAGTTGATACGAGAGACTAAATTAATCATATGGGACGAAGCTCCAATGATTAATAAACTTGAATATGAAGCTTTTGATAGAACATTAAGAGACATAGCTTCAAGTACGTACTTAGATGCTTCGATACAGTTTTTGGTGGCAAAGTGATTTTTTTGGTGGAGATGTTCGCCAATATTACCTGTTATTCCAAACGGTAGTAAATTGTACATGCTTCCATGAACATGTCTTATTTATGGAAGCATTGCAAAGTTCTAAAACTTAAACAAAACATGAGGCTTCGTGTGGGTTGCAATCCGCATGATGCATCAAATAAATGAGTTCGATATTGAATATAGGAAGGGAAAATAGGTGGTAAAAATGACAGTGCAGAGGTAGAATTCCCCAAGAGATGCTTATTGTAGATTTTGATGATCATGTAGTTGTTTGCCAGGAAATTTACGCAACTGGGAGGGAAAATTTGTGGGATCCGTCATATTTTCAAGATCGAGCTATTCTTGCACCCACACACGAAGAGATAGACAAATTTAATGAACGGATGATGTCCAAATTGCCAGGTTGGGAGAATGTATGTTACAGTTCCAATTGTTTCCATGTAGATGTGGATTTCAACCGATGAGTCGATGTATACAAACAATTCTTAAACACAATAAGAATGTCCTATTCCACATCACAAGTTAGTTTTGAAGATTGCCCAATAATGTGTTGCGCAACATAGACCAAAGAGGTGGTCTTTGTAATGGTACAAGGTTGCAAATAGTTAGGATGGGAGTAAATAACATTGAGGCAAAAATCATATCCGGTGGTAAGATAGGGGTTGTCGCATTCCTCGCATGAATATTAGCCCATCGATAAGAAGATTCCTTTCGCTTAACAGAGACAATTCCATATCTATTTGTTTTGCCATTACAATTAACAAAAGTCAAAACATTATCGAAGGTGGCCCTATTTTGACAAAACTGTTTTTCACACGGACAATTATATGTTGTATCAGTGGTAAAGAGCAAAAAAAGGCCTAAAAAAGTATTATGTTTATACAGTGATGACAACCATTGCAATCACACAACTAACGTCGTGTACAGAGAAGTTCTACATCGGCTTTAAGTTTTTTCAATCTTCTTTTCATATGTTGTATCCTTTTTAAAACATATATTAAATGTTCTTTTATTTAAGCATAATTATCCTTTTTAGTTTTTTTTAAAGACATATGAGTGTTTTTGATATTTTTTTCAAATTATCTAAGGCAATACACTATTATGTTTTAATGTTTAAAAGACTACACGAAATATGTATATTACTTCATTTATCTTTTAGCATTATACATGATGATAGCGTATCTAAATTGTTATAACATGTTTTTGTACTATAATTTTATGTTTAAGAATAATATTTTAAGCTAGCCGGCCAACGGCCGGGCCTTAGGCTAGTACATTTTTATATGTAAATGTATATATGTATGTAATTAGTGAAAAAGAGATGGAATGAAAGTATCCTTACGTAGATGTGAAGATGATGATGACAAGAACACTAATTAAACACTAATGCACCCAAATCTTGCAAGATTACTACTAACCCAAGCACTTGAAACTCTTAACTCCAATGTTACCCAAATGCTTCCTTCCACAATAGCTAGTAACCCCAAATTACTAAGAAACATAAATAACTACACTTAACCTTCTTGAAAAACACTTGAACAAATCAAAACAAATTGTGTGTGTGTGGATTCGGTCGGGTTATAGGAGAGAGAGAGGTGTATTTTGTTTTGATGAAATGAAAGTATGAAGTGTTTAGGTGCCATTTGGTTTGTTGTCCGGAGTGATAATCGGTATGGATTTTATATAGGTGGAAATGACTATAAGTTGATGTATGAATCTTATAAATGTTGTTTGGTAGGTTAATTAGATTAAAGGTGTAGTATAAGTTATGAGGGAAATTGATGGGCCCAAGAATCAAATTTCAAACCACTCTTGTTACTTTCATATGTATAGCTATATATTTAGTAAATATTCGGTTTTGAATTCGATGTTAACTAACCAAAACTACATGGAAACAAGTACTTGATTCCACTGGCACACACCAACGCATCTTTTAGTTGTTTAAGAATAGTGTGTTAATACAAATATCGTCATTAAACGCTATTTATATTTTTGATCTTTACCTAAGTTTTGTTAACGACAAAAGTAAATTTATAAAAGCTTAAAGCTTGTCAAGTTTAATAGATATTAAAACAAGCTTTTCCAATAATATCTTCATCATTCAGTTACATTTGTGATTAGTCATATCTTAATATGACTCTAATCATTATGTATGATAGTAGTTTTTAGAATGTGTTAGGTTCTTAAAACCAAACACTACTTAAGCACTTGCATATTTCTAAAAATAGAAATACAACATATGACATCATGTGATGCATCATGGAAATCATTGAAGATTTCATTAGATATTTTGTGTAGATTACTCTTCATATTTGCACAATCTTATGTAGATAGAGTTGACTTTGCAAGATCTTTGATATCTTGTCGTCGACTGGCGACCAAAATTCATAACGGGCGGAACCTTTAGGGTCCGCGGTCCGGATGCTGTCAATGGTTTGGCTATAAATAGCAAAGCCAAACCAAGTAGTTTTTCATCCCTTTCTATCATACACTCTTACATATCTTCTCTCTAACCTTTCTAACTCAGTTTCATATCATATTAGTGATCTCTTTGTAGCAAAGAAGATCAAGTCACATTCAAGCTTCAAACGAGAAGTTGGAAGTCTTGTTTGTTTAGTGTTGTATGATCTTGTGTTGATTCATACTTCATTGTTGTATTAAACCATCATAATCTTGTGAGTGTGAGTGGTTAGTATTTTAGTCCTCAAAATACATTGTGTGTGGGAGTGGTTGTACCCTTGGAAAGAACTCGACATCTAGCTTAGTGTCGGAAATAGTGTAATGTAAAGGTTTTCTCCACGGTGAAAGGAGCCTAGTGAAGTTAAACTCTCGAGTGTGAGACTCGGGGAGTGGAGTAGGGCAAGGAAAAAGAGTCCTTGTAGACCGAACCACTATAAACAACTTGTTGTGGTTTGATCATTTCTTTCCTTATTTAATCTTTACATATTGCTTGCATATTTCATTAACATATCTAAGATCAATATCAATTGATCTTTCAATAAGTTTCAAAACAAAGTTTTAATTGGTAAACTATTCAACCCCCTTCTAGTTTTCTACAATTGGTACCAGAGCCTCGTTGCTCAAGAATTTCTAAAATTACTTGTATTTTATAAACTTGAAACGATCCATGGATTCTCAAAACTTTAAAGAAGGGCAATCTATGCAAAGACCACCACTCTTTGAAACCAATGGATTTATCTATTGGAAAAACCGTTTTGAAACATATGTAAAATCAAAAGATATAGATCTTTGGTTTGTTATTGTTAAAGGGATTTTAGTTCTACAACAAAGGATATTTCTGATGAACAAAAGAAATTAGTTGCTAAAAATAATGAAGCTAAAATGATGCTTTATAATGCTTTACCTAGAAAAGAATATGAAAGAATTTTTATGTGTGAAACCGCCAAAGATATTTGGGAATCTTTGATTGTTACACATCAAGGTAATTCACAAGTCAAGGATAACAAAATTGATCTTCTTGTTCAACAATATGAACAATTTGTTATCCCTGAAGATGAAACCATTGATTGTGGCTTTGCTCGCTTTAACTCTATTATTACATCACTTAAAGCACTTGATGAATCTTTTCATAGTAAGAACTTTGTCATGAAATTTCTTAGAGCACTCCATCCCAAATGGAGAGCTAAAGTGACCGCTATTGAAGAATCAAAAGATCTCTAAAAATGTCACTAGACACTAGACGAGCTAACTAACCTCAAAGTACACGAAATGGTGATGGAGAAAGATTCGAAGATCATCAAAGGAAGAAGGGAGAAGATCAAATCCGTTGCTCTAAAAGCAAAGCGGAATCAAGTGATGATGAATCTAATTCTCTAGTGAAGATGAGTATGCCATGGCCGTAGAGATTTTAAGAAGTTCTAGAAGAAGAGGAAAGTTTGTAAGACAACCTCGAGAAGAAAAGAAGCCATTCCCAAAAGATCGGGATGACAAAAAGGGTAAAGGTGAAAGAAAGTGTTTTAGATGTGGTGATGCAAGTCACCTCATAGGAGAATGTCCCAACCCACCTAAAAGCAAAACTCAACGAGCTTTTGTAAGTGGTGCTTGGAGTGATAGTGAAGACGATGAAGAATCAAGCAAGGAAGAGATCGTCCTAATGGCACATGAGTCAAATGAGGTACTTTCCGACTCTTCTTATTCTTCTATTGATGATGACACCTTGCAAAAACAATATAATCAATTGTGTGAGCTAAGTCTAAAAATCATAACTAAAAATAAATTTTAAAAACCAAAAAGGAATTTTGGAAAATGAAGTTTATGAGTTAAAAGAAAAAGCAAAACGACTTGAAAAAGGAAAAGCAAATGACAATGATTATAAATCATGTCAAGAGCTTAAACTTGAAATAGAAAAAACTAAAGCTCACACAAGATGTTCTAATCGAAAATAATTCTAAATTTAAAAGGTTTAACAAAACATCGCCTTTGCCGATGAAATAGTTAAAATTATAAAACACCGAGGACATGAATGGGCTAATGAAGTATTAATTCCAAAGAGTCAAAACAAAACGGCCGAAAAAGACGAACATCGTCAAAGCCGCGAAGACATCACGGACCGTGACGGAACCAAAATAAGGGTTCGCCTGTTGAACAAAATGGTGCCGTGGGTACTTCAGCGACGTAATGTTCATATACGGACCCACTCAATTTGTAAAAGTAACAAAGAAAACCAATGATAATGTTAAACTCAAAACCTGTTACATCGAGTAGGACTTGCTAAAATGAATTTAGATCAAAAACTACTCAACAACGATATAAAACACCTTTTGCCAAACGCCCCTTCCTAAGAGCAACCACAACGTACAACCCAACTACCAACACAACGGTTGGAATCAAAACTTTCCTAGACCATATCAAACTCCAAATTACATGTCATGGAACTCTTACCCATCATTTCCATACATGAATCAAATAAATGGTATGTTTAACCCAAACGGACCCATGAGATATTGGGGACCAAATGCTTGAGTTATTTGCTTCTTAGGTATGCTTGAAAGTTGGATTGGAACCCGATGAATGGATAAAAGATAGTGGATGCTCACGACACATGACGGGCAACAAAGTCTCTTCTCATCATACCAAGAGTATGACGGAGGTAATGTCACTTTTGGTAGCAATCTCAAAAGCAAAATCATTGGCAAAGGTACGATCGCTCATAACTCTCTAACTATTGAAAATGTTGCTCATGTAGATAGGTTAGGATTTAATCTACTTAGTATTAGCCAATTATGTGATAAAAAGTATAAAGTACTATTTGATGAAAATGGTAGTAAAATACTAAAAGATGGTATCACCATAGCTAAAGGAGTTAGGAAAAATAACATATACGTCATGAAAATAGATAAAACATCTAATGACAAACTTTGCCTAACAACGTTAGATGATAGCTTATCTCTTTGGCATAGAGCTAGGTCACGCTAATATGAGACTTATACAAAACCTATCTTCAAAAGAACTAGTTAGGAATTTACCAAAACTAAAATATGACCAACACTTTTATGACGCTTGCAAAATTGGTAAACAAACCCATAGTAGTCATAAATCTAAAATTTTGGTGTCCACATCTAAGTGTCTAGAATTATTGCATATGGACTTGTTTGGTCCATCCGCTATAAGAAGCTACGGAGGCAACTTATACACTTTGGTCATAGTAGATGATTACTCAAGGTTTACTTGGACGTTGTTTTTGAAAACCAAAAACGAAGCTTTTGATAAATTTGAAATTCTTAGCAAGAAAATTCAAAATCAACTAGGTGTTAAAATTGTGTCGATCTGAACGGATCATGGTCGTGAATTTGACAACGAAACTCAATTTGGAAACTTTTGTGATACAAATGGTATAACACATAACTTTTCGGCTCCTCGAACACCTCAATCTAATGGAGTCATAGAACGTATCAAAAGAACAATTCAAGAAATGAGTAGAACAATGCTCAATGAACAAAACATTCCTCAAAAGTTTTGGTGTAACGCGATTGACACTTCTACATATATTTTAAATAGAGTCTTAATCGCCCTTTCTAAACAAAACACCATATGAGCTTTATAAAGGTAAAAGCCAACTTTAGGATATTTTAGAGTCTTTGGTTGTAAATGCTTTATTCTTAATACTAAAGATTATCTCACCAAGTTTGACCCAAAGTCTTATGAAGGTGTATTTCTTGGTTATTCTCAAACTAGTAAAGCTTACATTGTCCTAAATAAAGAAACAATGATAGTCGAGGAATCGTTGAACATAACATTCGACGAAAGTCCACCTCCCTCTAAGACATCACCTTTGGTAGATGATGACTTAGTTGAAAGTCAAATGATAGAAAGTCAAGAAATAATTAATAATAACAAGGAAGATGAACCATTAAATAAACAAATTGTCAACATCAAAGAATCTAAAAGTCATCCTTAGACAAGGTCATAGGACAACTCAAAGAACCCACAAGCCCAAAATCAAAGTAATTATTTTTGTTTTGTATCCACCATTGAACCAAAAACATAAATGAAGCAATAAAAGATGAATCATGGGTAATTGCCATGCAAGAAGAGTTAAACCAATTCGTTAGAAATGATGTTTGGAAATTAGTTCCAAAACCTAAAGATCAAACTATAATTGGAACGAAATGGGTTTTTCAAAATAAAATGGATGAAAATGGTATAGTATCTAGAAACAAAGCTAGGCTTGTAGCACAAGGTTATAATCAACAAAAGGGGATTGATTATGATGAAACTTATGCACCGGTAGCTAGACTTGAGTCTATTAGAATATTACTTGCTTATGCATGTGCCTATGATTTTAAATTATTTCAAATGGATGTTAAGAGTGCATTTCTTAATGGGTTTATTAACGAAGAAGTGTATGTTGCTCAACCTCTCGGTTTTACCGACTTTGAGAAACCACATCATGTCTTCAAACTCAAGAAAGCATTATACTGGTCTTAAAGCACCAAAAGCTTGGTATAATCGCCTTAAGACTTTTCTTGTTGAAACAAATACACTATGGGATTAGTAGATAATACTCTTTTACCAAGAAAAAGGTCACATATTATTATTGTTCAAATATACATTGATGACATTATATTCGGATCAACTTGTCAAGAGCTATGTGATGATTTCTAAAATCATGCACGACGAGTTTGAAATGAGTATGATGGGTGAATTAAACTTCTTTCTAGGACTTCAAATTAAACAACTAGAAGATGGCATATTCTTTAATCAATCTAAATATATAAAAGACATGCTTAAGAAATTTGGTCTTGAAGATTCAAAGCCAACTAAGACACCCATGTCCCTGACACTAAACTTATCAAGGATGAGGAAGGTGAATCCGTAGATAACACTAAATATAGAGGAATGATTGGTAGCCTACTCTATCTCACGGCTAGTAGACCCGACATTATGTTTAGTGTTTGTCTATGTGCTCGCTTTCAAGAAAACCCAAAGGCATCACACTTATAAGCCTTTAAAAGGATTTTTAGATACATTAAGGGAACAACGTGTTTAGGATTATGGTATCCCAAAGGAACGGGTGTAGAAACCATAGTGTATGCCGACTCGGATCATGCCGGTGACTATGTCGATAGAAAAGTACAAGTGGTATTTGCACTTTTGGTGGACATTGTCTCACCTCATGGTTTGCAAAGAAGCAAACGGCTTTAGCCATCTCAACTACGAAGTTTAGTATGTCTCACCGGTATGTCAACAAGCTCTTTGGATGAAGCAAGCTCTCGCATTACGAATTCATCTCAACGACATTGTGATACTTTGCGACAACAAAGGAGCCATCGATCTCAGCAAGAATCCCGTTCAACATGCTCGCACAAAGCATATTGAAATCCGTCATCACTTTCTTCACGACAATGTTCAAAAAGGAAACATCTCAATTGAGAAAGTATCCTCCCAAGACAACATTGCCGCTTATCTTAACTCTTAAACGAGAACCTTTTAATCTTCTTAGACTTGGTTTAGGGTTAATGGAACCAAACATGTAGGATAAACATAGCCCAAAACATTAGAATAGTCAAAACAAAAAAAATTTGTTTTGTATCTGCATCAGAGCACGGCACCAACGACAACACGGACGGAACCAAAAATTTGTACCGCCTCGTCCGTGTGTTCACGTAAGAAAACCTACCTACACAAACATTCTTCCTCAAAACCCACTTTACCAAAACGTGTAAACATTAAACCAAGCTCATTATTGACATCTTCCCACTCACTAATCACTGAAGATAACATCATTGTAAGTATCCTCACTACATTTTATCTCTAATTCGAAGTCTAGGATTCTTATTTATGCACAAAACCATCACAAATCATTACATGGGGTTTTATGTATGCTTTTATACCAAATATGAATTCAATTGGCCAATTGCATAACTAGTCATTGAAATTAGGTACTACATTATCATATTGCATAAACAAATCATGCTTCCCACTAATCAATAGATAATGACTATAAGGTCTTATTCAAATAACCAAACACCCCATGTCAAAAATTTTGAAAAGCTTCTCACTTGTAGGAAAACAATTTTTCATTGCTAATACAAATAGAAACGTTTAATTTTCATCACTTGCATGCTCTTGAATACTAAAGGTATTGCATAACTAATATGCATTCCGGGTATATTCAAATGAAGCCACATTGAATTAGGAGCATTTGTGTTATCTCATGGTATTTGCCAAACACCCCACTAAAACCATCTTTGTGCATAAAATGAGTCGAGATAACCCAACTCCAAATTGTTTTCATATAGGCACACACTAGAACCAAAAACGTTAAAGTGTATTCTCATTTTAACATATTAATTCTTGCTCTAGGAATAACCATGGTAGCCAAGATTCTATGATCACAAAGACACTTGCTTAACTACATTCCCAAACATCACAAAACCAAAGGACTTTCCAAGGAACAAGTAGAAATATTTAAGAGTCTAGAATCAAGGTATTTCCATGAGGGTAGAACCATTCACCCATCCTTCCTTGAAAATACCAATCTTCGTGAAGAACTAGCCGCCATTCAATTCGTTTGTCTTCTTGACATCGATGAACCAATTTGTCCTAGGTTTGTGTTAGAGTTCTATGCTAGTGTGACCGGCTTTAATGATGAAGACGATGATGAATTTTGTCTTAGGTTTAGAATCAATCAAAACGACTACACCATCACCTTAGCCAACTTTGCTCAAGTGCTAGGAATTCCCAACCAAGGGACTTGTGTCTACTCGGATAAGTGGTCACTCACCGCTCTTGATGCAATCAATGACCGCCTTCTCCTACCAAACCCGCTTGGCCGATAAGGATGTTATCCGTGAACACCTATTTAACCAAGGGGTGATACAACCCGAGTTACCCGAAAGGGGAAGGAGGTAAACCGAGATCCATATGGAATGGAGCTAAATGAACTTAAGCCGAATTTAAGAAATGGGAGGAGCTACTTAGAGCCAACGCCATTAGCACCATAGGAAATAGGGATCACATTAACGCTTGCCTTTGTCACATGCTCTACAACTTGTCCACCCGACAACCATTCAATTTAGCTTACTACATCGCTAGGAGAATGATTGATATTCCAACTCAAGGATCTGCTCTTCCACGGGATGCTTCTCACCCGTCTCTATAGAAACTTTGCACCAATTCCACCAAGCCTAAAAGGGATGCACCTTCACTATGAGCTCATCCCTCACATCTTTGTACCTTTGATTGATGCACGAGTTGCTAAGACAGCAAAGAGAGCAAAACCTCCAACTCCATCATCATCATCATCATCAAATAGCTCCGAGGATGGTCTTCCAAGCTATCATCTTCCACCTCATGAGTATTATGAATCTCTTCCCGAGATAGAGAATGAATCAGCGGAGTTCAAGCAAACTAAAGGAATGTTCAAGTGTCTTGGTAGGATGATGAACAAGATCTACAAGAAGTTGGACAAGTAAGGGTCCATTAAGGAGTGTTTGGAACAATACATTATCATCAATGTTTGATACAATTTAGGTGTTTTTATTATGTAGGATGCTAATATAACTTAAAACAATGTTGTATGCTAACAATCTTATGCAGGAGGATAGCACAAGTATGCTATCAAAATTTACCCATTTTCACTATAATGTGAAAATCACTAGGCCTTGCTCAAAATCCATTCTCCACTATGTTTATACGTAGTTATTTACTTTTTCTAACAAATGTTTAGTGTCACATGTTTTGAGAAAATTTCGTGTTTTGAAAAGTCCCGACAACTTAAAATGAACTGTCAATTTTCGCGACTGATCGACGCAACACCAACGTTGGTACCGCCCTGTTATGACAAATGGTACCACCGCACTGTGACAGGCGGATGCATCAGACCTTTTTGGGGTCCGTCCGTGTAAACGATTGGTGTCGTGGATCCTCCAGTAACTTCTTCATTCGACTCTTTCGTGATTCCAAATTACCATCCATTGCTTATAAGTCAATCTTAACTAGTTTATACCCTTATTAGAACTAGTATAATTCACTTAGGTATATAAGAAATCCATTTCCCACCAAAATTCAAAAATTTGAAAAATCAACCCAAGGAGCCCTTATATAAAGGAAGGAACCAAATTTTGGTACCTTCAAATCCATGGAAATTCAATATTAGGAAATTCCACTCATTAGAACACATTTATTGCAAATCTTTTCTTCTTCACTCCATCTCTCTTGAATGGTTGACTTGGGTGATATGACTAGCATTCAACCCACTTCCAAATCATTAGGAACCTCATCTCTTCAATGGTTTAACATCAAATCAAACACATTTCTCCATAATTTTCACTTCTATAAATTGAGAGGTTTTACCATGATCATCCTCACACCTTCTTCATTCTTACCATCATCTAGCAAAGTAAAACACAAGTCAAAATGACTAAATCTCTCCTAAACCTTGCAAGAAAACCGCTAGAATTAGTGTGAGGCCTTGTTGCTTCGTAAACCTTAGCTCATCCGAGTCTTCCACTCACAATCTCATCTCCCATCCGAGATGATACAAGCCTTACCTTGGCTACACCTACTCAATCACACATTGTGATCACCACTCCACCACCTACAAAAACACCAACTTCACCTCCACCGGCACCCATCCAAACATCCAAAACACCCTCACCACCCTCACCACCAAAGTCTCCAACTCTCATTCCTATGGAGTTATTTTCCACACCACCAACTTCACCAATCCTTTTTGGATGACTTGCCTCCTAGGCCAAATCATCCACCACCATTGCCATCCTTGGCACAATGAGCGATTGCTCATGAGTCACCTCGTTCATCTTTGACCCAAACGCCCATTAGGGCCAAAACCACTTCTCTTCCACCCCATCTACAAAGACATCCATGGTCCTTTGTATGGACCATCACTCCCTCATCAATGTCCCTCACTGAGGACATGAGGAGTGCATGGGATGCTAATCCCACAGAGAGAGATTCAAGTGGAACTCCACAACCTCCACCAATTCAAAGGCATGGTGGATTCTCAGACTATGCAAATGCAAAATGCTTTGCTAGCCTCCATCATGACCACCCCAAACATCCCCACCAACACCAACACATATACCATTCCACCACCACAACCTCCCCAAACACTACCCTAGGCATGGTTGCTCAACTTGTGAGCAAACAACCAACCGTTGATAGGACCGGGTTATGGTCCATGACTTCCAAGAGGAAATGAGGTTCATCCTCAATCATATCCTTGAGCGCTCAACGCTTTTCTCATCCACCATCTCATTAGAATGGTCATAGATTAGCATTTCTAAGTCTTTCCTTTTCTTAGGATTATTTATTTTTTGTACTAAAACACATCATTGTGTTTCTTTCATGATTTTTTAACTAATGAATGGTGTTTTCTATATTGTTGGTGCTTTTACATAGTGTTTGGAAATGCTTGTGAATGATCATTATTACTAACATTTTTTGTAGCTTTATTTTCACAATCCATGTATCTTCCCATTAAGCACCCAATTTAGGGGGAGCTTTGATCAAGGGGAGATAATCGCTCGGGCTCATTACATTCCTCAAGCCTCTTCTTTTGTTGAGACAAAAGGATAAATAATAGAACTTGTTTATATTTGACTTTTCCAAAAGTCAAATCGCATACATTGACTTTCTCAAAAGTCAAACATGATACTTCATTGGTAATACTTGGCTTTTCTGAAAAAGTCAACATCATGCATTAACTAGTGAATACTTTGACTTTCTAAAAAAGTCAAACATCATACACTTCATTAATATCATTTTTCAAGTTCTAAAACTAATATTTTTATAACTCTTGTACAAACTTTGTATCTTTTATAAAATAAAATTTATATTTTGTCCTCAAAAAAAAGGGGGAGATTGTTAATACAAATATCGTCATTAAACGTTATTTATATTTTGATCTTTACCTAAGTTTTGTTAACGACAAAAGTAAATTTAATTTATAAAAGCTTAAAGCTTGTCAAGTTTAATAGATATTAAAACAAGCTTTTCAAACAATATCTTCATCATTCAAGCATTTACATTTGTGATTAGTCATATCTTAATATGACTCTAATTATTATGTATGATAGTAGTTTTAGAATGTGTTAGGTTCTTAAAACCAAACACTACTTAAGCACTTGCATATTTCTAAAAATAGAAATACAACATATGACATCATGTGATGCATCATGGAAATCATTGGAAGATTTCATTAGATATTTTGTGTGGATTTGTACTCTTCATATCTTGCACAATCTTACTTAGATAGAGTTGACTTTGGCAAGATCTTGATATCTTGGTCGTCGAATCGGCGGCACCAAAATTGGCCACAACGCTTAACCCTGGGTCCGCGTCCGTGGATGTCATTGATGGTTTTGGCTATAAATAGCAAAGCCAAACCAAGTAGTTTTTCATCCCTTTCTATCATACTCTATTACATATCTTCTCTAACCTTTCTAACTCGGTTTCATATCATATTAGTGATCTCTTTTGTAGCAAAGAAGATCAAGTCACATTCAAGCTTCAAACGCGAAGTTGGAAGTCTTGTTTGTTTAGTGTTGTATGATCTTGTGTTGATTCATACTTCATTGTTGTATTAAACCATCATAATCTTGTGAGTGTGAGTGGTTAGTATTTTAGTCCTCAAAATACATTGTGTGTGGGAGTGTTTGTACCCTTGGAAAGAACTCGACATCTAGCTTAGTGTCGAAATAGTGTAAGCGAAGTGTAAAGGTTTTCTCCGCCCGTGAAAGGAGCTTGTTGACTAGTGAAGTTGAACTCGAAGTGTGAGACTTGGGAGTGGAGTAGGGCAACGAAAAAGAGTCCTTGTAGACCGAACCACTATAAACAACTTGTTGTGGTTTGATCATTTCTTTCCTTATTTAATCTTTACATATTGCTTGCATATTTCATTAACATATCTAAGATCAATATCAATTGATCTTTCAATTAGTTTCAAAACAAAGTTTTTAATTGGTAAACAATTCAACCCCCCTTCTAGTTTTCTACAAAGTGGAAATGTGAGTGGGGTAATATTAGATCCAAAATTGAGTGTGTTAGGTTTGGAAAGATTATAAAAGTGTAGGGGGGGGTGTTTATGTTATAGATGATAGGATAGAAATTTTGTTTTTATGGTTTTTATATATAAAAGTTAGGATTTTAGGATAACGTTTGGGATTATGGTGATTACTGGGTGGTTATAGTATATTTAATAGAATTGAATGATTTTTGTAGTGGAAAGTTGTTAGTGGATTTTAGTGTAAGTTATGTTAGGGGTATATATTGTAACTTGATGAACTAGTATGCATGCATGCACTTGCAAAAACGTATTACGTAGACGATTAACGTAACAAATAATAATGTAAGTATATATGACTTATGAAATTCTCGTAATATACTTACTGTGTTTAGACTACACTTATTCTAGTGTTAGTACGTGTTCAATGACATTTTACGTTGTATGCGGGATAACCTCCCGGTTGTAAGTTAAACATGCACGTAAGTATTCAAAATGAATAATTTCATGTTATTAGGTAAATATTGACCTAAAAAAGTGAGCGTTATCACAATTCAGGGAGAATCAAGTAACTGGATCTCCTGAACATGATATCTCCTTTACCGATGTATTTGGTGATCCCGCATTTAGAGAGTCTCTAAGCTAGTGGACACCACAACCCTTTTCCTTTACAAGATTGTTGCATTATCAAACAAAACCCATGAAGCTCAAAGAATGGTACAACTGTTGGATTAGAAAATTGAAAAGAGGGAGGACAGGTGCATCCTCCTCTCAAAGAAAGTAAAGCTGGAAATGATGGGACTTCCTGAAAAACAAAACTAGTTAGGGTCTTTTCTAATTTTTATCTTTTGTTTATTATTATGTAATAGGTGAATAATACATGAGATCTTTTGCATCATTTATAAGTATATGCTTTACTATGTATTATTTAAGTCGTAAGACGAGGTTGTTTTGCTCATTTACAATTGAAAACACTTATGCTATATTTATATCTCAATAGGGGAGATTGTTGGGCCAATTCAGTGCCCACTGATCTTCATATAAGATTTCAATAGAAAATACTGTAACACCCCCAAAAAAGGTTTGCAGCGGAAGAAAAGGTTTTTGGGATGCTACTCAATTGGATCATAACACAAAGTGAAAAATAAAGATTTTTCTTAAAAGATTTCATTTATTGAAGTAAAATAGAGTTTACAAAGGTTGATTTGTTGCGGGAAAATGGCCCCTTTAATAAAATGTGGTCCCGATTCGTATATCAGAGTCGTCTATGACCATGCCATGCCAATGCCAGCGCCAGAGTTAGCTATCGCCTTTTCATCCCGAAAATACATGCTAAAAAGTCAACACAATGGTTGAGTGAATTCATAGGTTTAGTAATAAATCAGTTGATCACAAGATTTTCAAGTTTAAAAGAAGCCATGGGCTACGTTGTTATACGCCCATAAAGATAGTTGATATTATTGCACTAAGCTCATGAAACCAATACTAACTGCATACACCTAATTACTGGTGTAAGTAAATAAAATTGCCCCTCTGAGATGTAATAGCCAATTACATAGAGATACCAAATATAGTGCGCCCCGGTTATTTTCGATAACCGAGTCGGGGTCGTCAATTCCCATAGTACTATCCACGATATTTGCGTTCACTTGCAAGTGATTAATGGTTCATGATGTAGGGGACTTTTGGCTGGCAACTTAGGCAGAGTCATAATATCAAGAGTACAACAAACAGTTTTCAAGCAATTGTGATCATAAAAGCAGTAGTAGCATGTATTCTCCCCAAGGAGTTTATAAAACAGTTAAAAGAGTAAAAGTGGGGCTATGAACTCACCTTAGTGATACGTTAGGAAATGCACAACAATAGCAAGTACGATATGACAACGGCTTCAACACGAAACCTAGATATAATATGGCAAGTCTTAGATAATATATTTCGTTTACGACCCTAAATGGTAGTGTTTGAAAAATGATTTGCTATGAGACACTCGTATCGTTTTAACATGTGTGATAATGCTTAAAGTTCAAAAAAAACAAATGATTTCAAATGCTTTCTCATGTGTTTGCGTTACGTAGCTTGTGTGGACGTTATTGACGTACATAAAATGTAGTTGTGAAAATACTTCTTAAGTATTGGCTCTTGGAATAAATGGGGGAATAATGTATACGAAACTTTCGTATAAGAGTTGATTCGAATATTGACTCAAGTATTATCGAAGTGGGGAATAAATACAAATCAAATTGTATTTATTAGATTTGTTAGGTTTCATGGTGTGAAAATATATATACAATATATATTCATCGAAATTGTGGGAAAATAATATATTTCAAAAAATATATATATATATATATATATATATATATATATATATATATATATATATATATAATATTTATCGTTTACGAGGATGAAATCGTTAAATGAGAATATGTGTTAAACATGTTTATTTAACGAAAAGTGTAAAACATATAAGTTTATAAAACTTATAAAAGTTTTAAGATGAAAAGTGTTAAGTGTGCAACTTAGAAGGACTAAAGTTGTAAAGATTATTACAAGTTTGTAAAACTTATGAAAGTCATGATAAAGATATAAAAGTATTCAAAGTTGAGGGCCAAGGTTGTAAATTACAAAATTTATTAGAGTGCTGAGAGAAAGTGACAATTGTTTGGAAGTTGAGGGTGCCAAAAGGCAAAACTTGCAAAATAACAAGTGAAAATAAAAATCACCAAAAACGGTTGAGCACGGAATCGAACCTGGGTCTCGTGTGTGAAAGTCAAGCAACAGAACCAGTGGAGCCAAGGCTCGTTCCTTGTTTTCTTTTACAATCGTTGTTATTTAACAGGTTCTCAACTGTTTACTCTATATAACATTTTTCATGCAGTGAGGCAACGTGAGTTGTGGCTATAAATTGTGTTTCTTCTCCCTTTCAAAACTGATTTGGAACCTTCAATTATGTAGTTGGGATTTCACATTTGAGATTAAAATAAGCCTTGGTTTAGTTTGAGCTTTTCGACTTCAAAATTCCGAATGAAATCACCATCTTTAAAACGTGTTATAGACGAGTATCGTGAGCTCGTTTTTAAGTTGATAGGAAAACAAGTTTTTACATCTACTGAGCTCGTTAATAACCACTTGAGATAAAACCCGATAAGGATATAAGTTGTAAGCTTGAAAATAGTTTATATAACTTAAAAAAAACAAGCTATTAAGCCACATGTATGCGTTATAAGTCGAATGAGCATTTGTCCTACGAGAGCCAACACATAAGTTTTCTCTTTAGTCGTTTTTAAGCTCTTCACCATGTGTGTTATGAAAACGGGTTTTGAAAGTTTAAAACACATCGCGAGCATTATCAAGAAACTAAATACGAGATTGAGGCTATGTATTGAAATGGGTTTGTGAAAAACTTACAACACCAAAAGTGGTGGAGTGGTTCGAATGGAGATACGAATGAGAATCGAGAGGACTTTAGCTATCAACACCTTAACTCGATATGAACCTAACCCGAAAAGACTCCATTAAACACGCCGAATGTTTCCGAGAACTTTTTAACTTGACCCACTGTCTTGCTAACCTCTTCCCTTGCTTGACAGTAACAAATTAAGAGTTATGTGTTTGTGTTTGAGTTGTTTAGGTGAAATATGAAAGTGTGAGAATATGAGTTCAAGGTCAAATGGAAAGACTTTTATAGCCGAATATCAAGAGTGTGCCACATGCTTCATATGTCCAAGTCTTGTGGTGCAAGTGTGAGAGTTGTGAAGTGTGAGAGTGAGTTAAGTTAGTTTCTAAGTAGTGAGGTAAGAGAAGTTTGATTAAATAGCCGAGAGAGGTATGGTGCATGAAGTATTTAATTTGCATGCTAGTAGAGAAAAGTACCCATGTGTGTCGAGCATGCTTGTATTCTGGCAAAGGATTGAGGCGTGCAAGGGAAAAGTCAAGTCAAGAGATGTGTTACACCGTGGGTTAAAGAGTAGAAGTAGGTTTAAGTATTTGTTTTTAACTTGTCTAGTGTATAGGTGTTTCGTTTGAAATCCCACGCAAAAGAAAAGGAGATAGGTGGTCATGTATGTGTTCTTCTTTTATGTTTTTGGTTTTGACAAAGAGTAGCAAAAGGAGGGTATAGTTCTGTTGGGTTGATGTGGTTGTTGCACGCCAAAAGAAAACAAAATATTTGAGTTGTGTCTTGTCATTTTCAAACATGTGGGGAGGAAGTGATAAGAGTTGTGTCTTGTCCATTCTATCATGTGGGAGTCAGAAGGTATTTTTTTGTTGTTGCCTTGGTTGACCACGCAAAGGAAAAGAGAAAGAGTACAAGTTTTGAGATAGAGAAAGGCGTGTGGAAAGTTACCAGAAGAGGGAGATGCGTTTTAGAGAGAAGAGAGGTGAGGGGATACTGCATTTGGTAAGAGATAAGGTAGGTCAGGATACAGATTTTTGGATTGATGTGATTTGTATTATTATCAATATTATTAATAGTATATTGTGTACCTCGTGTCTCGCCGTATTAAACAGTAAGCGTATCATCCCGGCTTGATAAAAATATAATAATTATATTTCTAGTCACGTTTTCGTAAAACTGATATAAAAACAGTGTCGTTGATTTCGATAGGTAACTTTTATATTTAAGCCATAACTAGTGTGATGTCGGTACGCGTGCAGACTCGTTTATCGAGATAACCTCTCGTTGTCGCGTTTTGATCATCAGTAAATGTCAGAAAATAATTAATTTGCATCATTCCTTTATCAATGTTACCCGTGATTGCATATTTCAATTAAAAAGTAAAAATTTAGGCGTGAAAATGTAGAAGAGCGTTTTATTAAATCAGATAAACAATTACTTCATTCTTTACAGGTGAATAATGACTTGGAAATTTACGGGTGGTTACAAATACCCTAAGGGTAAACAAAATCTCTGAATGGAAAGATGCATTCATGTAGTCATCTTCGAAATTCTTCGGAGTCTAAAGAAAAACTTGACACTTTCTGAGACGGAACTCAGTGAGTGAAGTATCTGAACCAAGAAAAAGATGATGAAATCAGTGAGTGATGACTATAACTCACTGTCTCCCTGAAGATCTCATCATCATGAATCTTAGATACTTAAGTAAAGTATCCAAGTAACTAATATAAAGGTGAGAAATTTCTTTGGAAGATAAGTGTATATCACTTATCAAAAAGTTAAGATAGTACTAACATTGGTAAAAAAGAATAAACATTTTTCAAACACTGTTCCTTAAAGTATGGTTGGACATGTTCCAAGATTGAAAACATTTAATATAAGTGTACTACACAGTTAAATGCTTGACATGTCGCTAACCCACGAGTATCCACCTTGATCTTTGCCTATAAAAGGGAATGTTGTAAAGGTGTAAATGATCATCTCTTGTAATTAAAGTGATACACTTTCAAGAGAGCATTTACTCATCCAAATATAACTATAATCCTTGAGCATTCAGTTGGTTAAGCATAGTTTTTGCTTAAATTTAACTTTCATTTGTGTTTAAGTTTAGTGAGAGATCATTAAATATTATTATTATTCAACTTAGATTGTTATTTCGCAAACAATCTTAAGTAAATTCTTTGATTCACTTCTAATAAAAATTTAAACGTTGAAAATATATATGTATTTACTTACTCGTTTGTATATCTTTTTGAAGTTTAAACTTACGTTATTAAAGCATGAAAGTTGATTAGTTATTCTTAGTTATATCTTTGTGATTAACTAAACGGGAACAATAAATCGTTTGACTTTTGGATTAGCTTATTTCCAAAACCCAATAACACCTTAATTTTATTTCGAATTTAACCTTGACCTTTTTCAGCAACAAACACATATGAATATTTGACAATAACATATTCAAAGACGTTAGCCATTTCATACGGTCGTCAAGCTACATTCACACTCCTATTGGAAAAAAGAATGATATTGGTATCTCCTAATCAAACGGATGATTACCTACTTTGAGTTGTACAAAGTAAACATCTGAAACAACAACTAACTCAAAAAAATAAAGCAACACAACAACTGCATGGACTCTACCGCCAATCACTTTGCTGGAAACAGCTTATTTAACCCCAAGGGTACAATTGTAACTGTGAGTCCACCAAGGATAAATTATTATATGAAAACTACCTGTTTGACCCTAACAATAAGCAAATATTAATACATAATAACCAAATGATGATGAAACAAGAAGAAAACAAATAACCTATAGTCAGTACCCCATTTAAACTGAAATCACATTATCAACCATCAAAAACCTTACTAAAGCGTGCAAACAATAGAGAATTTATCACTTAAAACAACAAGCCATCACAATCACGGGTGCAAAAGTTCAAAAGATAAAATCAATAACGACAAAACAAAAACAAAAAATCTGCAGAACATTAATACTTTTTACGATACCACGGTCTAGTCAACACTATCAACCACAAGACCATCAAAACGTTTCTAAAATGTTGAAAGGAAAACCAAAAGAGCTTTGGCTCAGTTGGTACCCACCTCCGAAAAGGTCAAGGTGTTCGAGTCTTGGCCGCCATAGGATGGTGCCCCACCAGAGGAGCTCTTTGGAGCTATTCCTTGTGGGCCAGACAATGGCCGGTGCCAAAAGGCACCAGGGTCAAGTTGTTCCCCCCAATTCACACCTTTTGTGGATAATGTTGAATGGAAAATTAGAGCATGCACAACTCTGAACCACTAGGCAAGATTGATTCGAGCTTGCTCTTAGCAGAAGATACAACAGCTTCTTTGCTCTTCAAGTAGTTATTAACAGTTGAGAGAGGAATACGTAGACTCCTCCAGCAAGTATCAATCACAATTTTCTTGAGTGCAACACAAGTGTGTATGAGATATGCAGCAAGTTCAAAATCACAATTTCGACCATAATAGCCCAAGATTTCAACATATTTGAGGCGTTGATGAGCATTAGTAAGATCCCTTGCTTTCCTCTTATTTATGATCGGTGAAGTCCAAAATGGCTGCAAAAAAAAAAAAAAAAAAAAAAAAAAAAAAGTATTTGGTAAACTTTATATAAGATATTGTGGTTATACGAAGGCGAGAATTGGACAGAGCATATTACCACTACTGTAAGAGTCTCCAAATTTGGACATGCATTCAATATCAAAGCCAACTCTTGAAGACATTTACGTTTACTACCACCGATCTCCAGCCTCAATTTCTTGACATTTGGTAGCTCAGGAATGGAATTAAGCTTTATATATTCCTATAACATAAAATTAAATATCATACGTACAATCTTTTCTTAAGAGTATAAAGACATTAGAAGTGAACAACTAACCATGGGATGCATATAGAAGGAAAGAGCCTCTAGGGATAGAGCACAAGATGATATCTGGTGGAACAAATTATGATATGACATTGACCTCCCCCATTCTTGATACAACTTCACTTCCTTGAGTTTAGGAAGATGAGACATATATAGATGAGACATATATACAACTTCACTTCCTTGGGTCGTTGGCTATGCTTACTGTTGACTTCTCAAATGCCTTCAACTTGGTGGATCGGACTACCCTTTTAAATGAGGTTCGAACTCGATGCCCGTCTATTTCCCTATGAGTAGATTTTTTATATGGTCTTGAGGTTATATGTGGGTGACGACTATATTTGGTCCACCACTGGAGTTCGCCAGGGGACCCTTTTGGGCCTCTTCTTTTGCCTTAGTTTTGCACCCACTTGCCCACGGATAGGGATTGTTGCGACTTCTTTTCCATGCTTGGTATTTGGATGATGAATACGATTATCGGTGACACTAAAGAGGTAGCTAAAGCCTTAGATATTATCATGGTGAGGCCCCACCTGGGCCTTGAACTCAACATTAAGAAAAACGAAATTTTTGGCCCTCATGCAATGGGGTGAAGGTACAAGATGGTTTGTTTCCCAGCGGATTGGGAGGCCGACATTGGGTGTGAAACTCCTTGGAGGCTGATGGCCAAGTAATGGGATCATGCGGGGTTTATTAGCGGTTTGGTGCGTGAAAAGGGCATCTCTTTGTGGAACTAATGAGTTGTCTCACAAGTCTGCGCGACCCTCAATCGAGCTCCTTTTGCTTCGGCCATGTATGGTCGCTAAGTCGATGTTCGGTCTCGAGAACGTGCCAACCATGTATATAGGGGAAGGCTTTTGTTTTTGACAATGGCCTTCGGAAGGCAATAGAGGCCATTGTGGTTTGTGGGGGCCCTTTTTTTGGGGATTTTCAATGGAGGCTCGCATCCCTTCCGACTCGGTTTGGTAGGTTGGGTTTATGTTCTACCGAGGATGTATCTACTTATGCTTGTGGCCTCGGCGCAATCTTGAGTTCTGAGGATCACATTCTTCTGGGGATGTGGTATTGATGGGGTTGACTCGATTATGGGTATGCAATGGATCGCATGCGATGTCCCTTCCTCGATTTCGATCTTAGCGGTTTCTCTAACAAGGACACGCCCACCTAAAGCCAAAATGTTTTGGCGTGTGCCCTTTTAGTGGAATCGTCCGAGTTTGGGAGAGAAGTTCGATTTATCCCTCGGCAAAAGCGGTGTTTGAATGTCTCCGAGCTCCTCATGCTCAAGATTTCTTGACGGTTATCCCCATTCAGGCTAGGCCAACATATGTCCTACTGGAGTACCGGACTATCCTTAAGTACCGGCTAATGATCCTCTGTTTCCGGTGATGAGCCTTGCCCGGTCTGCCGCAAGGTTTGTTTAGATTCCTTTGCGAGCATGCGGTCCATTGCAAGGAGTTAACGGGTTTCAAATACGTGCATGATTTGGTTAAGGATGTTACGTATGATGTTCTTAAACGAAGCAGAATTTCTTCTAAAAAGAGGCCCGTGAACTTTCTGCGGATCCGCTTGAAGGGAGGTCTACTTACGGCCGGTGATATACTTGTGTTTGGATGGGCCGGGGGGAAACATGCTTGTGTGGATCTTACCTGAGTGTCACTTGTTGGGCTAAGGGACAATGGGTTTGTTCTTGGGACAAGCGGCGTTGAAAGAGGAATCGAGCAAAGTTGCTAAACACGAGAAAGCTTGTTTAGAGAATCAACACGTATTTACCCCCTTTGCTTTTGATACATTTGGGTTCCTAGCCCGCATTGTGGAGTTTTGGCCCAGGGTTCACGGGTTGTGCAAAGTAATTTTGCGACCCTAAGTTACAAAATTTCATTTTAGTAGAATTGGTTTTGCTATTCAAAAGGGGGTTGCGGCACAGCTTGTTGCCCGTTTGCCTGCCATCTTATTGTAATCCGTTATTACAAGTAATAATAGAAAATCTCAATTTGATTCAAAAAAAAAAAAAAAAAGAGAGAGAGAGATCAACAGAGCAACCTTTGTAGGTGAATGATACAAGATCAAAATCTGTTAAATAGATGCTTTGAACACAAGAATGTGCCACTATTTCAAAGTGCTTTAGGCTAAGAGATCGCCCACCAATACGAATATGATTCAAGTATAGCGGCTCATGGATTACTATTGTCTCAAGATGTGGACAATTTGTTAAAAATTCACGAAGAACTGATTCCTTCACGTAAACTGTCTTCAATACAAGCTCTTTTAGAGACGCTATCTCCATATGTGGGAAATCATATTTCCTGGGATAGAGACATAAGTTTATACAATTATCCATCAAATCCAGTTCAAGATTGTCAACTTTCTTGTTTACCGCAAAATGGAGCCATTCATCAATAACACCCTTATGTTGATTGGTCAAACTGAAACGAATTTTGAAGTCTTGGACACATGGGTGTTTGTAGCTTCGAATGACACTGTTCACCTGATTAATGTATTTAAACCGCTCTAAAACATACAGTTTTTCATCCGGTTCCACCATCTCTAAAATTTGAGTACTATCAAATTTCAATCGGGTTACATTACACCACACGAATCTCCATCTACGGGAGAGAATACTGGTTACTGCCGCCTCTTTAATAGACAATAGAGAAAGTATTATAACAAGAATCTCAATTGGCATTTGGCTAATGAAGTCATTTGAGTTTAATCTTCGACGGCCCCCCTTCAAAAATCAAAGCCATCAATTATTAATCATAACAATAACCAATCCTCACATAAACCGTTATCAAACCAAGAAATCATCTATACAGAAGAATATAAATTACAGAAAAGAAACATTAAATAAGTAAAAAAGGTACTTAAAATGCTAAACCTGCACTTGAAGAGCAGTACTACTAGAGCTCGGTAGATATGTACTCATTAAGTTTTCGAATCTGCAGAGTATTTTACATACATATAACACATTAATAATACAATTTAAACAATACGTACATACTTTTACTAGTGACCATACATGATCAGTTTTCTTTACAAAATGCAAGAAAATAGAGTTCCGTTCATAAACATTAAGATTCTTATTGAAAGAAGCAATTGATTATTAGTTAGTTACCAATTGATACAAGGAATCTACAACAATACAACAACCGCATCAACACTAATTAGTATAGATTTGCACTCCTTGACAGACGTTGTTAGTTCATTAATATTGTTATATATAATTAAGATTTTCGAGATATTCTATTGAGAGTAGGATGATTATCCTACGTACGGATGACTAGTAGAGGAGTGAAATTTCATATTGGAACACGTTAGGCGAGATTATACACAAATAAATAAAAACTAACAGCATCCAATCATTTTATTACGTAATTATCAGGTTTCTAATGAGTTTTACACCACCACTAACGCAACGTATTTAAAGTAGCTTATGTGTATATAGCTTATGGGACGTCGAAATACAATTAGCGCATCTGATAAGGAAAACACTCAAAAGTGATTATTAGATGTATCAAATTGCCATGAATCGTTTGAATACAGCTTATGCAAACACCCTCACAACCACATAGCCAGCTTATTGAAACAAATTATTTCAACAGAAGCAAGTTATTCATCTATTTCTAAAATGCAATAAACATAAAATCTATTAAGGATGAAAACAAGATTTATTATTATTTTTTTTCATTTTTTTATCTATACTACATGTAACGCATTTAACACCCTCTTTCCTAATGTTTTATTAAAGATATCATGAAGGTGTTTTTAAAGCATTACAATTGTTAATGCATAATGTATATACTACATAGCTTTTTCGGGGGTTACATGGGTTTCCGACTCGACATTGCCACTTTTAGATAGCCGGAGTCGGCGCAAGTAAACATCTGTGGCCACAAAGACTACATGGCTTTTACTACATCTTCCACAACATTTTAATACTTATTTTTTTTTTTTTTGAAATAGTTTAGTTTTTAATGCCAAAAATGCGCATATAAATCAATAATGTTTTAAAATGCATACTAGATACAAAGTGTCAAAAATATTATAGAACCGTAAGAGTGTCTCAAGAACTAATCTAAATAACTTTTGAAGTTTGTTTTGATAAAATTGACCACAAAAGTAGAAACAACTGTCTTTTATAAAAATCGAGACAATGTTTTTAAGGCAAATGATGGAAAATGTGAATTCACAAGTGATAATTTATCTGATTTTATACATATTACAAATATCTATATTTATATCTCTACTATATTGAATTTAGCACTCTCTCCCCTCAATTTTTTTAAGATGTCAATAATGTATTTGTTAAGCATTCAAATGTTAATGTATAATGTACACTAGATGGGTTTTACTAATTTCTCTTCCACAATCTTTTAGTACTTCATTTATTATAAAGTGTTTAATTGGTATAGTTTTTAATGCAAAAATGTGCACATAGATCAATAGAATTTTAAATGCATATCATACTACAAAGTTTTAAAACTATTATTAATTGTAAGAGTGCCTCGAGAACCAATCCAAATAACTTTTGGAGTTTTTATATGGTAAAATTAACCACAAAAGCAAAAAGGTCTTTTATAAAATCGGAATTTTTTTTCAACGCAAATTATGCAACAATGTGAATTAACAAGTGATAATTTATGTGATTTTATACCTATTGCACATATTTATATCTATATCTATATTACATATAACGTATTTAACACTCTCTCTCCTATTTTTTTAAGATGTCATAAATGTTTTTCTAAGCATTGCAATTGTTATTGCATAATGTACACACTACATAGATTTTACTAATTTATCTTTCACAAAATTTTAATACTTCATTTTATTTTGATTTTTTGAATTAGTATAGTTATTAAGGGTGCGTTTGGTATGCTTGATGGAATCAATATATGTATAGGTTTGGGAATGAAGGGTAATAGAAATGGGTATAATTATCTCAAATGTGTTGTTTGTAATATAAGTTGGGTTTGAATATTAAAATTTAAAAAAATAAGAAAACAATAAATCGGTGGACTCTTTAAAATTTTCTGATATTATAAATGAGTTGATTTACAAATGAAGATGAGATGTTGGTGGGCCTCTTAATATTTTTGATATTTTAAATGAAAATTTGAAAAGATTTACACATACCTCTGAAAATAGAGTAGTTTGTGGATACCCACTTTTTAAAGGTTTCTCCATAGATTTATACCTATATATACTAATACCAAGCATCTTCTATGACTTTGAAATCCGTAGACTCATTACCATACTTACATACCAAACACACTCTAAGTAAAAATGCACATATAAATCAATAGAATTTTAAAACACATACTAGATTACAAAGTTCCAAAAATATTATTAAATCGTAAGAGTGCTTCGAGAACCAATTTAAATAACTTTTGTAGTATTTTTTGATAAAGCTAACCACAAAAGCAAAAAGACGGCGTTTTATAAAAATCCAGACAATTGAATGAAGGCAAATGATGCAAAGAAGTAAATTCACAAGTGATAATTTTTTTGAGTTTATACATATTACACATATCTTTATCTTTATATATATATATATATATATAGGGTGGGGTTATAATGAGAAGCCTTTTAAAATAAAAAGGATGAGAAGCAATCTCAACCGTCGGATTAGAGTGGCAAGATTAAAAAGCGAGTGGCTTTTTGTAATACTAAAAGTTGAAGGGCAAATATGTAGGAATAGAAAGTATCCTTCCAAATACAAAAATAACTCGTTCCTTATGGAACGACGTCGTTCCGATCATAATAAGTTAACCTAGATCTGTATGTATATCACTTTTCCTCCAAAAATTTCACGCTTTTCTCTTTCAAATCTCACACACTAAATTCACAAAATTAAAACATGCACAAAATTCACAAGAAGAATGTGAATGTGAATGTGAATGTCATGTCGCTTGCATCATACCTATGTTGTGTCGTTGTGCAGTGCGTTGAAATTAAGTAGTCGTGATCCGGTTTACGAGGTTAGTTCGATATTGGTTCTTTGCATCACAATTGTTTTGAATTTAAGTAGTCGTTGAATTTAAGTAGTAGAGATTATAATGATATATAATAAGTGGCGCTCAAAACAATTGTCCGATGCACCTGCGAACTTAGATAATATCTATTATAATGATATATAATATTTGTGATTCGAAGATGAATGTGATTGTTCGTCATTGTGAATTTAGGTAGTTTTGATCCGGTTTATGAGGTGTGTTTTGATTTTAATATATCATGCCGTTTTGTAGCTTATTCTAATGTTCAAGCCACTAATAGCTTATCGATTTTGTCAAAAAGTATATGTGAGTTTATTTGTGTGCTTGATGCAGTAGTTGTAATGAAATGATGCAAGAGGTTATATTTTGGGGCAAATATTGTTCAATTAGGTAAAGCAAAGTGTGTTTTAGATGTCGAAAAGTGTCTATGAGAGTATTTGAATGATTGATGCAGTAGTTGTAATGAAGTGATGGAGTAGGTTATGTTGTGTGGCAAATATTGTTTGAATAGGTAAAGCACACTGTGTTTTAGATGTTGAAAAGTGTGTGAGAGTATTTGAATGCTTGATGCGGAGTTGTAATGAAGTGATGCAGCAGGGTTATGTTTTCGGCAAATATTGTTCGATTAGGTAAAGTGTAATGTATTTTATTTTTCAAAAAGAGTGTATGTGAAAGTATTTGTGTGCTTGATGCAGTAGTTGTAATGAAGTGATGTAGTAGATTATGTTTTGTGTGCAAATATTGTTCGATTAGGTAAAGCGCAGTGTGTTTTAGATGTCGAAAAGTGTCTGAGAGTATTTGAATGCTTGATGCAGTAGTTGTAATGAAGTGATGCAGTAGGTTATGTTTTGCGGCAAATATTGTTCGATTAGGTAAAGCGTAGTGTGTTTTATTTGTTGAAAAGTGTTTGTGAGTGTATTTGTGTGGATGATGCAGTAGTTGTAATGAAGTGATGCAGTAGGTTATGTATGGTTAATTCGCTTGCTTTAAAAATGTTTTAGGTGATACTGAATCAGACAAAGCAAATATAAGCAATAGACCTGATTCGAACAAAAAAAAAAGAAATCTGGTGCATCCTCAAAACCTGACTCTGCTGTAGCTATTTCAAAAATTCTAATGCATCACAACTTATATTTTCTTACATCACTACTTGTTTATTGTTGCATCAATATTTATCTTTTACTGCATCACAGTTCATATTCTACTGAATCAATGCTTATTTTTTACTGAATCAATGCTTATTTTTTACAGAATCAATCTTTATATGTTACTGCAATGCTTACTTATTATTACATCTCAAATGTGCAGTGTTATATATGTTACTGCATCAATGCCTATTTCTTACTGCATCAATCTTTATATAAGTTACTTGTTTTTATTCTATCACCCTCCTGGATGAGTATTTCACTTCCTCATATAAAGGGATTTCCTATTCATAATAAACTTCTATTATTATACTTGTTCCTATCCTTATCTATTATTATACTTGTATTTATATAAAGGGATTTCCTATTCATTATAAACTTCTACTTAAATTCCAATCTTAAGGTGATGTGCTGCAGATACCAGCAAACTTGTACTAAAACTATATCTATGAGCATACATAGAATCTCAAAAATGTTGAGCGGAATAGTCTTACGTGGCATAGTAGATGACAGGGCCGCTTTTCTTCTTTTTGGTGTCGTGTTGTTTGTATCAGAAAGAGTAGGCATCTTGTTACCTATGATTAATAGAGTCAGGAAACTGGTAGTTTATAAAGATGTATTTATTTGCCTAAACATCCTTTTAATGCTTTCGGTTGTACCAAAAAATTTATGTAACATGTTTTGATTATATTGTTGCAATTGCAGGTATCGATATTTTTTTGATTCCTCTTTAAAGTTTTCACAGATGCCTTGAGTGATGGAGGCATTATAAAAGTATTATGTGTGCCTTCGAGCTAAAGATTTTCCAATAATGCTTTGAAAAGGTGATATTGTCAGTGAAGCAACTAAATCAGGGGCCAAGGGTTTGCCATTTTTGAAGATCTTGGAAGATGGTAATAATTAGATTACATTATCTCTATAATCACTGCTTATTCATTTAGGTGGAAAATGGGTGCAAATTCGGTGGAAAATGTGTTTAGGTGAATACAAAAATTGAAGAAGTGTTATTGTAGTGCATCATCTGAAAATAAATTGTTATAATTGTTTATTATTAACATGCCAAGTTTTGCAGCGGAAGCTGAGAGGATCAAGAGATGTAAAGGTCGCGTATTTGCCTTACGGGATGAACCAGAAGTTCATAGAGTATGGCTACCAAACAATGATGCTCCTGGGCTGGCCATTGCTCGTGCTTTTGGGGATTTTTGTCTCAAAGATTTTGGTCTCATTTCTGTCCCTGAAGTCACATATAGTCGCATTACAGAAAAAGACGAGTTTGTTGTCCTCTTAACTAATGGAGTGAGAAATTTCGCCACTGTCAACCATTATGAGCGAGGTTAGACCGGTTGAGTAATGGGTCAAAAGGGGTAACTTAGTTATGGGCCTGGTTGGGTTGACCCATAACACTTATTCTCAAAATAATTATTTTTCTAATGAATAATTAGTTTATCAGACATGATTGCAAAATTGTAATATTTCAACCCACTCAAAGTGTTCAACCCGTTCCCATTATTATCGCTTTTTAGCTCACCCATTTGACCCATTAGAGGAAAGTACGGCAAAAAATCAAACGATGACCCATAAATGGGTCGAAATCACCACCTTCATGTTCTACACATGTAACTTCTACCAAATATATTATTTTTTGGAGCATGCTAATATCTATTATAGTATTTGATGCTTTCTGATTTAGGATGTCCTTTCAAATGCTAATATCTATTGTAGCTTCTGCTGAATCACATTCTTGTGCAGCACAAGCGATAGTTGAATCAGCCGTGCGTGCTTGGAAGCACAAATACCCAACTTCTAAAGTTGATGATTGTGCGGTTGTTTGACTGTTTCTTGGGTTGGATACACCAATGACTTCAGCCACTAAACTAAATCAAGGGAAAGACGTTGAGGAAGAAGAAGAGTCATCTTCCTCAATGAATAACTTGGAAGCAGGAAAAGACTAGTCTGCCCTTGAAGGGGTTTCAAGGTTGAACACATTGTTAACGCTCCCTAGGTTTCCTGAGGATGAAGAAAACGTTCAGCCTGAAAAAGTAAAGGTTAAGAAATGATTGAAAAAGTTGGCGATATTATTGTTTTTTGTTCATGTTTTTTTGGTTTCTTTTACCATAAAAGAGATAAGATTGTAAACAAAGGTTTCGAGCACTTCAGAATTTAGACAGGCTCGTAGTGTATGGTGAAGAACCCGGCTGTTTTAGAGGGCTGTGGATATCGTTTGCTTTATTTTTTATTTTTTCAAGGAGGAAGGTAATTTTGTAAAACCAAAACTTGCTGCTGCTTTTTTATGTATCAGGACTCTGTGAATTGTCAATCTAATGTTATGTTTATCGAAATTACATGGTCACTTTACTCGAGTGTATTTTATGCATGTGATTATTCCTCCTAATGTTATTCTACTGCATCCTAATGTTGTTTGCATGCATGCATCATAATGTTATTTGTATGCATGATGCCATTGGTGTGATGAAACGCCTAAAACCCAATTATTATTCTACTACAGTATAATATTATTCTAATGCATCACTGTGTCACCACACAACTACATCAAAAATGTTTATAATACTAATGCATCTCAATGTTATTTTACTGCATCACTATGTTATTCTACTTTATCACACTGCATCACTATGGAGCATTAGTCCAATCGTTGGAGTATTTGTGCTTGAGTCAATTGATCCAGGTTCAAGTCCAATCGTTGGAGCATTAGTCCACCCTTAATGTATCACGATGTAAACTTTACTGCATCACAATGTATGTTTTACTACATCACGCTATAAATTTTACTATATCATAATGTAAATTTACTTCATCACAATGTAAATTTTAAACTTGTTGGATATTTTAAACTTCAGTTTAAATACTATTGGATATTTTAAATTTTCAGTTGTAATACTTTCTTGAATTTTTAATACCAAGTATTGTACTTCTTAATGATGATAGTGTTTGTTTTATATTTATTACTTTTGATTTACTGCATCACAATGTATAAATCTACTGCATCACTGTGTTATAAGTTGAATGCATCAAAGTGTTATCTAATGCATCACAATGATATAAATTCACTGCATCACAATGTGTAGATATACTGCATCATTGTGTTATAAGTTTACTGCGTGAAAATGTTAAAATCTATTGCATCACAATGATATAAATTCAGTGCATCACAATGTGTAGATACACTGCATCATTGTGTATCATTCAGTGATGTATCATACTACTGCATCACAATAATATTTTAGTGCATTAATGTATAAATTTAGTGCATCACAATGATGTAAATTGAGTGCATCACAATGTGTAGATACACTGCATCATTGTGTTATAAGTTCTTCGCATGAAAGTGTTAAAATCTATTGCATCACGTATGATGTATCATACGCATCACAATAATACTTTAGTGCATTATTGTGTTATTATACTCCAATCACAATGTATAATTTATTGTATCACAATGTATAATCTACCGCATCACTATGTATATTAGTGCATCACAATACACTATACAAAAAATGCTATACTTAGATAATATTACTGCATCACTATGATCATACGACTGCATCGCAATAATACTTTAGTGTATTAATGTGTTATTATACTCCCATCATAATATATGATCTACTGCATCACTATGTATATTATACTGCATCACAATACACTAAACAAAAAAAATGCTATACATAGATATTATTAGTGTGTTATCGCATCACTGTATTATTTTTCTATCAAAGTACTATCACTATGTTATTTTACTGCATCACAATATTGTTCTACTGCATCACAGAATACTTAACTGCATCACAAGGTATTATAACTTTAAAAAGCATCATATTTGCCCAAAAATACTCTTCTAGGTATCGAACAATTTTTTTTGCTTATATGGGCCTAAACTTTCAATTTTGGACTCTTTGAGGTACTTTGCGACATTTTTACCATTCAATTATTAAAAATCTAAAGGCAAAAATGTCACAAAAGTATCTCAAAAAGACCGAATTTGAAAGATTAGTACCTCAAAAAGTCCGAATTTGAAAGTCTAGTACCGGTATAAGCAAAAAAAATTGTTCGATACCCACAAGAGTATTTTTGGGCAAGTATAATGATTTTTAAAATCAGGGGCTTTTGCATTTTTGCATTATTATTATTCCTATATCTCTATGCATCACAATGTAGGAGTTACTGCATCACTATGTATATTCCACTGCATCACAATACAATAAACAAAATAACATAATGAAGTTAATGATTTAAAATGAAAAGAAAGATACAAAGTATATTTATTAAACACCGAGATGTACGGATCATACCCATTTTGGAAAGACTCTTTAGATTTGCAGTTTCACATTTCTCGGTTTGATAAACTGGAGATCTTACAGAAAAGCTTGCTATACACTGATGTTCCAAGCCAGGAGTTGCTTCTGTGCCACTCTCAATGTGGAAATCCTCGTTCATGAATTCTACTTTTGGAGCTTCCTCAAGATTTATACCAAGTGGCTCGTAGTTTTCTTTCTCTTTCTTTTGAAAGAGATGATTCTCCAATAGTAGAATCAGTGCCTGCGACTGAAGTGTTTCTTTGATCTTGTAGTGCATCTGAATTTGGAAATAAGAAGTTAATAATAGAGCAATAAATGATGAACACATCACTATCAACTTTTCTTAGCCAAAACATCTAATAAGATGGACAGCAGGGGAGTGTTTGGATGTGTTTTGCTTTTTTAAACTGTACTAATTTAATGGACAAATGGTTCTAGGCTTGACAAGTTGGCATAGTTTAAGAAACTTTAATAAAAAGTAAGTATGTGAGAAAAAATGACACGTCTAGTTATATGAGAGTAAGAGTCCCTCATATTAGTTGATAGAAGAGGTAATAAGCAACTTTATTAGTAATCAGTTTGGTTGCAGTGAGTATGAAGTTGATAATCAAATGCAGATTCTCTTAATTGAAACTGAAAATTGATAATTGTGATTACATGTCTCAGTTGTCAAATATATATATGCATAATCTAAATCAAACATCCCCAAAGTCCAAAACCATGCAACTGACCCAGATGCTATTAAAGCGGTAAATTTAATTCAGCTCTAGTCTAAAACTTACTAATCAACCAATTCAATACTTGGGTTTTGTGTGTTGCGTAAAAAAAACTATACCATCCATGATAAATCTATCTAATATGATCAATCATCGATCTTGTAAAAGATTCATTCAAATTCACCAAAATAAATCAAACTTATTTCTAACTAAAAATAACACATAGCTTTATGCTATTAGTTAAGGATCTGCTTATTAGTTCAAATCGATGCACAGCTAGAATCATTCAACGATCGAAATGGGTACAAACCTTGAATAATTTGGTTGGTTGTGATGAGATCAAGTTCCAAAAGATCCAGAAGACATCCAAGATCAACTCCACTAGTCCAATTCTCTAGAGGTGACCAACTTTCGGTTTAGGCGTCCTCTATTGGCGATTACCACGCCAAATGATACCAATGGGCCTTGGTTTTTCACCACCTTGTCCCGTTAATAGAATGAGACTTCCACTATCACCTTCAAGATCAAAAGGTTCTGGATTCTCACCAACAACCAAGAAATCAGAGAAAATAACATATTCCTTTTTCATCATTGTATTCCAAAGAATATGCCATTATGGTCCCTGTAGTTAACCCAAAACTTCTCCCAACTTTAGTCACTTGTCTACCAATTCCACGATGTTGGTGAACTGGAAATCTATGACTTTAACGTCACCAATCTCATTAATGCCTTTTACAAATGTGGTCACGTTTGATAGATTTAAGTCTTTTGCAAACGCAATGAAAGCTCCATCTACTCTAACAAATGTTTCTGCAACATGAAGATGTGATAGGATCAAACATAAGAAAGATAACAGTTGAAATACCCAACAATAAAAAGTTGAGAAAATACTTGGGTTAGTTCCGTATTGTCGAAATTCACAAGTAGCTACCACACTAGCGATCTGTTTCACACTTCCACTAGTGAATAGTAAACATTTAAAAGAGAGAAGAGAAAAGATATAGCGAGAACAAATATAGAGAAAGGGAGCGAATGGCATTTACAAAAAGCGAAAAGATGATCAATTTGGCAAGATGATGTTGTTTGATACATGGGTATCTTTATGTGAATATTTGTCCATGCCCCCTATACATGGTGATTTAGACACGTGTGCAATCGGAATTACTGCAAAGCTAATCAGAGTTTTAGCAAAGGGTTTTTTCAATATGTTATTGTGGACACTATGTTGTATCTCTTTGATCCACCATAATATCATATCATCATACTTTTGTGGTTTGGTCCTATTTTAAGCTTCTGTTCGAATCTGATAGATTTTAACTGTAGCGGTCAGGTTCTAGGACTATGGGTCATTAGTTCCAAACATGAAGTGGGATAGATTGTAAAAGACCAAAAACTAAACTTATATGATTTCATCCAAATAGCATTTTTAGCATATGGAAGAGGTGATGCAGTAACTTAATGAACAATATTTGCACACAAAACATACAGTCGATTATGTGAGGAATGTAGTAGTTAACAAACACCAAACTAGAAACTCACACAAATTGTTCATTAAGCTACAAGTCAATAATGGTGAAAATGTTGCATTTGAAGTCCACAGCTTTTCGTTATCCTCAACTAAACAATGACAAAGATTTATTCACGAATTTCAACGGCCTTTTATTAGAGAAAACCGGGGAGCAATTGTAACTTTGTAAGCATATAAAACATGTACTAACCCACAAGAGTTGTTGCGGTGACCAATGCATCATTTCTCTTGATATCAGCTAACACTTTATCTAAATCTTCATCTTCAAAGGCAAAATACACGGATCTTGTAAAACAGAAAATGAATTAAAGTAATGTAAATTTCTGCTGATTTAACTGCATCATAGTGTAAAAAACTACTGCATCACAATGATATAATTATACTGCATCACAATGATATAATCTACAGAATTAAAGTAATGTAAATTCAGTGCATCACAATGTATAAATCTACTGAATCAAAATTATATAAATTCATTCCATCATAATTTATAAAATATACTGCATCAATATGTATAAATCTACTGTATCTGAATGTATATAATCAGTGCACAATAGTTTATCATTTTACTGCATCACAATGTATAATTCTACTGCATCAAAGTCTAAAAGACTACTGCATAACAATGAAATATGTGTTATTATCTACTTGAAAATTTTCCATATGAATGGAAGATGGAAACTGTGAGATGCTTTAATTAAAAAATAAAATATGTGCCGAATGATACGCCTCGTAGTGCTTAAAGCTACATTCAACTTCCATTCTAGATTAGTAGAAATCAACCTGCAAAATATTTAAAATAAAAACATTCAACGTACTTAAAAAACAAATGATGCAGTACATTTCACTACTGTGTTGCACTAATTATGACCATGATGTAGTACATTTCAATATTGTGTTGCACTAAAGCTAGTAAATTAAGAAAATGATGCAGTTGTGTTGCACTAAAGCTAATATATTAAGACCATGATGCAGTGCATGTTGTTACTATGTTGCACTAAATCTAATACCATTAACACCATGATGCACTACATATTATTAACATGATGCACTAACCTTTTAAGAGAGTGAAATAATCAAAAGAAAAGGAAATAGATAAAATACATCGATCTGATTCAAAGTACCAGAAGTGTACAGTTAATGCATACAACCTCTTGAAAGTGTTTTATCCAAATTAATAGATCACTACTGTACATATTAAAATTTGCAATCGTATGTGCCATACCAACAACAAAAACAATGCAAGATTCATTCTGGTGCTGGGGTTGGGGGGAATTACCAAAGTGACTCTTTCAGAAAGACTTTCAATTTAAAAAAGCCTAAACTATATCTACCGCAGTTAGGGAGAAAATAAATAAAGAAGAGCATTTTCTTATGTAAGTCATGCAATAACTGTGATCTTTGTAATTATCATTAGTTATGTAAGTCATGCAATAACTATGATCTTTGTAATTATCATTAGTTGTAGATTTTACAATTAAAGTAACTCACTTACTTATGTAAATATGCAATCACCCTGCACCAAAATGATGTCGTTCTCCTTTGGCTTCAACAAGCTTTGTTAGGATGAGCCACATGAATAGAACCAAACAACATGTTTAAACTGCATTTATGCAGCAGCCCCAAACACTATTTAAACGACCCCAAAAACACAACTTTTGTTAGAACCAAACACTTTTTAAACTTGGACACTTGCAGCAGCCATGAACCGTACTTAAAACCACTCAAACAACACATTACACTGCATTTTTAGCAGAAACAAATACAACTTTTATACAACCAAAACACACCTTTAAAACGGTTATTTTTCAGTAGCTGAAACACCCATTAAACACCACGTTAAAACTACACTTTTGCAGCAGCCCCCCACTACTTAAACCTCCCTAAAAACACAACTTTAACACAACCAAACACCCTTTAAAACTGGACATTTGCAGCAGCCAGAAACACCACTTAAACAACACTTTAAAGTGTAGTTTTCTAACAGAAAAAAATACAACTTTAATAGAACCAACCACCCCTTTAAAACTGCAGTTTTACAGTAGCCAAAACACCAATTAAACTGGGCTTTTGCAGAAAATTCACCAATTACAAAAGAAAACTACGATTTCCAAACTATGCACCATTGAAAAACAACGGCTACTGGAGAATTATTATGACTACAAATTATAGACTTTTCACCAAAGGTTAAGGATTTTGATCCTTTACATAGCCAAAATACAATACTCAAATAGTTAGCAAGAAGCTTACCGGATAATAAAGTTCATGGTGGATGACCTATGCACAAAGTAGAGGTACATTACACGTTCTTGCATTCAGCCAATGGTCCAAGTACATCAAATAATTTAGAGTAAAATATTCATTTTCAATGCTTGTAGCTTGTTAAACAAATAGTTTTTTTTTTCTTTTCTTTATTATTTTTTTTGGGTGTGTCAAAATCAACCTATAAATAATTCATGTGAAATCATAAAGTGAGCCTTTAGGTATTAATTTAAAACGGGTAAGGTCAAATATTTCAATTTTTTTAATACTAAGTGGTAACATAAAGCAAGTCGAAACCAAGATCGAAAATGCGCTTAATTAACTACTATAAATAAGAATTGTAAATGAAAAGATATGAGTTGCTGAACGAAAATTGTAGTTTGGAACAATAAAGGAAGGTTGAGATCCAATACCAATTTCTGTGACTACAAACATTATAAGAGAACTGAGAATGACCGTTGATGTTGTATTTGTGAGTGATAAGGATGACTCGGGAGCATGTAATGGCTATAAGACCTGCTATATAACAACTACATCATTGTTTTATATAAACGAAACCTTAAAGGAAACCTAATGAAACCTTATATGCTTACTATAAGTAAACTAATGGAACCTTATATAACAACTGCATTAGTGTTTTAAATCAATTGCATCACTATCTAATTAAAAATAAACAAAAACCTATTGCATCAATGTTTTAAATCTACTGCATCAAGCAACAAAAACACATATTCAAAATAACAATTCTAACATCAAATTAGGTCAACTGGAAACAAATACATTGATACAACAACATTCAGAATCAAATTTTGAAATAAATTAAATACAATAACGATCAACAAAAACATATTCGAATAAAAATGAAATAAATTAACAAAAAAAAATAAAAAGATAATAAGATCTTACTATTATTATTAGTTGATGATGAACACTCATCAATGGATGAAAATGAAAAATCAATCGACATCTCAAAATCGATTGAATTCGATGAAGCAGTGAAGAATAGTGAAGAACACGATGAAGAATGATGGTGAAAAGATGAATAATGGTGGTTCGACGGTGGAGAACGGTGGTGCGACGGTGGAGTTGTTCAGGAGAGAAGAAGAGACAGCGGGAGAGAAAGTGTGAAAAGAGAAACAGTAAAAAAAAGGTATATATAACCCCTAGAAAATGACCAAAATGCCCCTGACAGTTATAATAAAAAAGCTGGTAAGGGAGGGGACACGTGGCAGCTCATAGTGGCTTCCCATTCTTTTCATTTTAAACATCTTTTCATTTTAACCCAAACCTATATATATATATATATATATATATATATATATATATATATATATATATATATATATATATATATCTAATTGAAGGATGATATTTCCTCCATTTAATGTACTAAGACATTTCATATATATTGAGCATTACAACTAATAAAGCTTAATGTACAATCCAACTAACCACAACAAACAGAACATCTAAATCAATCAAGACATACAAGAAAATATATTAAACTTGAATACATATAGTGAATGATTGTACACTTCTATGAATATTTTGTCAAAAACTACATGTATATTAAACACGGTTTGGTTTGGGAAACCTTGGTTATTTGAAAGTAAAATCCAAAAATGAACAGTGATAAGAGGGTTTTTCCGATTCCAGTTTTGGTTTCTTGGTTATCGTTTTTTGCGATTTCGGTTGAGCGGGTCGACTCTGTTTGGGTTTCACAAATTTTTTTAACACTCGGTATAAAGATTAACTTTATATAAATCAAATAGTCATTTTGAATAATGGAAAAATATTGCTCACAAAATATTTATTATTATAATTGTATAATGAAAGACATTGTCATTGATTAAAAAGTTGAAATATCTGACATAAAATTCTTGATATCTGTAAATTTATTGTCAAGAAAAAATAATAAGTTAAAAACATGGTTCGCCGGAAATTTTATTTCAAGGTACCTGCTATTATACAAAAAACTGAAATTACCGTTTCAAAACCTAACAAAAATGGATGATTAGCATACAGATACAGATTTAATAAATTTACTTAAAACAAGTAGCAATAACCAGTATGATCGATACTATAGAAATTAAATTCAACATCAAACAGATACTCGCAAGAAGTAAAACAAATTTAGGAGTAGAAATACCTTTGTTTGCTGTGAGAATAAAAGGCAAGTGACAAAATTTGAGAGTGAGAGTCAGACAAGAATAAGAAGATATATATTAGCGAGTGAGTGAGTAGGTGTTGGGTAGAATTTTTAAATTGACTCTTGTAGTTGCAAAAGTTTTTGAAAAAATGAGTATTTTTATAGAAGTATTTGAAATAATAATATCTTCTTCAGAACAAAAATAAACAATAATATTTACTACGTATTTGTTTCTTGTAAGCTAATAACTTTAGCACTTTATGAGGGTACATTTAATTTTGAGTAAATTACAAATTATGTCCCTAAACTTTGCTATTTTTGCGAGAAATTCCCCTAAAGCATTACTCACGTTTTTTTTGCTAATGATCGTTAGTTTTCTTCGTTATTGGTCATGTGAAATCAAGCCGGCTAATTTATCCGATTTTTGGCCGATTTGGCCGATTTATGTACGATTTGTCCAATTTTTATCCGATAAATCTGTATGCTGACCGATTTTTGACCAAACCAATTAATAAGGCTGATTAGTGAAAATCAGAACGGTTAATCCTCGCCTACCGATTAATCGGTCGCCTAGGCCGATTTTTGAAACACTGGTTATATTTTAATATTATAATGTAATAATTTTTTGTATAACATTTCTCGAATATATATTTACTTACAAGCTAGTAATTGTATTATATCTTATAAAATTAAAAAAAGAAACTAAATCGTACGCAAAGAAAATGTAAGTTTTAATGACTATAAAAATATAATAATATTATATGTATTATAAAAGAAATTACATCATAATTGTAAGCATTAATGATTATATTACTGTAGTTGTGTTATATATTTTAAAATGATAAAAAGAAATTAAATCATACGAAACCAAAAAAAAGGAATATGTAAAATTAAATTTTCGTCCAATAAATGTTAATATTGATGATTATAAAGCTATAATTATATTATAATATAATTTATAAAATTTGAGCTTAATGCAATAAATATTATTATTAATGATCATAGAACTATAATTATATTATATATTTTTTAAACTACTCCCTCCGTCCCAAAATTATTGTCCAGTTTTGAATTTTGAAGTATTTAGTTATCAACTTTGAATTTAAATATTTTTATTTGTATTATATCTTACTTGATACAAAATATATGAATAGATTGGGTTTTAAGTGTATTATATTGATGTAATCTTCATCAGATATTATAAAATACAAATAAAAATATTTAATATCAAAGTTGCAAAATAAAAACCTCAAAAGTCAATACTAAACAATAATTATGGGACGAAGGTAGTAATAAAAAATAAATAAGTTACAAATGTAACTATTAGTGATTATGTTATTATAATTGTATTATATATTTTATAAAATGATGAAAAGAAATTAAATCACATGCAAAGAAAATAAGAACATATAACATTGGTGTCTCATGCAATATTCATACATATTAATAATAATAAAATTATCAATATTATATATGTTTTATAAACTGATAAAAAGAAATTAAGTCATACACAATGAAAATAAGAATTAATCTCATAACGATTATGAATTATAATATACAAACTTTTAGTTTCGAATGTTATTTCAATGACTATGGAGAAATGATTATATTAATATTATTTAGATGGATAAATATGGAAGTTTAATTTTATACATTAATTATAAAAACAATTATGAATAATTTTATTTCAAATATATATATTAAATATGTCTATAAGAGTTGAGTCTCATGTAACACTAAAAATAACAGAATTATTAAGTATAATTAAGTATTATAAGTTTTCAAAATATTCTAAACATTATATTAATAATATTAGGCATGCTCTGAAATAGCATTTAAGAAAAAGTAAAAATTAAATTTAAATGATTAAATATATAAAATTGGTTTCAAAGTTAAGTCTTTCAATATATATTCACTTACTCAATTCTTTATATGTTAACTATGATATATAAAATTTGAGTTTCAAGCAACAAATATAACTACTAATGATTATAAAACTTTAATAATATTATAAATCATTTAAATCGATAAAATAAAGGTTAAGTCATAAATGTAAGTATTACTATATTACTATAATTGTATTTTATATTTTTAATAAATCATAAAAAAGAAACTAAATCATCTGAAACAAAAATAAGAATATCTAAAGCTAGAGTTTCGTGTAATAGATATAAATATTAATCATTACAACACTCTATATATAATGTATATTTATAAATTGATAAAAAATGAATTAAGTCACACTCAATATAATTAAGAATCCATGTTAAAAGAACAAAAAATTTAAATATACAATCTTTGATTTTCATTAGATGAAGGTAATTTTAATGATTATACAGCTATGATTATAATAAATACTTATAATGTATATAACTTGAGTTTCATGCAATATATGTAAGCATATTATTATCAGAATGTATCGTCAAATATTCAATATGATTCCACAAGAATTAGTTTCATTCGAGTAAGGGATTCTAGCCAATTGAAAGGACCTTCTAATCAATAAAAATATAACCATATTATAAATTTTATATCATGACAAAAAATGAAAGAAAGATATCAAGTTACAAATTATTTGTATTGATATTACTAATATATATATATATATATATATATATATATATATATATATATATATATATATATTATAAATGGTAAAATAAATATAAATCATATGCAACCAAAATAAGAATATGTAAAAATTGGAGTTTTATGCAATAAATGTAAATATTATTGATTATAAAACTTTAATTACATTATGTATTTTGTAAAACTGATAAAAATGAAAGTAAGTCATATGTGACAATATAAAATGAATGTTAACAGAATTATGAATTATAATATACAAACTTTGAATTTCATTTCATGAATGTTTGATGACTAGAGAAGTATGAGTATATTACATAATTTATAAATTGATAAAATTGAAAATTTGATTATATATATAAAATAAGAATTTTTAGTAAATTAGTTATGAATAAGTATGTTTTTACAATAAGAATTAATATGTTTATAAAAGTTGAGTATTTTATAACATTATAAATAATTAAATTATTAAGTTTTTTTAATTTTCTATTTTTTATATAACTTTTCTAGACATTATATTGATAATATTATGCTTGCTAAAATATGGATTTTGTGGACAATTAAATATTTATGCTTGCTAAAATATGGCTTTGGTGGACAATTAAATATTATATTTGAATCCATAAACAATGGTTTCAAATTTAAGATTTTACTAAATATTCTCTAAAATTAATTTATGACTAGTTCCTCTTAAGAGAATACAAAGTATCATAGCATACCTTACTTTAGAGTACCTTGCACTTTTATCTGAAGCATATTAATTGGTATACAAATTTAGATTATTCGGCGAAAAAACATGAAATAAAATTTAATTTACACATTGTAGCTGAACAAATATGATATAAACATATTTTATATACCCGATTTTGTAGATTAATATGATGTAAATGATTTACTATATATTAAATAATTTTATATATTCTAGATATTATATAGATTTAGATTTAGATATAGATAGATAGATTAAGAAGTTTATATATAACATCATGATGAATCTCTTTATAATGTGTGGGTTTGTTTCAATGACTTGCTCTAAAGAAGGTTCAATGTCACTTTTAAAAGGGTAATTTTTTAACAACACCCTTATTTTTAATATCTGGTTTAATTGAAAACAATTATTAGAAAGATGTATTACCTAATATATTGCACTGTGAAATTGATAGACCGTAGAGGAAAACCCAGTAGATCTAGGGCCTTTAGATCCATGAACTCCCTCTGAACAAGAAAACAACATATGTAAGATAGTCTCGTGAATAAAAGTCATCTAAAAAAGAAACTAACAAATAAAGTTTATGTGATTTTTTTTAAGCAAAACTACTCGAAGAAAAACGTATATTTGATTTATCTGAGTAAAAGAAAGTTACAACAAAGTAAACCCTCATATGATAATTTGTAAAGATCCATAGATTGTATTAATTGAAAAAAGACACTAACAATCGAGACTTTGTAAAAACGAGGATCTGGAAAGGTATTTCTTCTTGCCGCCGTTCTCTTTTTCATATTTGAGACTTTGTGAAATTGTGTGTGCCTTTATCAACCTTTTATAGTAAAAAGGATCTCAGATTAAATGATCAAATTGATCCAACGGCCATAATTGTAAATGCTCGCATCTTTAGGGTTCATGAAATTTGAGCAAAAACTTATCTAGGTTGTATGTTTGTGGGCCACGGCCCAAATACTCCGTGGACAAAAGATATCGAGTGAATTGTATGTAAATATTAATAGTGACAACGAGAAAAAATAACCAAGAAAATAATATGGATTAGAATAAATAATGCATGAAAAGTATTAAACTATCTAACATTAAGCGAAGTGGGAAAAAATGAATCCAAATTAACTCATCAAAACATAAATCATTCTCTTATTCTCAACTTTTATATTTGAAAGCTGTTTGACACACAAGATTAATAGAAGCTTATGCTTATTGTATGAAAATATAAGTTACTTAAAATTTAAGTTTTGCGTGACAAACATAACTTATCGAAGATTTAAAAAAAATAATCTTCCATCATCTTTTAGAATCAAAAGCGACTTCAAGTTTAATGTGTCAAAGGATTCTGAACCCTTGGTATTTTTGTATCCTCAAGTTTCTCCTGAGTATAGGAGTTAAGTAAACATTCACTTGTTTTTGTTATTTTCCCTTTTTTTCGAGAATTTGTGACCCATAGTTGCATTTTGTTTGTGGAGTTCATCACTACCGAGCTTGGGCTAGTGTATTTAGTGATCAAGTAAATATGCATGGCCGTTACTTATCATAACGACATATTCTCCTTTCGCATAAATTATCTCTGGTACGTACATATTGATACTTGATGTATATATCTATTGCCGCTATCTTGAGAACAACCTTTTATGTCTTAACTACTTGTCGTGTTAATAATTATGAGGATGCCGTAAATAGGACGTGATTGTTCACACCTAATTAATTGACTAATAGAATAAATATAGCATAACCTAAACACAAGTTTGGAGGAGCAAGGAAATTTTCATTAAGCACCGAGTACAATCTTGAATGTTATTTCCAGTTAACACTCTCTTTAGGGAAATTTAAATAAACTAAAGATAGAAGTGTGTGAATCCCTAGAGGAATGTTTCCTCAGGTCTAACATTCATTGCACCAGGGAAAGTGTATTGACCCTGTTTTCATGTGTTGTCACGCATGGTCTCTAACCATTTCCTGCTCACCATGACTGCTCCATGCTTTTGTCTTTGAGCTTCATTGTTTTCATGAACCTTTCCTTATAGATGTGAATGCTTATGTTGATGTCTTGCTTTCCTAAGAAGTTTACCATAAGTGATGGGAAAATCTTCTTGGAGCACATTATGTCTTATTTGATGATGTCTGTGTACATGCATCAACATACCATTATCATCTTTTTTGACTTAATTTCTTCATAGTGAGAGAGTGTTTCTTGCACTGAGTCATTGACTCGAGAATTGAAACCTTTCCAGGGGAAGGTTTCCTTTCTCCATCTGAGTGGATGTTGTATCTTGATGCATGTTGAGATTATACCTTTCCCTGGTTGCTGTGTATGTCATTCATGTCGACTGGTGCTCCAATGATAACATCGAGACTTATAGCAAATAACTAAATAAATTCGTATTTTACTTGATGTGGGAGATGCCTGTTTATGCTTATTACATACATGTATTTGCTCATAACTTCTCCATATCCCTCAAGTGCTATTTCTTTAGCTTTTCCACTTCCCATACTTTTGTCTCTTGTTGTTACTCCGTTGCCCTTTCCTGGAGGATCACTCTTGACTGGTGACATGGCTGATCTTGTTGTAAATTGAATTTGAGACTGAATTGTTGATACTTTTGCACATAGATGTTGCATTGTTTTCCTTCCAATAAAATATTGTACTGAGAGTTCAAATCGAGAACACGAGTCCATGACTACTATTTTTTCCAATGGGTATGTTCACAGATTTGTTTCGAGTTGGATTGTGCCCATGGGTAAATACTTCTCTAATAGGAAACCGACAAGATCAGTTTTTGGTGGGCACATTTTGTTCCTGATGCTTTCAGGCAATTGTTCAAAATAGTTTGCATACACGAAATTGATAGAAATTCCCCAATCCAAGTAGATCCTGCTTACTTTGTGTGAAGCAACCACTATCGCGATGACCACCTATGTAGCAGTGGGACAGGTACGACATCCGGGTATGGGGACGATACGGGTACGGTGAACGGCAAAAATCAGAAATCCAAGATACCGGTACGGCAATGGTACGACAATAAAAAATATAAAAAAAATAAAAAATATATTAAAGAAATGCAAAAATAGATATATATTGATGTTCCAAAAATACTAAAAATATAGAAAAAAAAGTAAAAAATATATTGATTATCTCATCATAATCAACATTCGCTAAACTAATATCACCATATCATGAATAACAAATATCATTATTAACTGTAAATGAAAAATGAATCTTATGAATTCTAAAACTATAAACGTAATAACATAATCACCACATAATCTATGATTTTAATATGTAATATACAAAAAAATACGATTGAGTTTTTCTACATCTTCAATCCATATTACACATGAGAATAACGATGAGTTACTGAGTTCATATACTCTACAAGTACTTTGCAAAGAATTGGCTTTTTTGTACAAGTAAAGAAGCCCACAACTCAAAAAGCAAGACAAGTGAAATTTTGGGAAAAAGTAAAAGTACAAACAGATACATTTGATTACAATAAATAAAAAACTTTGTTTCTATTGGTTACATGTTAACTTCTTACCCACGTGGGTGATCCTACACAACACCTTAAATAAATATTAGAGTAAATTACACGTTCGTCCCTATGGTTTGCCCAAAATAACACTGCAAGTCCCTTCATTTTTATTTTTGCGCCATAAGTTCTTATAGCGAAGTTTGGTAACACCATTAGTCCCTATCTCTAACGATCATTAGCTTTATCCGTTAACTCCCCACATGTGCCATGCACATGAGGGTAGAACAACCGTTTTTGTCCGTTTTTATATGCTTTCGTCCGTTTTATACGTTTTTGTCCTTTTTATTTTTTCATTTTATCTTTCTCTTTCCCCAAGGTATCATCTTCTTCCTTCACCATTATATATTTTTCTCTTTTATCAGTAAAAAAAAAAAATCTGAGATCTACTCTTTCATGTTTTGTTTCAACCCTATATACATGAACCTAAAATGGGCTAGGAAACGTCCCGATATTCAATGGAAACGTCCCCAGACACTTCCCGACGCCGTTCCGGAATTTGAGACGTTCCCCTTGAGATTCCCAGCCATTTCCGTCCCCAGGAAGTACCTGTAACGGGTACCCTGACCTTAGAGCCGTCCCCGTGCATCATAGATTACCACTCAATCTACTAAGGGTGTGAATTCTTCCCCTGGAAAATATGTCTTTTCTTCTACTAGCCATTATGTCAACTCCTCTTGATCTTTTCCACTGGCTGGTGTCCAGGCCTCAATCATGTGGATAAGAGGTTGTCGTTGTGCATCTGCCTTGTTGCTGTTTGCCTTTCTTTTGGCTTCCTAACACAAGTGATCTAGTTCTTTTGCCCATATTGCTCTTTCAATCTCCTTTTTAAGCTCCTCGTGGCTGAAATCTTTTGAAAAACTTGTCCTTGAGATACTCCCAACCAGTGATGTTATGTCTGTCTATCCCCTTGAAATACATGATTGATCGCTTTTCCATTATGCGTCGAAACATGTGACATGCCATGGGATTGTTCCAGGAATTCGTCTTAGCTGCACATTCAAACTGCAATATGCGTGAATCAAGATCACCAACTCATTTATATATGGAGACATTAGTGGAAAGTTTCAATCCTACCAGAAGTTGGTAATTGATGCAGGTTTTACTGACCAGGTCTTAAAATTTATAGTGTCTCGCTATACCTATGGTCTACCCTAATGCACTAACGGCAGTGTACCCGGTCGTGTGTAGTGTAGTAAATGGTAAAGCCGAGGTCGTCCCAAGAGCTATGTGTGTTGGATTATTACTAAGTCTAATTTTCACAGAATATTAATGGTTTTGATAGGTATTTAATTAATTAAACTACTAATGCAGAATATAAAAGCAAATAAATGGTAAAGGGAAATCAATAGAGGAATAGTGGTGCTAACCTAGTTAATCCTCCTAGCTAGTTATGTCTACGTCTACCTACTTCCAATTACTTCAGGTGGGGTCAAATTCGAGATGACAACATTTGGTCAATTCGCCCTAACCTATCAGCAAAGATGCCACCACAGGAGAAATCAGGCACACCGTCATAAGTCCTGTTGTTCCTGGTCCCCTAAGCCAAGTCATTAAGTACCGCTACATGCTAGATTCTAAATAGTGAGTGCCCGGCCGTTAGAAACTAAGACACTACACCCCCATTCAAGTTCATCCAAACGATAGGTGATCAGTTGGTCAAATCGCACAAGTAGAAAGGGTCGTCGGTTGGTCATATCTTACCCTTCCCCTTTCAGTCCGCTCACCTAGGGTCAGTTGGTCATATCTCCTAGGCAATTGGCCTCTATCGCCATTCAAAACTACCGAACCAAGGGTGACTACCAAAGAACTATGCATGCATACACTTAGAAATAATTGTACGGAAGTAAAGGTAAACGCAAACAAAACAATTAAGGAATCATAACTAGGCTAGCACCAAAGGGTGCTTAGCCGCTCATATTAATCATGCAAATCAATTCAATATTCAAAGGTACGAAATACATGAATTGAAAGTAAAAGAAATAATAAACGCTAAAGCTTATCGTAATGATGTGACTTCTCCCTTGGAAACAACTCGTATGCTTCCTAGACACGCCTTGAGCTTTTTCCCACTTTCTCAGAGTGTTGTGTGTGGAATGGGATGCTTTGAAATGCTGGAATTTGTGGGTATTTATAGGCAGTGCGGGTTACGGCGTAACCTATAGAGGAGTTACGCCGTAACCTTCAATTTCTTCGTAAATGCACTAGATCGCTAGTTACGCGTAACCTTATAAGTGGTTACGCCGTAGTATTCAATAAACTCGGTTACGTCGTAAGTGATGCAGTAGTTACGGCGTAAGTATCAGCGGCGTGGAACCTCTTTTGACCTAATGGAGTTACGTCATAATCTTTAGGAAGAGTTACGCCATAACCTCTTGATAAGTTGGACTTCTGGGTCACGCAATAGTTACGGCTTAATGTGAGAGATGAGTTACGCCGTAACCTCTTCAAAATAAGCATTCTGTGATAAATCTTTAGTAATGTTTCCATTTCCGCGTCTCTTTAGCTCCAATGCTCGCAATTTACCTGAAAGTGGAAAATAATGGAAAACAAGCGTAAATCCATATAAATGATATAAATAACGAGCATTATCGGGGAAATTGACACTTAATATTCAGGACTATTTGATGTTATCAAATATCCCCCACTTGAACTCTACTTGCCCTCAAGTAGACCTTATTAGATAGATTCCTAAAAAGATATCTCCCAAAACCTGGAAAATATGAGTTTACAAATCCCTTATGCTAGAATAAAACCAAGCCGAACACCTCACGAAAGGGGAGCAAACACTCAAATCTCTCAACTATTCTAAGTGTCAATTTCGGGGTGATTACTCAATCGCACAGTCATAGCATGTATTCTATCATAAGCTTCGCGGTTACACAAATATCCACCACTAGAGTTAAGGGCTAAACAATTCTCGAAGGAAATATGGGTAGACACGACAAAGGTTAAGGGGTGACTCGTCATTACTAACATGTCACGGCGAAGTGGACAAAATCAATGATACATGACCAAATCCATGGCCAAGACACCAAAGATTGCTCGATGCATCACCTAGACATGCTTCATGACTAAAAGGTAGGATAAGACATGGGATATATAATTGGTGTAAAATGAAAAACAAGCAGGTAGTCTATATCTATAACTAAGTCATCACCACTTACCATCCGCCCAAAGTTCAAGCTTAGAAGTCTAGAGACCGAAACATGAAATGCAAGGTAGATGTGTCATTAGAGGACGTCGTGATGGGCACACTACCTTTTCTTCTTCAGTTGGTATAACTCCAACTCCAATATTCTAATGTGACCGAGGTGGCCTCCTCGATACTAAATAATAAAGCTCATACTATAGTGCTTATAACATCGCACTTTACAATATCATAACTCAATCAACTTTTTTTCTGAATCATAACATAATAACATAACATCCCCCCACTTGAGATGAACAATGGGAATCCGGGGGGTCTTCAATGATCTTCATAATTGTTGTCGATGAAAGCGTGATTTCCAAACCTTTCCACTCGAACCTTGAACTTAGGCAAATGATGACTTCCCAATTACAAATAAAGACTACAAGGTAGGCTAAAGGTGTAAGGGTGTAACGAAACAATATATTGGGTTGACAAAATGAAAGGAATGGCTCAGAATGGTGTATCTAGGGGTATCTTGCACTAAAGGGGAGTGCAACAAAAGGGTTTCACATGGGGGTCGAAAAGTCGAGGTGACTAATCGATAGACTCACAATGGTAGGCTGTTTGGGTGATAATCCTATAATACTGCCTTCTAAAACTGAAAAGTCCAAATACATCGAGCTAACTCAACATACCTCGTATATGGTCTCGAAATGATGCAAAAGCCAAGTTCTAAAGTTTACAAGCTACCGGCACACTCATAATTTGGTGGATTTGGGGTAAAATATTGGAAACGGATAAGGCTAATCTCACCATGTAATGTCAAGGGTTGTATGTGCTCAGCTAAGGTCTAATCTAGTTAGGTTCGGAAAAACATGTCAAAATTTTAAAAATGGCATAATTTTTCAAAATAAACTAAAAAAATGAGGGCGAAATAAAGTTCAAGAGATAATTCTACTCCCGTCCCCCCACTTGAATTGTACAAAGTCCCTTTTGTACTAGGCATTAAAATAAAGGTGAAGAGAAAGGTAGAATTAGAGCGAGAACTTCCCTGAAATTTGCTCCAAAAAGAAAAAGGCCCACGAGAAAGGATCGTGCCTTCGTTTAAGCGTCATGAACAAACTTCAATCCCTAAAATCACAATACCGACAAGCATAATTCTAAAAAGAAAAAATAAAATGAAAAACAAACCTAACTTACTTTCGTAGGAATCACGGTAGCATTTAGCGAATGCAACAAGCCTTTTAAACCGCTTTGTGTCCCAAGTGGACGAGTGAAGTCTCGTGAGGGTTTACAGGAACACACCCACAAAGTTCATTTAAAAACTAATACAAGGTTATTGTGTTTTAAAATGAAAGAATTAAAGGTGAGGAGAGTTACGCCGTAATCGGCAAAACCTGGTATGAGCTGTGAAGCGAATAGTTACGGCGTAAACACTGAGATGGTATTACGCCGTAATTGGTAATGCGTCAAGAATTCTTTTGCGAAAATGTTGGTTAAGGCGTAATCACCAAGATGAGTTACGCCGTAATTCTATTCAGATCAGCAACTACAGCAGTAATTACTTCTTTGTCACCTGCAAAAATGGTTAGAAAACACAAAACCCAACAGAAAGGAAATAAAAACAAAAGAAAGGGATAATTCGGGTTGTCTCCCGAAAGAGCACTTTTCTTTATTTACGAGTCTTTAAGTTAGACTCTTAGCCGTGGGGCTCCTATGGGGGCCTTTGAGCTTGCCCCACTTCCATCATCCGTTGGTATTCATTCATCCAATTATCAAGCCCTTTTTTCCTAGTAGAATTATTGAGTCCAATTGTTCCCAACTTATGTGAAAGCCTTTTATCCCATGATTCTCCCTGGTCATCATCTTTAGCAATAATATTATCAGTAATGCTGATGTTTGATCTTGTTCCGCCTATGATGTCAGTGAGATGGTTGCACCCATACTGCTTGATCAGTTCCTTAATAAATTTCGAGATTCCAAGCTTTAGTTTGTACCAATCTTCCAGTGCTAATTCAACATCATGTTTTTCTCCCTTATGAGGATAAATCCATTCATTAGCTTTTCTTTCACATTTTTGAGGACGAGTAAATGGTGGCCATGCTGATTCGCATTCTTTGGTTGAGATCGAGTTGCAAAAATGTTTGTTTGGACTCAGAGTTTCCTCAATGCTTTGGATAACTTCATCCTGTTTCTGCTTAAAATGATCAATACTTTCTTTATGATAATCAGTAATAGGTTTAGAGTGTAGAGAGGGGTTCAACGATTGAACATTATTGGAACTTTCAGTTTTTGGTTTTAAATTCTCATTCATGCTAAAAGTTATTCGTTCATTTTCGGTCCCCAAGGAAATTTGTTTTTCAAAAACCATGATTTGAGCCCTACAAGTGGCCAGAAAAGGTCTTTCAACAATCAAGTTGTAAGCCTCCCGCTTTCCCATGTCAATAACTACAAAATCGGTGGGGAAGAAAAATTTTCCAATTTTTAAAAGCACATTGTTCACAATTCCCCTCGGTAAAACTTTAGAGGAGTCCGCCATTTCTATCATAATAGTTGTTTCTTTTAAATTGGTAAGTTTGATTTTTTCAAATAACGTAGTTGAGATAAGGTTAACCCCAGCCCCTAAATCCGCTAACGCGGGAATCTTAACGTTACCAATAGTGCAAGAGAGAAGAAACATTTCCTGGTATTGCAGCTTTTCAGGAAGTTGGCTTGGTAGGAACTCGTCGTCTTCTCTTTTATCATCCTCTCTTAGGTATTTAATCCCGGAGAGATCATTAGTGATAGAGGATGTGCATTGCTCCTTTTTTGCTTTATCCTGCGCAAATATGGCTTTGCAGGAAGTGGCTTTAGCATTACTTGTTTCTAGGTTCTTAGCTAATTGCCCAATTTGTGTTCCGAGGTTCTTAATTGCAGCATCTTGGTTACGTAGGTTCATATTGGAGTCCTCCTTTACTTTGACCATCCATTCCTTGAGTCTATCTTCCTTTTTTGTCGATTCTTCGATGTGTCGGTGCATTATTTCTTCAAGGCTAGGTTTAGGAGGATTATTGTTGACTTTTGTGTAGAACCCAGGGGATTTTTCACGGTACCTAGGTCCGTAATTATTGTAGCTTTTGAAAGGGAATTCTTTCCCATAGTTCACTTCTCTGATCCTTTTAACTTCTTCATTGGAGGAACATTCATTAGAAGGACGAGCCCTATCTCGCTCAACTTGAATGGAATGCACATTTTCCTTGAGCTTCTTCATTTCTCTTCCAAGGCTTTCTAATTTGTTGTTTATTGCTGCAAGGCCCTCAATATCATTATTTTTACTACGGTTGCTTCCTCCATTGTGCCATTTGTGAGAGTGGTCTGCCATTTTTCGAATAGTTTCCAAAGCCATGGTGGGTGTCATACTAGGAATTGGCCCTTGAGAATCAATCATTTGTCTTGAAGAGATGTTCAGTTCCTTGTAAAAGACGTTCACCTTTTGTTGTCTGTTAAGATCGTGAGTAGGGCACTTGTATAACAATTCGTTGTATCTTTCCCAAGCTTGGTATAATGTTTCATCACCCTCTTGCTTGAAGTTATGAATTTCTTCCATCTGCTTAGCCGTCTTTGATGGAGGAAAATATCTCTGAATGAAATATTTTTTTAAGATAGGCCAAGTGTTGACAGTCCCTGCAGGTAATCGATTGACCCATCTTTTGCAGCTCCGTAAGAGAAATAGGGAATACTCGTAGCATAATAGCATCGTGTGAGACTCTGGGATTTTGAATAGGTCGACAATGTATTCGACGTTGTCTACATGTTCATGGGCATCATCGACGATGCTTCCAGAGAAGGGGTTGCACGCATTCCTCATGAATTGATGTTTGATTTCGAATTGAGCATCTTCGCAATGGTGGCCTAACAATTCTCGCCCTTGTTCTTCTCTTGTCAATGCTAAATATTCCTCAAGAGTGAGGTTATCGATGTTAATAGCTTCCATGGTACCTGAAAACTTGAAATATGATGGTGAGAAAAGTTTAAAAATGAAATGAAAGACTTAATATCAATCCTAATATAGCTCCCACAGGGCCAAAAACTTGATCGGTTTTTGACAGTGTCTTAATATTTATAGTGTCTTGCTATACCTATGGTCTACCCTAATGCACTAACGGGCAGTGTACCCGGTCGTGTGTAGTGTAGTAAATGGTAAAGCCGAGGTCGTCCCAAGAGCTATGTGTGTTGGATTATTACTAAGTCTAATTGTCACAGAATATTAATGGTTTTGATAGGTATTTAATTAATTAAACTACTAATGCAGAATATAAAAGCAAATAAATGGTAAAGGGAAATCAATAGAGGAATAGTGGTGCTAACCTAGTTAATCCTCCTAGCTAGTTATGTCTACGTCTACCTACTTCCAATTACTTCAGGTGGGGTCAAATTCGAGAGGACAACATTTGGTCAATTCGCCCTAACTTATCAGCAAAGATGCCACCACAGGAGAAATCAGGCACACCGTCATAAGTCCTGTTGTTCCTGGTCCCCTAAGCCAAGTCATTAAGTACTACTACATGCTAGATTCTAAATAGTGAGTGCCCGGCCGTTAGGAACTTAGACACTACACCCCAATTCTTAAGTTCATCCAAACGATAGGTGATCAGTTGGTCAAATCGCACAAGTAGAAAAGGTCGTCAGTTGGTTATATCTTACCCTTCCCGTCTCAGTCCGCTCACCTAGGGTCAGTTGGTCATATCTCCTAGGAAATTGGCCTCTATCGCCATTCAAAACTACCAAACCAAGGGTGACTACCAAAGAACTATGCATGCATACACTTAGAAATAATTGTACGGAAGTAAAGGTAAACGCAAACAAAACAATTAAGGAATCATAACTAGGCTAGCACCAAAGGGTGCTTAACCGCTCATATTAATCATGCAAATCAATTCAATATTCAAAGGTACGAAATACATGAATTGAAAGTAAAAGAAATAATAAACGCTAAAGCTAATCGTAATGATGTGACTTCTCCCTTGGAAACAGCTCCGTATGCTTCCCTAGACCTGCCTTGAGCTTTTTCCCACGTTCTCAGAGTGTTGTGTGTGGAATGGGATGCTTTTAAATGTTGGAATTCGTGGGGTATTTATAGGCCAGGTCTGGGTTACGGCGTAACCTATAGAGGAGTTACGCCGTAACCTTCTATTTCATCATAAATGCACTAGATCTGCTAGTTACGGCGTAACCTTATAAGTGGTTACGCCGTAGTCTTCAATAAACTTGGTTACGTCGTAAGTGATGCAGTAGTTACGGCGTGGAACCTCTTTTGACCTAATGGAGTTACGTCGTAATCTTTAGGAAGAGTTACGCCGTAACCTCTTGATAAGTTGGACTTCTGGGTCACGCAATAGTTACGGCATAATGTGAGAGATGAGTTACGCCGTAACTTCTTCAAAATAAGCATACTGTGATAAATATTTAGTAATGTTTCCATTTCCGCGTCTCTTTAGCTCCAATTCTCGCAATTTACCTGAAAGTGGAAAACAATGGAAAACAAGTGTAAATCCATATAAATGATATAAATAACGAGCATTATCGGGGGAAATTGACACTTAATATTCAGGACTATTTGATGTTATCAGTAATCCTAATCCATTTAATGAACTGATGCCATTCAATTTCCTGGGCTCGAAGATGCTCAGATCTGACCCACTGTCTTGTAGTTTCGCCCTTTATTCCTATCCAGCACACGTGTCATCAGAGTGTTAAGCAGGTACAGGGACAAAGCATGTTGTTGTGAGGTTTAGGCTTGGGTGGCCATGAGTGAAGTGGCTGCATGTAAGTGCTGGTATCCAGGTGGCTTCATGTATTATGTGGAAGTGTTGATAACATCAAATTCGTACTATATTTATCCCTCAATTATTGCTCAAATATTGTGTGTTTATTACTGAATTGATACATAATTGCATAATTTTTCTGTATGCAAGCTTCAAAGAGCATACGGCGTATGTGACTCTGGGCATACACCGTATTGATATCTGGAATAATTCACTAAGTACTGGTGAATATGAAGGCATACGGCGTATTTAACTCTGGCAATATGCAGTATTTGGAAGCTCTGCTGTCAAAGCCCAAGTAAACTATTGAAGGTATACGACATATGAAGCTCTGGCCATACGCCGTATTGAAGATCTTATCTCCAATCCAAATATATCACGCGTTTAAACTTATACGGCGTATCTCACTCAGCAATATTGTTAGGATTTAGTAAATCCAGTTCTTAAAGTGTCGGTCACCTCAAGTATATGTAATCGTTAGAATGCTCGTAGTCGTAGTTATTTAATGTTAAGTAACACCGTGGAGGACGGACGGGTCTTTACCCACTGTATGCCTGATCCACAGCCCGTAGGTGGCGTCTTATGTAAGACTATAAATACCCTCTACCTCCCAAGGTAGAGGGTTGGAGCTCATAATAATACTTTCATTTTCTTTCACTATGTTCCCAAACCTCTAACTCTTTCTCTCTCTAAAACCTTATAGTATACACCCATATTGATCATGGTTTGATGTGTTTGTGAAATCCAATATGTTACAAATGGTATCAAGAGCCATGGTTTTATCATCTCTCTTACATATCCTTGGATTTCTAGTGGTTTTATATGGTTTTTGGGTTTGAAAAAGTTTAGTGGTTTTTGCATCATTTGGATCATTTCTTGTGTTAAAGTTTGAATTTTGAGTGTACTTTTGTGTTTAGAATCATTGTAAGTGCTTGGGTTTTGATTTGGAAAGCTTGAATCACTGTGGTTGGATTTGTTTTGGATTGAAAAGTGTTGTCTTTAAGTTTTTCTACCTAGCGACTTGAGTCTCGGAGTTGTTTTCTTCGTAGCGACTTGCTTTGTTAATTTGCAGCGACTTATAGTTAAAGTAGTAGTGACTTGAGCCTAGCGACTTGTCTATTGAGACAAGCCGACAAACAGTACAAAGTAGTGGAGGTTCCACTTCGGCTAGCTACTTGGTTGTCGTAGCGACTTGTCTTTATTATTTCTAGCGACTTGTCTTTGTGGTTACTAGCGAGTTGCTCTTTAGCGACTTGGCTTTTTAGCGAGTTGTTCCCTAGCGACTTGGACACTTAGCTAGTTGTTCTTTAGCGACTTGTTTGTTTAGCGATTTGGTGTTTTAGCGACTTGGTTCATAGCGACTTGTGTTTAGCGACTTGGTTCATAGCCACAGCGACTTGAGGTTTTAGCGAGTTGCTACTTAGCGACTTGTCTTCAAGGGTTATAGCGACTTCGCTCATTTTGTTTCTAATACGGTTTTCTCTTGATTCAGTAAAATCCCGTGAAAGAATCTATTTCCCGATTTAATCATAGAGTTTTAAAATCTCGTGAAATCTGTAATCATGTCTACCAACATACCTAAAATCATCTCTTCATTCGTTGAGGACGTTCAAGCAGTGGATCGATACTCGTCCACCTATGCTTGACAGAACCGACTATGACTCATGGGCTCAACGAATTAGGTTGTATTGTTTGGGAAAAGAAAATGGAGTCAACATTCTCAAGTCAATTGATGAAGGAGCGTATCAAGTTGAGACAACCAGAGACATTCTCGATACCGATGGCACGATGATATTAGGACTGGACGGACCTAAAATGTATGATGAATGATAAGGAGAAGAAGAGATACGATGCACATCGGGCTTCTAACATCATACTCGTGAGGGTTTACCTAAGGACATTTACAAGCCGATCAATCACAACACTGAAGCTAAGGCAGTTTGGGACAATGTCAAGATGCTTTTCTCGGGTTCTGAACTAACCAAGGAAGACAGAGAATCACAACTGTATGATGAATTTTAGCATTTTAAGATGAGACCAGAAGAAAGTGTCTATGAATATTACGTAAGATTCCACAAGCTTGTAAATGACATGAGGAACATCAAAATGACCATGCCAAATATTCAGCTGAACTCAAAGTTTGTGAACAACATGAATCCCAAATGGCACAAATTTGTCACCTCTGTGAAGCTAACCAAAAGATTGAAGAACACCAACTATGAGCAACTGTATGCCTTCCTTCTTTAGAATGAGAGGCATGCTATGTTTGAACGAAGGATTCTTGAATAGTTTAAATCTAAACAGGGAGAAACAAGTTCATCAAATGATTCAACAGCCTTTTACACCAATGTTGGAATTACCACCAAAGCTTCTCAACTCATACCCACGGGTAATGGTAATTACAAGCTCATTCCTGATCCAACATATAAGCCTCCAGACTCAAACACACTCATGGAAAACTTCATCAATCAACTGTCCCTCATGGTTAGTCAAAATATGAATTCCCTCCCACACACCAACAATAATCTCAAAACATCATCCAATCCACACAATCAAGCTACTGTCAGAGATGGGAAGGTTATGGTGCAACCAGCTCAAGGAAGGCGGTATGAACAAGGAATGATTGGAGCAGGTTATGGTAATACTTGAGTAGGTGGAGGATATGTGGCTAATCAGAATCGTGGAAGAACGCCAATCAAGGGCAAGCAAAGCCTATCAAATGCTACAACTGTGGTGGTGAGGGACATATTGCGAGGAACTGCACATCTCCAAAATGTCCACGAATGCGAATACTTCAGAGATAAGATGTTGCTTGTGCAAGCTCGGGATAATGGAGCAGCTTTGGATGAAGAGGAGTTGTTGTTTCTTGCTGAAGGGAATGCTAAGACATATGATGCAGATGTGGATGAGCAACCAATTCAGAAATAGGTCACAATCATCAAAATGCCTTTCAAGTTGCGGTGATGCATGTGATTCTGATGTCGATGATGAACCTACTGCCCAGGCAATCTTCATGGCTAGCATCTCACCTATGGTCTCTCCAAAGGTCTCTTCACCACAATAGGCTTGTCAATCCAAAGATTCAATCATTTCAGAGGTATTAAAACTATATGATGAAGTTGATGAGCAAAAGATACATGACGAAATACAATCTTTTGAAACTTATGAATCAGATATTGATAATGAGGGTAATAGTAATACTGTCCCATATGATCAATATATGACACAAAGTGAAAGTGAGATTGTTCCAAGTGATGTATCTTCGCGATCAATGATGACTATGTTTTTGATGAATACACTGCATGTGCCCCTGATGATTCTATTATCTCTGAACTGAATGCCTATAAAGAACAAGTTGATGTTTATGAACAACGTGCTAAGTTTGAGTTAACTAGCCATGAGCAGGAAATGGATGACCAAATGCGTACAATTATTAGAAAAAGTAATTTTAGAGAAGAAGTTTTAAAACAAGAGTTAAACTCCTTACAAGAAAAGCTTTCTAAAATTGTTAAGCAAAAGCAAGAGCTTCAAGATAATGTTAAAGTGCTTAAACAAGAATTCAATGCTAAGGAATCAAAACTTTTGAATGATTTTTCTAATCTAAAAACTTTGAAAAACAAGCTTGAAAATAAGTTGTACGTACAAGGGAACACCATTCAGACTGCTTACATGATCACTAAGCGTAGAGTCTTAAGCGATAAGCACAGTATTCCCCTTGTAGAGGAACCAAATCCCGAATATTGAAAAAGAGCTAAAGCTTTCCATAAGATTGTATATGATGGTAATGAGATCCTTAAGCCTAGGAAAACACCTTCATGTATTGGAAGCACGGAAGAGGATAGAAAATTAGAAGATGGCTCTAGGGAGAAAATGGATAAGAAACTAGAAGATCCTAAGTGTAAAAAGAATAACATAACGATCAAACCCCATGATTACACAAAAGAAAATTGGGTCTCCCTGAACCGGTTTAAGCCTCAAACTCAATTAACCACAGAACAAATTTTTTGGAAGAAAGACATGGATAAGCAAAAAGCAAACGTACTTGTTGAAACAAACACTCCCCTTAGGAAAGTGCCTGCAGCTACTGTGTATCCTCCAAATACACCAATGCATTTAGTTCCTAGAACTATTGCCACTAATAGCAAAACCTTAATCAGCCTATATGTTGTTTATCAACTATTCGTTGATTTTGAGAAGACATGTAAGAAGAGAATCACACCTACAGGGATAACTGAAGGGGAAAGGGGTTTTGAGCAAACTAAAGAATGCTATTTAACTGAGGTCATGCCTTTCTTTAAACAATTAAAAGGTCAATTTGAAAGTCTTCAAAAGGGGATAAACTCGGATATTAAAGAAATGGAAAAGGAATTTGATGCAATGATTGTTGAAGTCAATGATTATGAACGGGAACTCAAATATAATGAAATTGAAAGGAAGAATTTGCATATCCTAAATGAGAACTTAGTATTAAGTTGTGTGGCTCAAGATGTGTTTTATACTGTTACTAAGCATTCTATTACTGCTTCTCAATTTCATGAATTAACTGTTGCTTTGAAAGTCTCCCATGATCGTGTCATTGAGCTTGAAAACAAAAACTCATAACTAAATGAGAAAATTGATCAGGATGATCACGATAATTTGGTAAAACACCTTTCTAAGCTAGAAGTTGAACATTTTGATTTGCAATTAAAATATCAACATCTCAAGGAAAATGTCAAAACCTCAAACATCAAGACATCCTCAAATGTTCCAGAGTTTGATGCACTTTTTGAAATAAACAAACGTGATGAACATATTCAAGCTCATTGTAACACGATCAGAAAGTTGAAAGCCCAAATTTCACAATTAAAGGGTGAAAAGAACAACGTGACTTGCTCCCAAATGCCTCCTCCTTTAGATTCTCAGTGCTCTCAAACTTTTCATCTTCAAAACTTGGTTAATGTTTTACAAAAGGAAAATGAGAGTTTTCTAGAAGAAAATTAAAAGGTTAAACGACACTTTAAAGAGTTATATGATTCAATGAAAGTCACTCGTGACAAGAACAACGAAAAAATAACATCTTTACAAAAGGAAATTGAGAATCTGAGGAGTCAGGAAAAAGGGAAAATGCCACTTGTCTTTAAGGAGAATGTTGCATCAAAGTCATCTGCAGACTGCAAATATACTGTGACTGTTAAATACATTCCTCCTCATCTTAGAAATAACGAACTTGTGCTTCATAACTATTTCGCTCACCTTAAGGATAGTCTAGAATGTCTTCGTGAGATTGTAGAAGAGGATTTCATAAATAAGCCACTTGATAGAGAGATTAGGTTTGCTTGCATTCAGGCAAAACGATCTCAAGAGCTGCTAGAATGTTTAAGAGCAACATGTCCTAAATCCTTAGGTGCAAAAGATAAAGCTGTGATACCTTGTTCTATGCCTAGTGCCAATTATGCAACCCATTCTATGCCCAGTATTAAGAAAGTGAACTCTAAAGTGCCTGCAAGTAGTTCTGATCCATGTACGTCTAGTTCAGGAATGCAAAAAGTAGCCCAACCAACTAATGTTCCCATAATTCCCTCTACAGGAGTAATCAGTGACATAAAAGTAAGCGGGTCAAAGCCTCCAGGCAACACAAAGCAAGATAGGACCTCACAAGCTAAGAATGTGCATTGGAAGAGAGTAGAAGACTACCCTAGGAACACTAGGTTTGAGTTGAATAAAACGAATCGTGTTGATTCTAGTATTAGCTATAAGCGAACTGTAATTAATTCAATTCGCTACTATCGCAAAACCATGTAATGATGACTGTTTGATTTCATTCTTGATCATGAATGTGGTGTGAATGTTTTGCTTAATGCTGTTAAATGCCCAATTAAAGTTGTTAATGTCAAAAATCAGGCTAAGAAGGCTAAAAGGCAAAGGCAAAAGAAAGTTAGAAAACATTGGAAACCCACAGGAAGAAAATTTAGTAATATTGGTTATCAATGGATACCTACTGACCGTAAGTTTAATCTTAATGAGTTTTGACCTAAATTTGCTAAGTCAATGCACATTAGAAAATGGATGCCTACTGGTAGAACTATTCCTTTAAGAAGTGAACATACTTTGAATAGGTCAAATACGGACACTAGCACTGCATCTATTCCTGATGATTCCATTGTTTCTACTTCCGATGTGGGTGTTCCAATCACTTTACTAACCAAATGGAACCCATTCTTGCATGGGGATCCCAATTATCCAGCTATCCATTTTTGTCTGTGTTCAACTGCAGATCGTTCAAATCGTTCTGTGGTACATGGACTCAGCTTTTCCAAGCATATGACTGGAGATCGCCATGGCTCATGAACTTCGTGAGTAAATTCATCAGGACTGTTAGATTCGGGAACTACCATTTTGGAGCAATTATGGGTTATAGAGACTATGTTGTTGGCAAAAGTGTAATCTCCAGGGTATATTATGTTGAAGGTCTTGGTCATAAGTTGTTTTCTGTTGGTCAATTCTGTGATTCCAATCTAGAAGTGGCATTTAGAAAACATACTTGTTTCGTTAGAGAACTTGATGGTGTGGAACTGTTAAGAGGAACTCGTGGTTCAAATCTATACACCATCTCTATCGAAGACATGATGAAGTCTTCTCCAATCTGCTTGTTGTCAAAGGCTTCAAAAACAAAATCATGGTTATGGCATCGTTGTCTCAATCACTTGAACTTCGGCACCATTAATAATCTTTCCAGAAAGGATCTTGTAAGAGGCTTACCCAGATTAAAGTATGAAAAGGATCATCTTTGTTCAGCATGCCAATTGGGAAAAAGCAAGAAATATGCCCACAAACCCAAACCCACAAACTCAGTAATGGAAGTTCTGCATACCCTTCATATGGATTTGTGCGGACTAATGAGAGTGCAAACGATTAATGGGAAGTAATTTATTTTAGTCGTTGTTGATGACTACTCTCGATTTACTTGGGTAAAGTTTTTGAGGACAAAGGATGAAACTCCATATGTCATCATCAAACTTATCAAGCAGCTCCAGGTTCGACTTAACAATATGGGTAGAATTGTTCGAACAGACTATGGCACAGAGTTCGTTAACAAAGACTTAAGTCAATTTTATGAAAGTGTTGGAATCAGTCATCAAAGAAGTGTTCCACGAACTCCTCAACAGAACGGTGTAATTGAAAGACTAAATCGAACTCTTGTGGAAGCCGCAAGAACAATGCTAATTTATTCAAAGGTTCCAATTTTTCTCTGGGCTGAAGCGATTGCCACTGCTTGCTACACCCAAAATCGTTCCCTCATACACACATCTCATGGAAAAACTCCATACGAACTTGTCCATAAACGAAAACCTGATCTCTCCTACCTTCGTGTGTTTGGTGCGTTGTGCTATCCAACGAATGACGGTCAAGATTTATGTAAATTAAGAGCTAAGGCGGACATTGGAGTTTTTGTAGGTTATGCATCAAACAAGAAGGGTTACCGAATCTACAACAAAAGAACTCGAGATATCATGGAAACTATTCACGTCACGTTCGATGAGCTGTCCGGGCAAATGGCTCCAGGACAATCTAGTTCTGGACCCGCATCTCAACCTTCATCAAGTAGTCCTATCAGTTCTACTCTTGTTCCAAATCCCTCACCAGCAACTCCTTATGTACCTCCTTCAGAAGATGATTTGAAGAAATTGTTTGATCCAATGTTTGATGAACACTATGAGCCAAGTGCTAATGATCTGTCAATTCCATCAACAGAGGCTGTTCCTATCCCTGTCAACGAAGTTAACCCTTCTGTTTCTATGTCATTAAATCAAGAAGCGCCTGCTGCTGATGACTCTGTCTCATCAACAAATCATCAATCATCGAGTGTACATCATGGAATTGTGTCTGGCACCTATGACGGAGATAATCCCTTTGATACTCCTGAAGATGCCCCATTTGAAAACATATTTGCTCCTGAATCATCATCAGAACCATCTTCATCAAGAGAAATCGACTCTGCTACTTCAGTTCCTCAACAACAACCACACGAACACCTTAGAAAATGGACACATGGTCATCCATTGGACAACATCATTGGAAATCCCTATCATCCAGTATCCACTCGTAAACAACTTGCAACTGATGCCTTATGGTGCTTCTTCAACTCCGTACTATCCAAGGTCGAACCAAAAGACGTTAAAACTGCCATGAATGAAGACAGCTGGTTCAATGCCATGCAAGAAGAAATTCATGAGTTTGATCGACTAGAATTATGGGAATTAGTACCGCTCTGACCTGTGATCATTGCTATAAAGTGGATCTTCAAAGTAAAACTTGATGAGCATGGTGATGTATTAAAAAACAAGGCTCGATTGGTTGCAAAAGGATACCGTCAAGAGGAGGGTATTGACTTTGAAGAATCATTTGCTCCAGTTGCTCGTATCGAGGCAATCAGAATCTTCTTGGCTAATGCTGCAAGTAAGAACATGGTAGTCTATCCGATGGATGTAAAGACGGCTTTTCTTAACGGAGATCTTAAAGAAGTCGTATACGTCAGCCAACCTGAAGGTTTTGTGAATTCAGAGCATCCTACTCATGTCTATCGCTTGAAGAAGGCTCTTTACGGTTTGAAGCAAGCTCCAAGGGCATGGTATGATACGCTATCAAAGTTTCTTCTATCTTGGTTTCAAAGCAAAGGAGCAGTTGATCCGACATTGTTCACCCGAAAGTCGGGCAAACATTTAATTCACGTTCAAATTTATGTTGATGATATTATTTTTGCCTCGACTGACCCCAATGAATGTGACCTCTTTTCTAAGGAGATGGGCTCCAAATTTCAAATGTCAATGATGGGACAAATGTCATTTTTCTTGGGATTACAAATTTCACAAAGTCCCGAAGGCATTTTTATAAATCAATCTAAATATGCAAATGAGATTTTAAAGAAATTTGGATTTGATTCTTGTGACCCTGTTGACACTCCCATGATAGAGCGTACTAAACTGGATGAGGACCACTCAGGGATCATGGTAGATCAAACGAAATATCGTAGTATGATTGGATACCTGATGTACCTCACAACCGAGACCAGATATTTTGTTCGCTGTATGCATGTGTGCTAGATACCAGGCTAAGCCTGCCAAAAATCACCTTGAAGCGGTTAAACGGGTCTTTCGGTATCTCCAAAGAACCATCAATATGGGACTTTGGTACCCGAAGGACACCGGTATGTCACTAAAAGCCTATGCAGATGCTGATCATGCAGGGTGTCAAGATACACGTCGAACGTCGGAGGTGCTCGTTTTGGGTGATAAGCTTATGAGCTGGTCTTCTAAGAAACAAATGAGTACTTCTATATCCTCTACAGAGGCTGAATACATAGCCATGTCATCTTGTTGTGCTCAAATCCTATGGATGAAATCCCAATTATCTGACTATGGCTTTGAATTCAACAAAATCCCTCTGTATTGTGATAACAAAAGTGCCATTGCTCTCTCATGCAACAACGTACAACACTCAAGAGCAAAGCACATCGACATTCGACATCATTTCATCAGGGAACAAGTGGAAAACGGTGTGGTGGAACTTTATTTTGTAAGGACTGAATACCAGTTAGCAGACATCTTCACCAAAGCTCTTCCTAGAGAACGTTTTGAGTTTATCCTGTCACGACTTGGTCTAAAGAGTGTACAACCGGAAACACTTAAACGTCTTCAAGAGGAAGAAAAGGAGTAAAAGGTTTTTCTTCATCCATATCTTGTAAATAGTGATTCAAAAAGCAAAATACAAAATTACAAAACCAACAAAAAGCAAATAGAAAAATATAAAATTTTCAAAATCCATAAAAATTAGAAAATCTTGAAAAATCCCAAAAATATTGTTATTTTGTCATGTTTTCCTTATTCGATATCATCTACAGACTTTGTGTTGACATTCTAAGAATGTCACGGGTTTTTAGATGTTCTTCGAATGTACATAATTTGTTTAAAAAAAATTAGAGAAAGTGAAACAAAGGCTTATAGTCATTTCAGTCTATAACCCGTTTTTAAAGAAAGAACAGAGCCATGCTTTATCTTATTTTTCACAACTCATGCTCTGATTCTAAAAACAATTGTTTGTCACTAAAACGACAAATGTTTCCATCACAAGTATTTTTCCTTCAAAAAATTCTTCTGAAAAATATTTGTTATCTAATTGAAAACTAATAAAAATAACACGGTCTCAATTTTTGAAAATCATCTGGACTTGACATTGGTCAAAATCTCTATCTCTCAATCAACAACTTATGTCATTGATTCAGGGAGAGAATGATTTCATTTAAAAGGTTATTTGTCATACAAATGGTTCAGACCAAGGTTTATGTCATGTTTTCAAAAGATACTCAAGCATGTTTTTGGAGTTTAAAGTCTCAGCTTTGATCCTTATCGGTTAAATGTTTTCATAAGCAAGTCACAATTCTTCTCAAAAGCTTTCAAAATCAATATAAATCTACAGAGATCACAAATCTCAAATAATTTGAAAATTGTGATCGGGGGAGAATTTGTGATTTAAATTGGATTTAAACTGATAATTCGATAAATGGTTTTATAATGATTTACAAGCTTTCCTCCCCACATGCGCCAAACGATTTCAAATTTAACATGCACATGTTGAGGGGGAGCATCTATTTCAAACCTAAAAGGATTGAAACATGATTGATTTGTTTCAATGTGCAGGTTTTCCCTAATATGTGCAAAACACTTTCAAATCTCTATGCACATATTGAGGGGGAGCAACTTTTTTGAAAAACACATCCTTCCCAAAAATACCCTTAACAAAGTATGAAAAATGCTAATTTTTGATCAGGAAAGTGATGTTGATATCTTTTAGAAAATGATAATAAAAAAGGTGAATCCTTCCTCTTGCCTCCGTGTGCCAAAACGATTCCAAATACATGATGCACATGTTGAGGGGGAGCTCTTTTTCTAAAAATATGAAAAACAATTCAGGTACAAAATGCTTTGATAATATATCACAAGTATCTGAATTGATTTTCAAATGGTTTTCAATTGGTTCCAATGGCAGATGAACAATACCAAATAGACCGACCAAATTTACTTTATGTATGGTGATATAAGGATGGTTAGGTTAGGTATTCATTCCCATGATCCCGCCAGATCCGGAGGGATCTACCCAGGGACAATCCACTAGATAGTGTAGAGTTCTTAGGTATGATGAAAAAAGGAGAAAAGTGAGATATGGGAAGAGTGCGTACTGAGATAGAGCTAGAACTAGAATAAACCCAACAAGGTTCTAGTTATGAAGTCTCGGTAAGCACTGAAGGGGTTGAAGAATGAAAATGAATTGAATGAGAAAAGGGTGAAAACAAATAGCCCTCTAATAATTCAACCTTAGGGCAGAAACCGGGTTCATTACATATGCTACTGGTTGTTACTAAGGTAACACCGGTATTGAAGACAAGACGTCATGGACCCAGTGACGCACTGCACTACAACTTCCCAAGCTACTCAAGTTCCTCTTAAAAGGGATTGTTTCATTCTCACGGGGAACCGACGTTATCTATCGACTTTCTCTTAGAGATTGTTGATATTGAAAAAGGAGACCCTCTCCGTAGTCTCCGGCATAGGAACCAAATGTGCACAATTGAGTCTAGAGCGACGAGATCATCAAATAAATCTCTTTAGGACACTGTCAATGAAGACTCTCTGTTTCACACAATGTGGAAAGAGAGTTTATATCTTTAGAGTCCTACGCATTATCCTTGTGGTATTGCCAGAACATCTGAGTGATATGCTAACATATTCACAATGAAGATGGAAAGCCTTCTAGAGCCAACTTCAAACAAGCTCTTGGTAGGTGGCATGTGAGATCTATCCAATAGATCAACCATGTGAAAACTGAACAGAAACAATGGGGCGATTTAAACTTATGAATTAATCCTGGTTCATGTCATGGATTGACGGATACCTTTGAAAAACCGGTCGTTGTGCTTAAAAAATTCTTTTCTTTAGCACATCGACTGTGTATTAATATTTCAAATATAAAAGGTGTTTATAATTGATAATTGATTTTTCTCAAAAACCCTCGTTGTATTGCGAAAACACTTTATTGAGCAGTACTCGATTATTTTTCAAATCTCTTTTCATCAATCAGTGAATCTCAAATTTGCTGGTTCACTCACTCTGTGTTGTCTTCTTTGAGACGTTCCGGTTTGAGAACAGCTAGAGCAGCTGCGAAACCCTGTCAAGGAAATTCTTCGAATTATACGATCACAGCAAGTACTTGTACTGATCAATGGGGAACCGTGGGCCGTGTACCTTAATTCAACGAAAGTGATCAAAGACACTTTCGTGTGCTTTATTGCTAACTGTTGTATGCAAGTACGCCCGACGTTTGCAGCTGATCAGAATGGAGAGGTCAATCCATAGCCGCATGCTCACACAACACATTCATTTTTAAAGAAATCATGATAAGTGCATCAACGACTCTGATATTTTCACTCCATGCAAATATCAACTAAAGCTTCCGCTACTCTGATGAAAAGATTTCTTGATCCAGAATGTGAGCATGTCGGTCCAAATGTCACAACATCACATAATATCAACACCACAATGGAAGAGTCAGAGATTTATGTTAGCTGATGATCTCAATGCTGGCTCAAAACTCATTATCACGTGGATCAGTTAAAGACCTCCACTTGGTTTAACCAAACATGCAAAAATGAAGAATCAAAGACTACGGGCTACAGAGCAAAGAACATTAACAAGAATCCAAGAACAATCTTAATGTAATATCTGTTTGTATTCAATGTAATTTGAGGTGACCTCCCTTAGGGGGAGATTGTTAGGATTTAGTAAATCCAGTTATTAAAGTGTCGGTCACCTCAAGTATATGTAATCATTAGAAAGCTCGTAGTCGTAGTTATTTAATGTTAAGTAGTATTTAGTTAAGTAACACCGTAGAGGACGGACGGGTCTTTACCCACTGTATGCCTGATCCACAGCCCGTAGGTGGCGTCTTATGTAAGACTATAAATACCCTCTACCTCCCAAGGTAGAGGGTTGGAGCTCATAATAATACTTTCATTTTCTCTCACTATGTTCCCAAACCTCTAACTCTTTCTCTCTCTAAAACCTTATAGTATACGCCCATATTGATCATGGTTTGATGTGTTTGTGAAATCCAATATGTTACAAATACGCTGTATTGAAAGATTCTCAGAATATGCTTGGAATATGCTTTCTTCATCAGCAATTAAGAAATCTTGGATACGCCGTATCCGCAATTGGATACGTCGTATCGGTGCTTTAACCAGCAACTATAAATACAAGCCCTAATACGGGTTTGCAACAATTCATTCAGTCACCACTCACCACCACAGCCGAATTTCACATCTCCAAAGCCCCAAGATTAGTCCCAAGAGCTAGGAAATCAAGACGAGAAAGTCTCGTATCATCACATTAGGTTTAATCATTCGATTTGCATATAAATTTAACTATGATTTCTATTTTTATTTTGTTTGAATCTACTTCTTGTGCTTATACATACATTATGGGCTAACACCTTTTGGTGTAGCCATGTTATGACTATTACATTAATGTTATTCCATTTATTAAAATTTAGTATTTCGTTTTGTTTAGTTTATGTGTTTATCGTTCAATAAGTACTTGTTTTTGTGGTTGAGCATTTTAAGTCTAGGAATTTCCAGGACCAATGGGATATTTAGATGTATAATAATGCGAGAATGATCAATCCCTCGTGTCTTACCTATACTACACTACAACGGTTAGGTACACTGCTTAGGAGGATTGTAAAACTTAGTGTGTTGCAATCCGATGCGTCAAACTCGCTCGTTTTTCATCCACTTTTCAAAATTCAAGTTCCTAGAGTTAGGTTAATGTCTTAGGTTCCCCTAAAGTCTAATTAGAGCTTTTATTTTGTAGTTTAGGTCCTTCATTTAAGTGATTTGTGTCGGGTACTCAGAATCGGGAATGTTTTGACAACCGATTTAACATTAAATGTTAAAAATACTAAAAAATTCCAAAAATTATCAAATTGTATAGGAAGCTTCCTTAGACATAGTAGTACACTGAGGAGAATTTTTTTTGGCCATAAGTGTTATTTAAAGTGGTGAAAACATGCACACAAATCAATAAAAGTTTTGGAAGATTTAGGGTTTTGATAAACTAAGTTCAAACAACTTTTAACACTACAAATCTAATAGCGTTATAAAAAATGATGAATGATAAGTTAAATATGAATGAAACAGAGTATGAATGTGTTATATGAAATGCTTACAAGGTTTTTGGATACTTGGATGATCAAAGGTGCACAAAACTACCCAAAAACTATAAGAAAACCATAATTTAAGCTTCCAAAACTCTACCTCTTGCAAACCCTTTTGTATAACCAAAATTTTCAAACAATAAAATACCCTTGTTTTACCCCTTATTCTGCTGAAAATAATCCGAGGAAGAGTGTGTGTGATAAGTGTTTTTGGTATGAGAATTGGTTACTAGTTAAGTCCTCATATAGTGGGAATTATGGAAGGTTGAGTGAAGACTTCTTGGTTGACATGTGTGTGCATGAACAAAATGGGAAATGGAGTCACAAGCCTATCTTGGTAGTGTTGATGAAGGGGAGAGAAGGTGGGAGTGGTCTTCAAGGCTTGGTGAACTTCTAGGCTAGTAAACGTAAGGCATTGTTGTAGTTTTGAGGTGGAAACAAAATGTTTGCACATATTTTTATGGTAGGCCGGTTTCTAGGCTTAAAGGGGAGGAAAATATTCAAAATTTTAAGTATATAACATGTATATAAGTATATAACATGTATATACGTATATAATGTAAAGGTAGTGAGTTGGGTTGGGTATTGCATACATGCATGAGACATAATGCAAGTTTTAGATGATTTTTGTGAAGTTTATAAACCAAATGCAAATGACTTATAAAATATACTTATGAGAGTGATAAGGTACTTATTTGATGTAGACTAAACTTAGTCTAGTGACGGTTGTCGTTCAATGTTGTTTTTTGTTGCACGCGGGTTAACCTAACAGTTATACGTTAAAGCAAGTATTCAAGTGCTCAAAGTAAAATATTTTAATTTTATGGTTAAATATTAACCTGAAAAATGTGAGTTGTCACAACATCCAAGGAATTCAAATAACTTCAGATTCATAAACTGAATGCTGCTAAAGAAAAACAAAATGCCAAGACTAAGAAAAGTATAAAGCTCTAGGAAGATTACAAAACAAAGTTGGAGTATCTTAGGAAGCCCAAAATCATTACCAACACCAAATCAATAAGTGTAAGCATCATCAGGAACAATGACAAAACCAACTTTGAACTTATCACTGAATTCAAATGGAGATTATTTGGTGTTAAGGTATGGGAAATGATGCTTCCATACTGAAGAAGAAAAAAAGCAGACAAATGCTGTTGAATTAGTTAAATTTCTTGTTAAAAGATTTGATAAAATTAGTGAACAAGAAAGGATTCTGAGCATTGATATGAGAAAGCCTCTAAGTCTTCAAGATCCTGCCAAAATCCATTTTCTTTAGAAGAAAAGGAAAAGAAACGTGGAACTGTAACCTAAACAATACATTGTTGGCCTCCACTGCAAAAGAATCCATCTTGAAGGAGTTACGTTCAAGGAGAACCAAGTAACTGGATCTCTTAAACACGGTATCTTCTTTAGCGATGTATTTGATGATCCCAAATTCAGAGAGTCTCTGAGCTGGTAGATACCTCAACCCTTTTCCTTTACAAGATTGTTGAATTATCAGAAAAGACCCTTGAAGCTCTAAGAATGGTACAACTGTTGGAACATAAAATTGAAAAGAGGGAGGACAAGCACATCCTCATCTCAAAGAAAGTAAAGCTGGAAATGATGAGACTTCCTAAAAAACAAAACTAGTTAGGGTCTTATGTAATTTTTATCTTTTGTTGATTATTATGTAATAGGTTCATAATAAATGAAATCCTTTGCATCATTTATAAGTATATGCTTTACTAGAAAATACTTAGGCTATATTTATATTCAGTTATGGGGAGATTGTTGGGCTAATTCAGTGCCCACTGATTTTCATCTATGAATTCAACAGAAATTTGCTAAGCATAAACATAGTCTCTGAAGGAGTCATCTTTAAAGTCTAAAGAAAAACTTGAGACTCATTGAGGAGGCGGAACTCAGTGAGTGAGGTACTGAACCAAAAAGAAGATGATGAAGTCAGTAAGTGATGACAATAGATCACTGTCTTCTTGAAGATTTCCTCAACAAATCCAAGACATCCTGAAACTTAGATAGTTAAGTAAAGTATCCAACTCACTAAAATAAAGGTGAGAAATTTCTTTGGAAGATAAGTGTAAAGCGCTTACTAAAAAGTCAAGATAGTACTAAAGTTGGTAAAAAATGACAAACATTTTCTAGAAAACTAGAAGGGTGTTGAATAGTTTTACCATTTAAAATCTTAATTGTTTTGAGAACTTATTGTAAGATTAATTGATATAGATAAAAGATGTGTTAGTGAAGAATAAATAACATGCAAGCAATATATAATAAGTAAGTAAGGAAAGAAACAATCAAACCATGACAAACTTGTTTATAGTGGTTCGGTCTACAAGGACTCTTTTTCCTTGTCCTACTCCACTCACAGAGTCTCCAACTCGAGAGTTATCTTCACTAATCAACAAGCTCCTTTATCCGGCAGAGAAAACCTTTACACGTCGCTCACACAATATTTCCGACACAAAGCTAGATGTCGAGTTCTTTTACAAGGGCACAACCACTCCCAACACACTATGTATTTTGAGAACTAAAATACTAACCACTCACACTCAGAGGTTTAAGATGGTTTGGTACAACAATGATGTATGAACAATAATGGATCACACAACAACAAAACAAACAAGCCTTCCAACTAATTGTTGAAGCTTGATTATGCCTTGATCTTCTTTGCTACAAAAGATAATCACTAGAATGAAATGAAACTGAGTTAGATGTAAGAGAATGAGAGAATGTATGTGTTTTATGCTTATGAGGGATGAGAAAACAACTTAGGTTGGCTTGCTATTTATAGGCCAATTGTTCAGCAAGACCACGGACTGGACGGAACCAAAAAAAGGGTTCCGCCCTTTATATTTTTTGGTTTCGCCACCGACAAGAAAGATCACAAAAAATCTTTCCAAGATCACCCAAATCTCTCCAAGATTATGTAAGATATGATGAGTGAATATCTAAACAAAATATTCTATGAAATTTCCTAAAGATTTCCAATGTGATGCAAGCCATGATGTAATATGTTGTTTTTCATTTTTAGAATTAATATGTTATATAAGTAAATACTTATGTAATGTTATGTTTAAGAAACTAAACATACTTGTTCTCAAAATGTTGATGTACATTATAGTTTAGAAAGATATCAATGTTAATTAATACATAGCTAATCAAAATGTGATAAGATGTAAATGCGTAAGTGATGAAGACTTTATTTAAGAAAAGCTTGTTTTAATGTATGTTAATGTTGAACCCAGTTGAGCAAACGATCCTTTATAGAAACTGACTTAAACAAAGACTTATTATGTATCACGCGGAATTTAATACTTAATCTTAAGAAGAAGAATAATAAACATTCAACACCTCAATATTATTATTAATACGAATACTCTAAACAGTATTAGGGTTTTACAACCTTGAAGTGTATCGACCTTAGATATAAAACATACGTATATCTAATCTAACCTAGGACCTCCTTTTATAGGCTAAGGAGTCCTTTACATAATACAATACGTAACCTACAAGATAAATATCTTTTCCATATTTATCTAATACAAGATATTAAACCGACTATACAAGACTAGAAGTGGTTACAATACAATATCCGTGGTTACACAATACTACTAGCCGCGGTTTTTCTTCAGCAGTGGATTCATTCTTCTGTCCATGGTTTCAACAACTCTGTCCGAGGTTCCAACACTTAGAATAAATCATGATCCAAGGAACCTAAAACACAACAATCCTCCCCTAAACTTGATACATTCTAATAGAATTCTCAAGTTTCCTTTAAGCTCAAAACATCTGAATTGGAGGATGTAGCCAAACACTTACTTGTTTTAAAAATTGTCTCATACTTCAGCAACAAATTGTAAGCTTGACCATCATAGGGCATCAACATCTTCAAACCACCAGGCTTCACCATCTGAGCAATAACTCCTGGAGAATTATTCAATTTGGGATAATCACCTTCTACAAGCATATAAATAACTACTCCAGACACAGTTAACATATGAACTCCACAAGTTTGATATAAAAACCATCTTGTAACTTGACCATTGTAGAGTCCTTTCCATTCAGGTTCATCATGAGTAGGTTCAAACAAAATCTTCAAGTGATCATAAACCATTCTCTCATGATTATCATCTGGATGTACATCACCAAACTTATTCTTGTACAACTTCTAAAGATTCATTAAATCATCTCTATCCAGGTATTGAAGCATTTGTGAAAATTTATTAAACTCAAAAACTTCATTATTGAGTCTTTGAATTTTCCAACATCCTTCACTTCCATTAAGTTAAAATGCATAAGAGATAATTTGATGACTATCTTCAATCTCTTTTAATCTTTTAGAACCAGATGTCTCCTGAATCTCAGATTTTCTCTTAAGATTACCTTTAATCCACTCTTCATCATTTTCAGAATCCATTGGAGTAAAATTTTCATTGTTAATTCTCATACACATCAGATAAAGCTCATGAATTCTTTCAAATGAACATTTACTAAGATTATCAGGAATATGTATGCCTGAATTCTTGATAATCTTCATCAACACATTCCTCATCTCACGAATTGTAGGAGGTTTCTTCCTTTTAACTTGCTTCTTCTCCTTACTTATCCTCCTTGCCCATTCACCCAATATTATAGCTCTTTCCTCATCATCTAACAATGCCCATTCTTGAGTAGTATACTCATTCTGTATTTTATCAGAAGCTTGCAGATAGTTTTGTGATTCATACCATCTAGCTAACCATTTTTGAGAAGCCTCCTCCTCTTCTTGCTTTTCTTTTTCTGCAGCTGCTTCTTCTTCAAAGATGTATGCTTCTTGTATACTCTTCATCATAAGCAATCTGTTTTGCTACACTTTTAAACTTTAAAACAGGTGCTGCAATACCTTTACTCTTACCAATATCTGGTTGAGCCACCTTCTTCTTCAAAGGCTCACCAATAACTAAACTTTTACCTTTGGGTTTGGTTGCAGTAGTTTCAAGAGATAAAACAGGTGCAATGATGGGTGTAGGGTTAGATGAGGTTTTGCTAAGATTGATCAATGTACTTGCAGCTTCTTTCTCAACTTCTTTTGATTTGGGTGGTGATACAGAGATGGTTGAAACAATTGTAGAAGTGGTTATGATAGCAGTGGGTATAATTACCTTATCTGAAACTGTAGCAGTGGTTTCAAGAATACTAGCCGTGGTTGCAGACATACTATCAGTGGTTGTGTCTTGCAATATCTCATCTTCTACCACAGTCTTCACACTTTCAAGAACGACTTCATGCCCATCTTTATCGGTTACGAAATTGTCCTTCTTGATCTCCACTATCCACATCCTGCTCCATATGCACATCTACCTCCCTCAATTCATGCCATCACTCCTCCCCTGTTTAGATACATTCTCCATATTCACCATAGTCACAGCTGTAGAGGAGTGTACCTTCCTTCTCAACCTTCTCATTGTCCTCAAAATAGCAACCCCAGGTCTTCTCACTTTCTCCAAAACAAACATCCTATGCATCAGCCTCCTAATTTCTTTACCCTGAAACACAACCAACTCTTGAAGACTTGAGATTGTATCCTCCATTTTAGTACATTTAGCCGTCAATTCATTTAAGTGTTCAAGAATATCCTCCCCACTTCGACCTGTGTTAACTGGTCCGAGAGGTGGTTCATTGGAAAAGTCATCATGTACCAGCTTAGGATCCGTCAATTCAGTTTGATGTTCTAAACTATCCTCATCACTTCGAGCTGTGTTAACTGCTCCGAGAGGTGAATCCTTGGATAAAGTAAACATAGCATCGACCTTGCCGAACATCTATGCACCGAGTCACCGGTTGGCTAGGGATTCCTCCACCTGTATTGAGTTCCAAGGAACTCTCCACATTAGGAGTTGCCAAAGGTTAGGTCTTAATGATGTTTCCACTATCCTGACCAGCATCTAAGCATGAATCAGTAGTGGAAGCCCTTCCAATCATGTCACCTCCACAACTTGTGACAGCCTCATGAGCAACACCACTAGCACCAGCCTGAGGAAGCTGAGTGCCCTTCCTCCTCCTAGTCCACACAATGGGTTTAACAGTGGTTGCAAGTGTACCAGCAGTGGGTTGAGATGTACTATCAGTGGGTTCAGGTTCTAAGGGTTGGGCTTCAAAACCTTCATCAAACTCAGGAATAGCAGGTAAAGTAAGCATATGGGGAAATAAAGGAACATCTCTGATTTGAACATTTGGGTTCTGATTCCTCATATGTACAAATACCTTAGGAAGCATATAATGCACTTCATACTCCTTAGTATGCTCAACAGGTTCTTCTATTTGACTTTCAACAATCAGTTGCACAAACCTAGAATATAAATAATATTTTCCCTTCTTCCTAATATTCTGCACAAACCCATCATAAATCATTCTAGACCAATTAAACTTCCTCCCATCAGACAAACAAATGATAGCAGTAGCAATTTTGGAAGGAAAGTCATCAAATCCAGTGGTCTTATTGCTTATACACATCAACAAGGTATGAATCAAAAACTTCCATTGTTGTGAAAACATGCTCTTAAAAAATTTTACCTTGTCTCCCCTGTGTGTATATCCTAACCTCTCTAAGCCTGCAAAAATCTCAACATCTGAAAGATTAACAACACCATCAGCATCATCTAACTTCAAAACCCCTCTAATTATCTCCTCATCAACCAAAATATCATTCTCATCCACAACTGTACTAAAAACTTCTACTCCATCAACATCCTCAAGCTTAGCATTCCTCCAAAATTGATGTATATAGGCTTTAAAGATGGTTGGTGTGACGGTTAAGGAAAGGGAATAGGACTGTGAATAAGAAAATCAATCATTTGATGAAAACCTTCGGATCGATTGTTTTTTTATCAAATTAGCAACTAGGTTATGAGAGTTGGGATATTGATTCGGCATGATGATCAATGATGTTGGTATGTGGGAGATGTGAATGTGACAGTTGAAAATGATTTAGGTTTATGAAAAGCGCCAATTGGAAGTGATTTGAAGATCAAATAAATGACCTATCAGTGATTTGGGGATATAAACGTGGTTTCTCCAAAGTTACCAAACAACCCCTCAAGTATCCAGAAATCAGCAACATGCTAGCAGTGGTTTGAAAAACTCTATCCGTGGTTTGAAAAACACTAGTAGTGGATACATAATTGCACTCCAATCAGTTGACCAATAGATATAGCAAGCAAATCTTTGTCAATCTCAGTGATATCACACAAAAATATGAAGGATTACAGCATTGAACACATTTTTTTTACACAAAAGCTCCAAAGGTCCAAAGCAAAATCTCCAAACCAAAAGCTCCATAGTTCACAACTATCCTTCATACCTGCATATCACAAACATAAACCAAACACTAAAAAGAAGGTTAAGGTTAGCACTGGTTAGAGTAAAATCAAAAGTGTTTCCATATACTTAGCAGTGGTTAGCCTATGAGCTAAAATCTAAGTCAATATGGTCAACATCCGGTATTAATTCTTCTCAAAGTCAAAATACTTCATTAACTTCTCACCTACTTAAACCTTCCCCTCATTTACTCACAAAAATCATTTACTCTGCCTATAAATAAATCCTAAGGCACAAGTAGCCCACACCAGTTAATCCAACTTTCTTTCAAACCCTAATATCTCAAAAATCCACAATCAACAACAATCAGCATGTGGAATCAACCAGAAGTCATCAATCTAACATCCTCCTCCTCCTCATCATCATCATCAAGTGATGATTCTAACCCATGGATTCTTTATCTTCCTCAAGCAGATCCTCGACCTAGAAAGTCCCCCTTTCTCCCTTCATCTGAAGATGATAGTGTGGTAGATCCTAGTGAGTCATCAAGAGGTTCAGATGATTCCACTGAGCGCCTAGAGCCAACCTTCAATAGATTGGTGAGGGAGGAAGCAGAGAGAGCACAACCTTCACCATCCCAACCCCAACCAAGGCCACGTGCCAGAAATCCACCACTCCCAAAGAACAGAGAGGTGGTGATTGGTCTTCCTGCTCCAGGATCTAGTTCTTCAAACCATGGAAGGAAGGGAAAGGGCAAGGGTGCAGAGGTGAAGGGTAAGGGAAAAGGGAAGATGGAGTAGTTGCTTTTATGGTGGAACGAGTAGATGGAACAACTGAAGATTTCTCATATCACAAAAGCATCCATCATCGTTTTCATCAATCCATCTTTCCATTTTCAGCTTCAACTTCTTCATCTTTCTAGATATGTAGGACCACTAGCTTTTGTAATAGATGATATGAACTTGAATAGCTAGTTGTGATGTGTGCTCCATGTAGTTTGTAACCATGATTGTAACCACTGCATTGGATAATGCAGTTTTTGAACTATGAATAAGAGTATCATGGCTTTTTCCTTTGTAGTCTCTTGCATCATACAAATAGTGAGAAACTTCCAAATTTCTGAAAAATGGTTAGTGGGAACACAAAGCAACAAACAGTGGTTTGAACATAACTATCAGTGGTTAGAAACAAAAATAGCAATACTAAGATCACATAATAACAGTCCAATACTTGTACAAACTTTTACAAAACAAATTGAGAGTTAGAGATTAATCATTCCAATACTAACTACAAGGTACTGAAACCTCCCGCCATCAAAAGCTTTTGTGAGAAGATCAGCAACATTGAAATCAGTATGGATTTTTACCATTTGAATCAAACTTTTCTCATTACAATCTCTAATGAAATGATGCCTTATCTTAATATATTTAGTTCTAGAATGTAAAACAGGATTTTTAATGATGCAAATTGTACTGTTATTATCAATGTAAATCTTAGTATGCATAAAGTTGTACCAAATATCCAACAATTGATTCTGAATCAAAAGAACTTGACCACAGTAACTAGCAGCAACCCCATATTCAGTTGTAGAATTTGCCACAATAGTTTGCTTTTTACACTCCCATGAAATTAGTCTGCTTCCCAAAAACTGACATCCTCCAGTTGTAGATTTCCTATCCAAACTAGCTCTAGCATAATCACTATCTGTATAGGCCACCAAATCAAAAGGGGAATCCTTAGAATACCAAAATCCCAGTTTAGGATGACCTTTAAGGTATCTAAATATTCTCTTAACAACATTCATGTGTGTTGTATTGGGTGTGACTTGAAATCTTGCACACACACATACTGAGAACATTATATCTGGCCTAGATGCAGTGAGATACATCAAAGATCCAATCATGGACCTGTACAACTTCAAATCAACTTTGGGACTTCCATCATCTGGTAGCAGTGGTTTCTGAGTCTCCATAGGTGTACTAGCACTCTTCACATCCTAAAACCCAAACTTCTTCAAAACATCTGCTACATACTTGTCTTGACTAATGAAAATACCATCAGTCCTTTGTTGAACTTGTAGCCCCAAAAAGAAAGTGAGTTCTCCCATAGAACTCATCTGAAACTTATCATGCATAAGTTTCTCAAAATCCTTGCATAGCTCCTTATTGGTTGAGCCAAAGATGATGTCATCAACATAAACCTGCACCAGCAAAATATCATCCTTGTGCTTCCTTATGAACAAAGTCTTATCAATCAGCCCTCTTTTGAAGTCATTGTCCATCAAATAACTAGACAGGCACTCATACCATGCCCTAGGAGCTTGATGCAACCCATACATAGCCTTCTTCACCCTGTAAACCTTATCAGGATGATCAGGATCTTCAAAACCAGGAGGTTGACAAACATAAAAGTCCTCATCAATTGTGCCATACAGAAAAGCACTCTTAATATCCATTTGATACACCACAAAATTTTTGAATGAAGCATATGCTAAAAATAATCTAATAGCCTCAATTCTTGCAACTGGAGCAAATACTTCATCATAATCCAAACCTTCAGTTTGTGTGTATCCTTGAGCAACCAACCTTGATTTGTTCTTTACCATAATTCCTCTTTCATCCCTCTTATTTCTGAATACCCCATTTGTCCCAATTGCCCTCTTACCATTAGGAAGATCAACCAATGTCCAAACCTCTTGAAGTTTGAACTGAAGAAGCTCCTCTTGCATTGATTCTACCCATCCTTCTTCTGACAAAGCTTCTTCCACTCTCTTGGGCTCCTTTTGAGACAGAAAACAAGCAAACAAGCAATTTTGCAGATCTTTATGACTATTTCTTTTGTGAAGTGATCTTGCAAAGAAACCTTGCTCAGGGAAGGTTTTAGTGTTCTGAACCTTGCTTCTTGTTTGAACAGGGGTGTTCAAATTTCCAAGTATTTGTTCCTTAGGATGAATCTTATGTATCCTTGTGGTGGTGACTGGACTTTCATGAATGACATGTTCCAAATTAGTAAAATCAGCATTGAAGAAATCATCCATGTCTTCATCATCAGTAGGAGTATCAATATCTACCAAAGCAGGCATGGTAAGATCATGTGGATACTCCTCTTGACCAAATAATGGCTTTGCAGTTGGTCCAAAGAAAGTACTATCACCAGTACTTACAGCTGGGGTTTCATTTGAACTGGCAGTGGTAGAAGATGGCTTAGCAGTGCTTTCATTATCTCTATCCGTGCTTTTGTTTGGCTTAGCAGTGCTTTCAGAATGCTTTTTCTTTCTTTCAATTTCTTCTACCGACACTGAGTTATCTTTTAATAACTCATCCTTATCTTGATGATGATCAATTTTGCTTTCAGAATTCAATGCATCATCATCAGTGGGACCTTGCTTATTAATGATAGGTGAGACAGAACCAGCTTTCCACTTTTCAACCAAATAGAACTCCTTTGGAGAGTCAGCTTCCTTTGAATCTGTTTCTGCATCATAATCCTTTTGTGTACCTGCATTAACATTAGTGGAAGTGCCTGCAATGATATGTTCATAATTCATAGATTTGGTTAGCATATCAATGTTAAACAGCCAGTCGGGTCCTTTGGTCTCAACACTAGGAGTCTCTTCACTAAATTGAACATGTAAGTTCTCTTCAACAATCCTAGTCCTCCTATTGTATACTCTAAAGGATTTACTATTAGAAGAATAGCCTAAAAAGTATCCATCATCAGCTTTCTCTTGAAACTTACCTAGGTAGTCTATGGTATTCAAGATAGTAACAGGACACCCAAAAGGTTTTAGGAATGCAATCATTGGCTTCCTATCATGTAACAGCTCATAGGGGGTCTTGTTATGAGGCTTCACTACCTTACTTCTATTCTGCACATAACATGCAGTGCCTACAGCTTCACCCCCAAAAGGTAGTTGGTAACTTTGATTCGACAACATTGTCCTAGCAGCCTCAATTAGTGTCCTATTTTTCCTTTCAGCTACACCATTCTGTTGTGGTGTTTTAGCAACACTAAACTGTCTTTCTATACCCTTAGCTACACATAACTGATTCATCACATCATTCTTAAACTCAGTTCCATTATCACATCTGATTACCTTGACCTTATGATTTACTAGATTTTCTATCTTAGTAATGAAACTCTTGAGGATCTCACTAGTCTCACTCTTAGCAGCCAAAAAGTATACCCAAGAAAATCTACTATAATAATCAGTGATAACTAGGTAATACTGCTTATGGTTCAAACTTTTAACAAAGGTAGGTCCAAATAAGTCCATATGAAGCATAAACAGTGGTTGTGTGATGATGTTAACAGTTTTGGTCTTACAAGAGGCTCTATGTTGTTTTCCTTTTTGACAAGCCACACAAAGTTCCTTACTCTCAAAAACCTTAGAAGGTAACCCTCTCACTAAGTTGCCTTTTACTAGTTTATTGATTGTTTTAAAATTAAGGTGACCTAGCCTTCTGTGCCACAATTTAGACTCATCTACTGATGCTTTAGCAAACAAACTGGTTAAGGACCTATTAAGAATTACATCTTTAAGATCAAAACAATATATGTTTTCCTTCCTAGGTACCCTAAGTTGTATATACTTTTCATCAGGCATCATAAAATCAGGTGACAACACCAAACACTCAGTTTCTCCAAAAAGTACCCAGTTTTTCTTATCACACATTTGAGAAACACTGAATAAATTGTACTTAAGTCCCTGTACCAGATAGACCTTTTCAAAGTCTAATTTCCCTGTTCTGATTGTGCCTCTGCCAAGAATCTTTCCTCCCTTTGGATCATTACCAAATGCCACATATCCTCCATCAAAAGCTTCAAAATCCTCCAGGTTGCTCCCATCCCAAGTCATGTGCCCAGAGCAACCACTATCAAAAATTCCTTTGTCTTTTAGCTCATCTTGTAGATTGCCCTGCACATGAATTTAAACAAATTAGTTCCTTTTGTGGACCCAAGCCAACACTGACTTGGGTCTGCCCTGTGCATCAACATAATCAAATTTGTTTAGGTCCATTGATGCACAATTGACATGATGTAAAACCTTGGTCTTAGGCTTCCATTGCCAACTAGATGAGGCCTTAACAGCATAAAAATGATTTCCAACCACTGTATCAGTTATCACCTTTCGAATTTTTAAAACTTCTTTTGAATCATTGGTGATATTTTGCTTAGCAGTGGGTTGATTTTGCTTAGCCGTGTTTACATTTTTCTTAGCAGTGGTTGGAACCCATTTAGGTGCAGCAGTGACTATTGATTTTGTATTACCATTCCTCATTAACACTGCTTTAGGAATCATGTTTTTGTTAGGATGAGGGTTTGTTTTCTTTGAAAAGTTTTGGTGATTTACCCTCCTCCATTGATTCCAAACTTGTGGTTGGTTTTTATAACAGTTTCTCTGTAAGTGCTCAAAACTACCACATATAAAACAAGCCTTCTTGACACATTGAAACTCATCACCTAACCTGTTAGAAATTAGGCCATTAAAGTTTCTCTGATTTCCCCTAGGTATGAATCTTTTCATCTGTTCCCTAGGTAGCTCCTTATAATCTTCCACTTTCCTAGAGATAGGTGCTCCAAATCTAGGAATAAGGTTGGCTTGCTTAGAATCAACTTTCTTAACATGTTCTATTCTTTCAGTCGTGTTGATTCAGATCTATCTTCCTCGAATCGATTCCCAATCTTCAATGATGGGAGCATCAGATGACTTATCTGAACCTATCTTAGGTGATTCAATCTTGCTAGTCTCAACTACAGGTTTATTGAAACTAAATTCACTGCTAAATGACAGTTCTTTTGTAGGTGGTGCATGTTTCATAAGAGATGGTGGTGGCACATCATTGTAACCAAGACCAGTACCTTCCTTGAACATTTTTTGACCTATTGGCTTATTTACTAGATCAGAAGCATACTGTGTTTTAGCAACCCTAACAACATGTTTTTCTTTTTCTACTAGGGCTTCTTGTTTTACACTCTCTGCCTCTTCTAGTTTCTTTTTAAGCATTGTAATTTCTCTGTCTTTAAGATCAAATTCACCACCTAGTATATTAAATTTATCAACATACTCAAACTCACATTTAATACAGTAATTAAGCTTTTCTTCAACACTTTCTAGACCAACTCTATAACCTAAGTTATCTAGAGGCACTCTTTCAACTTCTTTTCTCAAACTAGCAATAATAGCATTTTGTGTTTCTAAGTTATCTTGACATGATTTAAAAGAACAAGTAGAATTTTTAGAATCATCAGATACCTCAGAATCTGAACCAGAAGATGAAGCATAGGCCATAAGAGCAAAGTTATGCTCTTTAGAAGCTTCACTAGCAAGAAAAGCTGCATTGGGACCTTCTTCAATCTGATCACTCCAGTCATAATCACCAATCCCATCTTGAGCAACCAATGCTGAAGAAGAAGAAGCAGGCTCTTTAGTGGTCTTCTTGATACCTTCAGTCCTTTTGGGAGCTTGACATTCTCTAGCAAAGTGACCCTTCTTTTTGCAGTTAAAGCACTCCATCTTGCTTTTGTCAAATCCAGCTCTCCTTTGACCATCATACTTAACCTGTCTTCCAGTCCTCCTTAAGAACTTCCTTGCTTGGAGAGTCAACATTTCCATCTGCCATTGAAGATTTATCTCTTCAAGATCATCAGGAACAATTTGATCTAAATATTGATTCAAAACAGTAACACTGGTAGTTAAATCAACCAGAAAAGCACAAATTGCACCATTACTGACATTATCACTAACAGTGGTATTGTTTGCAATAGCCGTGGTTATTCCATAGGCAGCAGTGGATACATCTTGTGAGCTCTTGTGATTAGTGGAAACAAAAGCAATGTTTTGGCTAGTTGAAGATGCACCAACAATGTTGTTCTCAGACTCATATACCTTCAAGTTGTTGTAGAGATTGTCCAGAGTCATCTTTTCAAAGTCATCCTTATTTCTCCACACAACTATATGCACAGCCCATTCAGTGATAAACTTCTGATGAACTTCAAATTTATATCTTCTTGAGCAACCTTGTAGTCCACCAACTTCAGTTGACTGATAAGCTTTTGAAGTCTATTATAAGTGCCATCAAGTTTTTCTCCACTAAGCGCAGTGAAGTTTTCAAGCTGATGCTTGAGCCTATTCTTCCTTGATTTCTTTGTAGCTTCATAACCAGCAAACCTTGTTTCAATAACATCCATTAACTCTTTAGCAGACTCATATTGTTCAAAGTCCAAAGCATACTCATTAGGTATTCCCATGGAGAGAATACTATGGGCTTTAATCTCTAGCTTCCTCTTAGCCTTGTCAATTTCACTAACAATGGCTATGTCTTTACCATCATCACCCTTCCTAGGAAGAGTATCACCTTTTTCAACAACTTCCCAGATGGCATAATCAATCATACGAATGTATTGCCTCATTCGCATTCTCGATATTTGGTATTCACCCTGCTTGAGCATGGGCACCTTTGATGCAGTAACCATGTGTGTTTCGTCAGACATCTTAACTTGCTTTAACAGAACTTAACTAAACTTCTTCTTGGTTTCAGTTTCTAGATCACAAGCTCTGATACCACTTGTTGATCCCAGTTGAGCAAACGATCCTTTATAGAAACTGACTTAAACAAAGACTTATTAAGTATCACGCGGAATTTAATACTTAATCTTAAGAAGAAGAATAATAAACATTCAACACCTCAATATTATTATTAATACGAATACTCTAAACAGTATTAGGGTTTTACAACCTTGAAGTGTATCGACCTTAGATATAAAACATACGTATATCTAATCTAACCTAGGACCTCTTTTTATAGGCTAAGGAGTCCTTTACATAATACAATACGTAACCTACAAGATAAATATCTTTTCCCTATTTATCTAATACAAGATATTAAACCGACTATACAAGACTAGCAGTGGTTACAATACAATATCCGTGGTTACAAAATACTACTAGCCGCGGTTTGTCTTCAGCAGTGGATTCATTCTTCTGTCCGTGGTTTCAACAACTTTGTCCGAGGTTCCAACACTTAGAATAAATCATGATCTAAGGAACCTAAAACCCAACAGTTAATCTTGACAAGCTTTTTACTTTACAAAAATGAAATTTACTTTAGTCGTTAACAAAATAAGGTAAAGATCATAAAATATAAATAACGTTTTAGGACGATATTTGTATTAACAATCTCTCGCTTTTTGTTGAGGACAAAACGTAAATTTTATTTTTATCAAAGATATAAAGATGTACAAGAATTATAAAAATATGAGATTAATTTGAACTTGGAAGAACTAGTTAGTTAGATAAAGTTGTCAATAAAAGGATTATTGTATCTTTTGACTAGTTGGACTTTTGTTTGTCCAATAATTGGTCTTCTACAATTTTGACTTTTGAAAGTCAAAGCATGTTGTTGACTTTTTGAAAGTCAATGATCAAGTTCAATAATATTCTCCCCATTTTTGTCGAAATGATAACGCTACACGCGTCGTTCGGGGTCAAAGGAACTTCCTTTTCTTCGAGCAAGTTTTATAACACCCTAGGCAGTGAACATAATCGTTGTAGTGTAGTATTAGGGTAAGCCACGGGTATTGATATCGTTCTCTAGGGGAATAGGAATGCTAGTGAGAAGTTACTACGCTAAGGTTGGGGTTGAGGAAGATTATTTTTTATCTTTTTATGTTTTTTTAGAAAATGGAAAGGTACGAATCTCGGGGTTTGGATTTGGGGGTTGGTATTTCTACCGATTACTCTACTTATCTAATTATCTAATCTAGGTGTATGTAGTCTATGTCTAATTATTGTGTGCTCGTATGATAGTTTAAAGATGTGTTCACTTAGGTTTTATTACTCCTTAATTATCTCCTATTGATGGTTGAATTGTCATGTCCTTATTCTTAATCGCGTTGTGTGTCTAAAGTCGTAGGGTATGCGTTTATCCCTAACTCTTTGAACTTACCAAAGGGTCTCGTCTACAAAGCCCTCTAGGGATTATAAACTCTAACTCTAAGGCACTCTTTGAGTGATTTAGCCTACAACTACTCTAAGTGCTATAGTCTAAGGTTCACAAAGATTAATCAAGCATTATTTACACAACGAATGACCTATCGCATTACTAGATCATTAAACAATTAAGATAAGAGACAACCAATCAATATTCAATAATTAAGTTTCATCTTCCCTAAGCAAACACACAAATAAATTAGCCGGACATGGAGAACATGCAAGCATACACACAAATAATCAAAGACATAATTGAATTAATGAAGTAAAACACTTATCTTGATGTAAGTTAGGGTTTGGAACCCTAAAATACTGTACAAGACAGCCTTGGTTCGGTTTAGGTTTTTACTCCAAAAGACTACACACTAAAACTGAAAACTTCGGATTCTATATATAATATTACAAGTGCGACGGCGTCACCTTATGAGTTGTGACGCCGTCGGGTCGCCGTCATTAGGGTTTCATCTTGGCCACGTTAGTCTTGCGACGACGTCACCTTGTGCTTGTGACGCCGTCCTCTTCAGCTTCGGCGCCGTCGGATCAAATCTAGGCCGTCCGAGTTGCGACGGCCTACTCTTTTAAAGCCTGACACCGTCACTTGAAAATAAGCAATTTGGCTACGTCCCGTCACGAAGTGCTCTGACGGCGCCGCAGTTAAGCGTGATGTCGTCACCTTGTGTTTTAGCAGCTTGAGTGTCTCGATTCTTGAATTTGGCCATTTTCTTCGTATATCCGCGCCTTTTCGTCCAAATAAGTGCCATTACAGCAATTTGCCTTCAAGAGACCTAAAAAGTGAAAAGGAACGATATTAAGTAATAACGGATACAAAAGTGATCAAATAAGGGCTTAAACGACCCTCAAAAAGGTACATTTTAAAACCTTATCAAATATCCCTACACTTGGTATTTGCTTGTCCTCAAGCAAATGTGCTTTTAGCCAATTAATTTATAAGTTAGGGGTCATGAATCGTTGGTTTAAAACAGTCCACAACACATATAAGCCCCGCAAAAGTCATAACAAGCACGGAAATTACATACTGGCACCTCACAAGGGGTGTTTGGATACTCACATCTCTCGGGTGTATATGAAATATATCAAAGTGGAAATGGAAGATAAACACTCATTAACCGGTCCTAGTACATAGATTACCATAGGCTTAAGAATAGATCAAACCTCCATCGCTTTGGCGTAAGCACCTAGGAAAGACTATCAAAGAGGTCTTTAAAGGGTTGTAACGTTAGGATTACGGTAGGGAAACAAAGGGTTTGGTGGGATAGGCTATTTAGTGGTGGCAAGTCAAAAATCTTATTGTTACAAGCATACAAAGAATGACGTTGCTAAGCCAAGACTCGACACTCTAAACTCTAGATAACTGAAACAAACAAACATAAATTTAAAGATAGATGTAGAATGGTAGCCCTTTTTTTTTTTTTTTTTAACACTCAATTTTTTTTTCTTCTCTTTTTCCATTTTTTTTTTCATTCATACACTTTTACTCTACCATCCTCTGTGGTAACATCAAAATGATAGGGATTTATAGGCACATCCCTACACTTGAGTTTTTATTACTCTAACACTAATTTGACCCGAGTTGAAAAGATCAAAACACTTGGGGTATATTATTACGCAAATAAGGCAATTTAACGTTCCCTTTCAGTCATTACATAAACTTTAACTTTTCCCATGAGTCCCAATCATCCCAAAACTGTATACAAAGGATATGACTCGACTTAGCAACTCATGCAAGCAACTAGATAATTGAACTAAGGGTTTAGGGTGATAACAATAATGCACTAAAAGTGAGTGCATACAAGGTAGGCTAAGGCGATTTGGGTGTATATTTGGGGGTGGGGTGTAAACAATGCTCTTCATTGATATTCCGGAAAAACCGAAACATCGCGAGAACCGCGAAAAGGATAGGCTCTGAGGGGTTAACTAGGGGTATCGTGTACTAAAGATGAGTACAACGCAAAGGGTGTGGGGGAATTACTCAACCGATGTGGAAGAAGTAATTATATTACGGGTATCAAACAAGGGTTATCCTAATGCCTCTTATCATTTAGTTATTCCTAACTACACAAGTGTAGTCTTACTAGCGATTTCGGAATGCATCACAAAACAAGTTCTAGAATCTATAATACTACCTGTTCACACTCTAAGCATTAAAGATGAATGCTTTAATTCCTACTAATCTAAGGGCGATCCTCACATTTTGGGTGGAATTTAGGTGGTAAAGGGTTTTTGTGCTAGTCATGCAACTTCCTATCCGTGAGACGCTTTTGTTAAGACTAATGGCCCACTCCTATATGTCAATAAAAATTTTAAATTTGGTGCCAAAATTACCCTAACCGACATTTTCTCATGGTTTATTACACAAATACAATTGGACAAAGCAAATAGTCAAGGATAAGCATAGTTTCAAAGTTCCCGTTTTATTTTACCTCCCTACACTTAAACTGAACATTGTCCCCAATGTTCCCCGAAAGTATCAAAGTTATGATATTAGAAGGTAATTAAAAACGAAAGAAACTAATACTCCCCTGATTAGCTCGGTAGGATCCATGTGTGAAGTAGTGGTTAAATCCTTTCCAAGAAGAATGTATGCGTGAAAAGCTCCTTCCAATCTTATGTAACTTCTTCTTGATAAATTAAACCTGCACACTTGAAGAAAACAAACGAAACCTTCGCGTAAAATCGGCGGTAATAATATATATAAGACTCTACTAAACTAGGATATAATGCTTGTGGAATGGATGTTTACAGAATTTCTAGAAAATTAAGACCTGGAAAATTCCAAAAATTTATAAGTAGCTCAGAAAAAGAGAAAAAAGTAATCTGTTGTTTTTACTCCTTCCTGACGCCGTCAGGTTGCGATCCTGACGCCGTCAGGTTATCCTGACAAAAACCGGTCTGCGATTTTCTGGAAAAAATTCTAGAAAATTTACATCTTTAGAATCTGGAAAAATTTCTGCAAAACATCCATTATGACTCGATACAAGCATTTGACTCGAACAAACACACATGTATATCTTTTAATTAATTGAAATTCTCATGTTTACGTTTCTTTTGAAAACGTGTGTAATCCTCCCCACACTTATCCTTTATGTAAAATACCTTTATATGTGATTAAGACGAGGTTAAGGACAAAATAAAGCATTTTTACAAATTCAAACATGAGAATAAACAATCAATAAAAGATATACGACACACAAATAAAAAATGAAAAACAAATACACATGGGTTGCCTCCCAAGAAGCGCTTGTTTTTGTTCGAGTCACGAGCCTGACTCTACCCTTATTTAACGGATAAAGGGGATGATCCGTGCAAAACCGTCAAGTTTTATCACTCAAGCCTGCCACTTGTGAATGGCCGACCGTAACAAACTTAAAACAGTTTAAGCACAAATGCAATGAAGATCAGGAGAGTATAGTGTTTCCCCAGGTCGTTAAGTCTCAACGAGCTGTGCGAGAATAGTCAAACGTTTAGTGATCGAGAGGATTTGAACGGGAAAGGATTGTGATAATTATAACTACAGAAAGGGTACATAAACTACAAGGGCTTAAATGCAAATTAAAGGAAATTAAAAGGATAAAAAATATTAAATAAACGCTATCACTATTTTTACACTGATGTTTTTGATTTTATGTTTTTATAAAACTGAATTAAAAACTACGTTACGTACAAATGAAAATGTGAAACTTACACAATATTAATCCTAAAAATATGAAAATGATATTTTTACAAACCTAATGATAAAAGAAAATTTATAGAAAAAGAAAATTATTTTTAAAACTATTTATCTAATTATTATTAATTAAAAACTATTTTTAACTATTAAATAATAGCCTAAAATACAAGAAAATATGAAATAAAGCTAGAAAAATAAAATTTTGACTTAGAAAAATCTAAAATAACAAAATAGAATTTTCAAAACTATTTTTGTATTTTTCTGAATATTTTTCTATTTTCTAGGAATTAAAAACTATTAAAAACTAATTAAATTACTTAAAAATACAAATTTAACTAAGAAAAATCTAGAAAAATATTTTTTTGGCTTTTTATATTTATCTAAACTTAATAAAAATGAAAAATTATTTTTTTGAAACTTTTCTGAATTAATTGGATTAAAAGCTATTTAAAAAGTGCTAAAAATTGATTTTAATGTAGAAAAATAGTAAACAGGCTAGGAAAAATCTGAAAAATTCAAGATAACTCTAAAATATTATTCTAAAGCTGAGAAAAATATAAAAACAGGTGCTTGTGTGTAGGATTATGGAACTGCTATAGAAACTGCTATAAATAAGCAATCTAAATAAGCCAAATGAAAATCACAAGCTACCAAACTGAAACAGAAACTGTAATAAGCTACAAGTACCAAAATGCAACAAGTTTCAACTAGCTAGACCACTGAAATGCAAGCTTAACAGGATTTGGATGAATTGAGTACAAGTGCTAAAAAACAGTTTCAGGGGCCTACTTTAAGCTTAAGCACAAGACATTCAATAAGCTGGAATTGAAAAGCAATTGTTGGAACTTAATCTAGACCTGGTTGGCTATCTATAACCCAAAGCTGAGACTTGGACAAGCTCAACTGAGCTTGTTGCAAGACCCTTAAATGGCATGTGCACACTCAGCTAATACTGAGTGTGTGCACAGGGCATAATAAGCCATATTGATAAGCAGTTTTGAAGCCTTAAAAAAAATGACAAAATTCTAAAAAAATGACAATAAGCAAGTAGACCAGTTGAACTTTTTAAAATACCAAGATTCACATGAATTGGCCCAGAAATGAATCAAGGAAAATTCATCCTATTTGGGCTCAAAACTGGTTTTTCAAGGTTTTTGACTTTTTGAAAAAACTGAAAAGTTGACTTATGTGAACTTTGAGCTTGATTTGTGGACAGATTATGATGTTATATGATTAAATAGACCTAATTCAATCTAACTCTATGTATTTTAAACACATATCAAGACTTTGATTTCACAAAATCTCAACAGACAAGCTATTTAAGACAGATGCAATGTGATATTGACTTTAGAGGTGTGCAGGTGCAAAATTATGAGTCAAATGAGTTCAAATGAGCTAATAAAGCCTGAAACCACAAGAACCTACCACAGAATAAGCCTCTAAGACAGTGTAACAAGCTGATCCAAACACACCTTTAAGTGGCTAAAATGGAATTTTCAAAGCATGTGTTTGATTCAGAGCATGCAATCAATACATAAACTCATACTAACTTTAGTTAAACTGAAATTAACATAAATAAGCAATCTTAAACAGTAAATAACAAAGAAACTAATTTCACCAATTTTATACTAAAAACTTGAAAATGAAAAGAGCAAACTGAGAACCTTATATTTTGAGCTGAATAAGATTTAAACAAGATCACACATGGCCTGCAAGTACTTCCAAGTTTATTCTGATATCCAAAGTACAAGAATTCCCCCCCCCCCCTTTGACTTTCGTTGAACAGCATTCAAAATTGCTTGGAATTGATTGAGAAGCTTACTAAAAGCTATGGAGAGCTTAAATAAACTTGTTTAAGCTTAAAATAAGCCATTAATAACTTGGACAATAGAAGTTTGAAACTGAAATTTGAAACAGTGGACTTGGAAACATGAAATGATATTAAAACTTTGAATTGATGTTTAAAACTGGATTACAACCATGAAACAACTTCAGTTTGATGCATAGAAACAGAAAGATTACATTTTAGAGTTTAATTAAAACATACACATAAAAAAACGACATACATAAAACTTTAAAGACTAACTACTCCTTTATTCTTGTTTCTTCTTCCTTTTTATACACCCAAAAAGTCTTGCACGTGTTTTCGAAAGCACATCCCACCTCATTTGAGAGCCAATGGGAGAGTTTTGAGCAATCTAGGCCCTTTTATCATTTTGGCGGGAAATGTGGTATTTGACCTCTGGGCTTTTAGACTGCAACTAGGGGGGGTGGATAGGTGTGATGATGAGGGGGGTTGGGGATAAGGGATAAGGTGTTGGGAGAGGAACAGGTGAGGTGTTGCAGAGTTGCAGGGCAACTTGGAGAGGGAAGCAGGAGGTGGAGGGAAAATTGTGGGTTTGATTGGGGTGGTATGACCAGGCATATTGGAAGGGGTCAAAAAGGTTATTGGCTGGGGGTCAAGACATATGGCAGGGGTCCAATTCAGGTTTTGACAAGGCTTAGGTTTTAATAATGCTAAGGACTATTTGTGCAATTCTTCCAAACTTGAGGGACCAATCCTGTAATTTTCCAAAGTTAACACAAGGGTCACTTTTGACAAGTTTCAATAGTACAAGTACCATTTTTGACCTTTTCAAAATTCCAGGGACCAAACTTGACATTTTATGAAAGTTCAGGGACCTTTTCTGCCATTTGATAAAATATTTATTCAAGGACCATTTTTGACAATTTAAAATATTTCAGGGACCTTGAATAACATTTTTCTTTATTTAGATTTACCAGGGACTGTTTTTGACAACTTTTGAAACTTGGGGGACTAAAACTGCCAATTATGCAAATTTGATACGTTTTTCACCATATTTTGATATTTTTGCATTTAAAACACATAAAACACTTATTTGTGATATTTTTATCATTTTGATGCATTTCTGAGTGTTTTCAGATGTTTTTGCAGTTCAAATGGTACAAAAATGATGAGTATTTAGACACTCATCAATCCCTCACACTAAGATATTGCTAGTCCCTAGCAATGTTTTGAGAAAAATTAATGGATTTCAACTCTTTACCAAAAGCCATTACTTCTGGAGTAGCCAAATGTTTCAGTTCAAGTAAGAACCTTGGTACACCGATAACCAAATGATTTTGAGCAAATCACCAGCTTTTAACGGATTTGATTTGTCTTTACCCGAAGCCGTTTGCTTCTGGACTAGCCAACTCTTAGATAAATTATCAATATTATCTTTGGTGAGTCGATTACCAATTATGGTTTTTCAACTGCCTTTACCACAAGCCATAAACTTGCGGGCTAGCCAACTCTTCACTTTTAAGGATATGGTGAGCTGAATACCATACAATTTTGGGCAAATTGCAAGCCGTCAACGGATTTGAGATATCTTTACCAAGAGCCGTTTGCTCCTGGATTAGCCAATCCTTATGTGGTTTAGACATGGTGGACTGATTACCATTTGTTGTGTTTAGTACATAGTACTTCCACTAAAAAAATTTTTAAAATTTGGCCATTTTGGGGGAAAAAGGGACTAAAAGGGTACATGTATGATCAAAATTCGCGAATTTCCCCACACTTAGAAATGAATATTGTCCTCAATATTCAAAGTACCGGCTGTTATGCCGAAACTTAGAACGTAAAAAGATAACATTACTAGCTAAGTGTAGAAACACAACAATTATTCATTTTTTTTTTTTTTTTTTTTTTAAAAAAAAACTTGCATATATACACAACATGTGGGGCAACCCCCCCACACTAGGGTGGTAGAAAGATAGAAAGAAGTCAGAAATATGGGTGAAAACCCATATGGCATGCTACTGATTTTGATTCCCGAGTCGCTAGCTTGACTCGATCCCCGCATTCATTTGTTCATGGGGAAGTAAGTGGAAGAGACAATCTCCATCGGACTTTCATTCAAAATGTTTGGACAAATATTTGAAGCACGTGAAAGTTCCACCCCGATGAGATATACATAGAACCGGCTCAAAAATGATAAATGAAAATGTCGGGGTCAAAGATAGTGTCTTCATTCTCGAAGGAGTGAAGAAGAGAGGAAGTCACCAGGTAGGTGAAGAAAAGAAAGAAAGTCATGATGACGATCATGATAAGATCTTCTTCCTCAGGATCAAGTGCGGTTGCACTCGTTTGGATTTTATCGGTTGAGCTCTTTGGTTTGGAAAGCATCTCGGGAGGGAGGGTTGGAAAATTTGTCATAGAAATACAAACTCTCATGTTTGAAAACTTTTCCCCGATCATGATTTTTGCCATCCAAGCAATCATACTCTGGCGGAGTCATGATATGAGTGAGTTCACCGGCGAACTCCTCATGAAGAGAATCATTCACATGATGTGAATTTGTGAATTCTTGTTCCACTGTAGACTCATCACTATCCTCAATCTGAGTATCAAAGAGTAGATTCTCAGAAATTAAAGTGAATTCATAGTTGAATTCAAATAGAGGATTAGTGAGGGTTGTTTTGAACGTTTCAGGAACAGAGTGATCAACATTCTATATTGGACTGTTGGGATAAGAAGTGAGTGAACGATCATTATAAAGGAGACTTTCAATCTCTCCTAGATCGGCTTCGAAATCAAAGAGACCATCATCACTTCCTGATGAAAGTGGATTGATGTGAGTGAGTTCATCGGTGAACTCCTCAAGAAGATGATCAGCATCAGATTGTGGAAGTGATGCCTCAACATACTCGATGTCTCCATATGATGCACAATCTTTGCTACAATTGGAGAAAGTCTCAAAATGATCTTTTGAACACTCAAGAGGGGAAGAAGAATCACACATATGATCAGAAATTCCCTGTGACTCTCTCTGGATTGGGACAAGGTTCTCATCACTAGACTTTATGAATTCGTCCGATTCCTTTTCAGGAACAGTGTCAAGATGCTCGTCCCCCATGTTCAGAGAGTGAGTGGGAATATCAGGTGTGATAGCAGTTGTTTGAGATGGAATTTCAACTGCTGGGATATCAACTGACTGAGGGGGTTGAGAAATAATATTCTTAAAAGGATTAAAACCCTCCTCGTCATCATCATATAGAGCTGCCTTAAGAAATTGGGAACGCCTTAGAGCTGCATGCTCTAGGGCTAATAATTCTTCCATAGATTTGCGAGCCTCCCGTTCTTCTAGCAATTCTCCCATGGTTTTTTCACCACTCACTTGATTCTTAAGGTTTTGAATTATATCATCAAGTTTTTTCATTGCGGTTTCAAAATCTTGGGAGGTTTCTTTAGGCAACGGCTCAGGTGGAGTTTGAACCGTATGGTTCTGTGGAGGTTGGAAATTGTCAAAACCGGAAGTATAGTAATTTTGATTCCACGGTTGACATTGAAGAGGACCTCCACAATATGTGCAAGAAAAATTCGTACATTCAAACGATGTGTCATTAAAACTTTGATAGCACGGTTCTTGCTCAAATGAATACTGAGGAGGGTGGCTAAAATCGTTTTGAGGATAATTGGAAAAGTTCGGATAAGTGCATGAGTTTTCAGCTTCCGAAGCACAAAACGAACAAAATCCATCCGTAAGATCATTTCCACACCTCTCGCAAGAACATCGTTGACATCGAAAATCAACTAACGGATCCCCACAACCATAGCAATACTGCTGATTGAACGAAAAAATTTTGGGGTTGGGGTGGGTAGTCGGAGAAATTTTTCGGCTCATTGAAAAAATTTTGATCATAAGAACATGAATTCCTCGAACCGCAAAACAAACAACTTCCATTATGAATGTCATTACCGCATCGTTCGCACGTACACAAACGACACGGTAAACCGAAAAGCGGTTCTCCACAACCGACACAAGGAATTGATGATTCCATCAGAATAGAAGAAGTTAGAATCAAATGGATAGAGGGTAAAGGGATAAAGAATCAAAAAGGGTAAGAGGGTAAAGAGGAATATTTTTGGTATTTTTGAAAAACATTTTGTAAAAACAAAGACTGAAAATCTTTTTGGGTTTTTGATTTTATAAGAAAATATAAATACATATAGACGGTATGAACAAGGAGTGAATATCCAAATCACTAATCTGCTAAGCGTAAGATAATCAGCACAGCTCCCCGGCAGCGGCGCCAAAATTTGATCCGTGCAAAACCGTCAAGTTTTATCACTCAAGCCTGCCACTTGTGAATGGCCGACCGTAACAAACTTAAAACAGTTTAAGCACAAATGAAATGAAGATCAGGAGAGTATAGTGTTTCCCCAGGTCTTTAAGTCCCAACGAGCTGTGCGAGAATAGTCAAACGTTTAGTGATCGAGAGGATTTGAACGGGAAAGGATTGTGATAATTATAACTACAGAAAGGGTACATAAACTACAAGGGCTTAAATGCAAATTAAAGGAAATTAAAAGGATAAAAAATATTAAATAAACGCTATCACTATTTTTACACTGATGTTTTTGATTTTATGTTTTTATAAAACTGAATTAAAAACTACGTTACGTACAAATGAAAATGTGAAACTTACACAATATTAATCCTAAAAATATGAAAATGATATTTTTTCAAACCTAATGATAAAAGAAAATTTATAGAAAAAGAAAATTATTTTTAAAACTATTTATCTAATTATTATTAATTAAAAACTATTTTTAACTATTAAATAATAGCCTAAAATACAAGAAAATATGAAACAAAGCTAGAAAAATAAAATTTTGACTTAGAAAAATCTAAAATAACAAAATAGAATTTTCAAAACTATTTTTGTATTTTTCTGAATATTTTTCTATTTTCTAGGAATTAAAAACTATTAAAAACTAATTAAATTACTTAAAAATACAAATTTAACTAAGAAAAATCTAGAAAAATATTTTTTTGGCTTTTTATATTTATCTAAACTTAATAAAAATGAAAAATTATTTTTTTGAAACTTTTCTGAATTAATTGGATTAAAAGATATTTAAAAAGTGCTAAAAATTGATTTTAATGCAGAAAAATAGCAAACAGGCTAGGAAAAATCTGAAAAATTCAAGATAACTCTAAAATATTATTCTAAAGCTGAGAAAAATATAAAAACAGGTGCTTGTGTGTAGGATTATGGAACTGCTATAGAAACTGCTATAAATAAGCAATCTAAATAAGCCAAATGAAAATCACAAGCTACCAAACTGAAACAGAAACTGTAATAAGCTACAAGTACCAAAATGCAACAAGTTTCAACTAGCTAGACCACTGAAATGCAAGCTTAACAGGATTTGGATGAATTGAGTACAAGTGCTAAAAAACAGTTTCAGGGGCCTACTTTAAGCTTAAGCACAAGACATTCAATAAGCTGGAATTGAAAAGCAATTGTTGGAACTTAATCTAGACCTGGTTGGCTATCTATAACCCAAAGCTGAGACTTGGACAAGCTCAACTGAGCTTGTTGCAAGACCCTTAAATGGCCTGTGCACACTCAGCTAATACTGAGTGTGTGCACAGGGCATAATAAGCCATATTGATAAGCAGTTTTGAAGCCTTAAAAAAAATGACAAAATTCTACAAAAATGACAATAAGCAAGTAGACCAGTTGAACTTTTTAAAATACCAAGATTCACATGAATTGGCCCAGAAATGAATCAAGGAAAATTCATCCTATTTGGGCTCAAAACTGGTTTTTCAAGGTTTTTGACTTTCTGATAAAACTGAAAAGTTGACTTATGTGAACTTTGAGCTTGATTTGTGGACAGATTATGATGTTATATGATTAAATAGACCTAATGCAATCTAACTCTATGTATTTTAAACACATATCAAGACTTTGATTTCACAAAATCTCAACAGACAAGCTATTTAAGACAGATGCAATGTGATATTGACTTTAGAGGTGTGCAGGTGCAAAATTATGAGTCAAATGAGTTCAAATGAGCTAATAAAGCCTGAAACCACAAGAACCTACCACAGAATAAGCCTCTAAGACAGTGTAACAAGCTGATCCAAACACACCTTTAAGTGGCTAAAATGGAATTTTCAAAGCATGTGTTTGATTCAGAGCATGCAATCAATACATAAACTCATACTAACTTTAGTTAAACTGAAATTAACATAAATAAGCAATCTTAAACAGTAAATAACAAAGAAACTAATTTCACCAATTTTATACTAAAAACTTGAAAATGAAAAGAGCAAACTGAGAACCTTATATTTTGAGCTGAATAAGATTTAAACAAGATCACACATGGCCTGCAAGTACTTCCAAGTTTAGTCTGATATCCAAAGTACAAGAATTCCCCCCCTTTGACTTTCGTTGACCAGCATTCAAAATTGCTTAGAATTGATTGAGAAGCTTACTAAAAGCTATGGAGAGCTTAAATAAACTTGTTTAAGCTTAAAATAAGCCATTAATAACTTGGACAATAGAAGTTTGAAACTGAAATTTGAAACAGTGGACTTGGAAACATGAAATGATATTAAAACTTTGAATTGATATTTAAAACTGGATTACAACCATGAAACAACTTCAGTTTGATCCATAGAAACAGAAAGATTACATTTTAGAGTTTAATTAAAACATACACATAAAAAAACGACATACATAAAACTTTAAAGACTAACTACTCCTTTATTCTTGTTTCTTCTTCCTTTTTATACACCCAAAAAGTCTTGCCACGTGTTTCTGAGCACATCCCACCTCATTTGAGAGCCAATGGGAGAGTTTTGAGCAATCTAGGCCCTTTTATCATTTTGGCGGGAAATGTGGTATTTGACCTCTGGGCTTTTAGACTGCAACTAGGGGGGGTGGATAGGTGTGATGATGAGGGGGGTTGGGGATAAGGGATAAGGTGTTGGGAGAGGAACAGGTGAGGTGTTGCAGAGGTGCAGGGCAACTTGGAGAGGGAAGCAGGAGGTGGAGGGAAAATTGTGGGTTTGATTGGGGTGGTATGACCAGGCATATTGGAAGGGGTCAAAAAGGTTATTGGCTGGGGGTCAAGACATATGGCAGGGGTCCAATTCAGGTTTTGACAAGGCTTTGGTTTTAATAATGCTAAGGACTATTTGTGCAATTCTTCCAAACTTGAGGGACCAATCCTGTAATTTTCCAAAGTTAACACAAGGGTCACTTTTGACAAGTTTCAATAGTACAAGTACCATTTTTGACATTTTCAAAATTCCAGGGACCAAACTTGACATTTTATGAAAGTTCAGGGACCTTTTCTGCCATTTGACAAAAGATTTATTCAAGGACCATTTTTGACAATTTAAAATATTTCAGGGACCTTGAATAACATTTTTCTTTATTTAGATTTACCAGGGACTGTTTTTGACAACTTTTGAAACTTGGGGGACTAAAACTGCCAATTATGCAAATTTGATACGTTTTTCACCAGATTTTGATATTTTTGCATTTAAAACACATAAAACACTTATTTGTGATATTTTTATCATTTTGATACATTTCTGAGTGTTTTCAGATGTTTTTGCAGTTCAAATGGTACAAAAATGATGAGTATTTAGACACTCATCAGGGGAGGTTTTCCCTACACTTAAGTTTAAGTGCGGGTGATAGTAGCGATACAAACCCTTAGGGTGGAAATTTGCTACGTGAGGAGAGGGTGATGGGTGATTAATATGCTCAAAGGAGTGTGCTTCATTCATTATAACCTTACCTAAGTCTATTGGTATAGTGGGTGAATCAAATATCTCTCCTAAAAATGGATCATCTTCTATCAACTTCAAAAGATCCTTAGTTAAGGATCCATCTTGACCTAATAAACCCGGTTTAAACCCATAATGTTTCTTGTTATCAACCATGAATGGGTGATATAAGTGTGTAAGGTCATGAGTTACTCCTATATTAGCTTCCACTCTACATGGACTAGAGTCTACCACCTTTATCAAGCAACTACCCGAATTATTTATTTTGATGGGTGGATTGGGGCCTAATTCAATTCCAAGATTCACATCTAAAGACGGAAAATTGGGTAAGGTTTTTGGTTGAGGCTCCGGTTCATCAAAATTAGGAACTTCCCTTGGACTAAGAGAGAGGTCATGACAACAAGCATCTAAACCTACATTCTCTAGTGGCGTTTGGTCCAAAGGTTCTATATCAATCGGGGTTCCTATAGTCTCTTCTACTTTTTCCGGTAAGTTATAGGTGATGTGTGTTCCTCAGTGATGGTAGGGCTTGTGGGCTTGGAGTTTCCATCTTATTCTCCATTATATCTAGATCTCCTAAATGTTCATCATGTGTTTTAGTATGATCTGACCCAAATACACTCTTAAGCATCTCAAATCCTTCTTTGGCCATTTCAAATTCTTGGTCCGATTCATAAGAATTGTTCTCAGAAACTTGACCACTATGTTCTATTTGCCTAAAGGATTCCTCACGTGTGTCATATGTTTTGAAATCTATCCCACGCATGCAACTAAGTATTTTAGCTTCAACCATCTCACAATCTTGTTCGGGTTTAGGTTCCATGTTCTTAAAAACTAGGTCTTTTTGATCATGATGCCTAAGGTTAGATAAATCCTCCTTATCCATTTCCTCAAGTTGTAACAACTGACGGTTTATACTTAGGAGGCTTTTCTCAAAAATTTTCCAGAGGGTCTCACTAAAAGGAGTTGATTCTAACAATGATCGTTGAATAGAAGCCACACAAGCACAAAATTTATCAAACCCATCCAACCTTACACCCGTCTCCTTTTGGATATCTCTAAGTTTACTCACAAATTCATTAGAACAATAAAAACGAATCCAATCTGCGAAATTCGATTGTTCCTCATTTGTTAATGATTCAAATGCAATTTCACTTGCCATAGCGACAAATGAAAAGGGTTTTACGAACACAAACACAAAGAAGGGGGATAGACTACGAGAAAGCTAAGAATGAGAAAAAATTTGCTTGATAGGAATCAAGCAAAGAAACCTAAACGAGGTGGACTACTAACTAGCTATTCTATTCCCCGGCAGCGGCGCCAAAAACTTGATAACGCTACACGCGTCGTTCAGGGTCAAAGGAACTTCCTTTTCTTCGAGCAAGTTTTATAACACCCTAGGCAGTGAACCTAATCGTTGTAGTGTAGTATTAGGGTAAGCCACGGGTATTGATATCGTTCTCTAGGGGAATAGGAATGCTAGTGAGAAGTTACTACCCTAAGGTTGGGGTTGAGGAAGATTATTTTTTATCTTTTTATGTTTTTTTAGAAAATGGAAAGGTACGAATCTCGGGGTTTAGATTTGGGGGTTGGTATTTCTACCGATTACTCTACTTATCTAATTATCTAATCTAGGTGTATGTAGTCTATGTCTAATTATTGTGTGCTCGTATGATAGTTTAAAGATGTGTTCACTTAGGTTTTATTACTCCTTAATTATCTCCTATTGATGGTTGAATTGTCACGTCCTTATTCTTAATCGCGTTGTGTGTCTAAAGTCGTAGGGTATGCGTTTATCCCTAACTCTTTGAACTTACCAAAGGGTCTCGTCTACAAAGCCCTCTAGGGATTATAAACTCTAACTCTAAGGCATTCTTTGAGTGATTTAGCCTACAACTACTCTAAGTGCTATAGTCTAAGGTTCACAAAGATTAATCAAGCATTAATTACACAACGAATGACCTATCGCATTACTAGATCACTAAACAATTAAGATAAGAGACAACCAATCAATATTCAATAATTAAGTTTCATCTTCCCTAAGCAAACACACAAATAAATTAGCCGGACATGGAGAACATGCAAGCATACACACAAATAATCAAAGACATAATTGAATTAATGAAGTAAAACACTTATCTTGATGTAAATTAGGGTTTGGAACCCTAAAGTACTGTACAAGACAGCCTTGGTTCGGTTTAGGTTTTTACTCCAAAAGACTACACACTAAAACTGAAAAATTCAGATTCTATATATAATATTACAAGTGCGACGGCGTCACCTTATGAGTTGTGACGCCATCGGGTCGCCGTCGTTAGGGTTTCGTCTTGGCCACGTTAGTCTTGCGACGGCGTCACCTTCTGCTTGTGACGCCGTCCTCTTCAGCTTCTGACGCCGTCTGGATCAAATCTAGGCCGTCTGAGTTGCGACGGCCTACTCTTTTAAAGCCTGACACCGTCACTTGAAAATAAGCAATTTGGCTCTTGTCCGTCACGAAGTGCTCCGACGGCGTCGCAGTTAGCTTGATGACGCCGTCACCTTGTGTTTTTGCAGCTTGAGTGTCTCGATTCTTGACTTTGGCCATTTTCTTCGTATATCCGCTCCTTTTTGTCCAAATAAGTGTCATTACAGCAATTTGCCTTCAAGAGACCTAAAAAGTGAAAAGGAACGATATTAAGTAATAACGGATACAAAAGTGATCAAATAAGGGCTTAAACGACCCCTCAAAAAGGTACATTTAAAACCTTATCACGAAACAAAAAGAAGAGGCGAGGCGGAAAATGCAATGAGCCCGAGCCAAATTCTCCCCCTTGGCCAATGCTCCCCCTTAATTGGGTGCCAAGAGAAAGATACATGGATTGTGAAAAGCTACAAGAGAAAGGTTAGTAACATTCATCATCACAAGTTACAAGTATTTCTAACCAACAAGTAATTACCAACAACAATATAATAAACATCATTCATTAGTTAAAATTTTTATGACTTAGAAGTCATAAAATGGAACAAAATGGAGATTTTGATACATAAAAGAAATCCTAAAAATTAGGAAAATAACTTAAATAAAAAAATCCTAGAAAAAAAATAACTTAGAAATTTCAAAAGTCTAAAAATAAAGCAAAAACCATCCTATTGAGGAGGAGGATGAGAAAGAGCGTTAATACGCTCAAGGATATGATTGAGGATGAACCTCATCTCATCTTGTAATTCGTGGACCATGATTCGGGTCCTTTCACTAAGATGGGCGGTGCACTCACAATGGGAGCAACCATGTCGAGGTAGGAGAGTAGGATCATTATTTGGTGGTGGAATATTGGTGGAAGTGTTGTTGGTATTTGATGGAGTGACGAGGGAGGAAAGTAAAGCATTTTGCATTTGCAAAGCCCCATTTAGATGAGAATCTACCATATTTGAAAAGGCATGGAAGTTTTCTTGATGAGCTTGTATCTCTACTTGAGATTGTGGGTGGTCTTCCCACATTGACTCATCAATGTAATCAATATGAGGAGAAAAGGATGTAGATGGTAGAGCATGATCTCCATATAATGGCCCATGAATTTTATTGGGGATTGGGTGGAAGAGACGAGGTCTAGGTTCCAAAGGGGCGTTTGGTTCAAATGTTGCTCTTGGTAGTTCATGAGCGATGCGTTCAATGGTTCCGAATGATGGAAGTGGTGGTGGATTTGCGGGCCTAGGATGTAACGCCCGACTCTAGATATCTATTTTTTTGAAACTAACTTGACGTAACTCATAAACTGAATTAAGCCAAACTAGACATATATTTACTTCATAGAAACTGTACATAACATTTACTATTCGGTAAGAACCGTACATAACCAAAATGGGTCATTTTGGGTTGGTGTGGCTTTATGCCAAACACCCCTTTACACAACACATAACCACATTACTTGTTCGTAGACAAATAAAACGACACTAGATTGATCATAAATGTTTTAACGCTAACTTTAAAAGCCACATGGGGCATTACAAGTAGAATCAAAGTGCTAGAATGAGTCGCTCGTAACCTATACCCGAGCGTAACCGTTAATCTCCCAAAATGCACTTCTATTCGCTATCAACAAGCCCCATCGCCTATCTTCATATACCTACATGAAACATCAGCTGAGAACGGTAAGTCCTTGTGACTTAGTGAGTAAACGGAATAAGTATGAAATGATACTTGCAATTTCTAACATAAACATAATAATCTATAACATGGTTAAATGGCACGACTTATAGTCGTATTTATACTTGTACATGACATAAACATAAGCTTAATTTTGAATTTTATTATTAATAACATGATATCTAAGCACGTTCATTCTGACTAGACGATGCTTCATCGTCCTACTATGAGTGAGAACTTCCCTAGCCAACGAGTACTCTTCTAATGGCTTCTAAATTTATTATACGTGCTTTTTAGACATGGGTCGTCCACTTAGGACGTAAGTGCTTTTCAAGCACGGGTCATCCACATAGGATGCTTGGTCATCCACTTAGGATGCTACTATAAAAGCACGTGTCATCCACTTAGGATGCTAGTATGGGAGTTCTACATCATGTACTTCTCAGGCACGCTACTTGAATTTTAGTGCGTTCCTTGGGCACTATAAGCTTGTTAAATCATGCTTCTTGTGAGAATATTATTCATGGATTGTTTCGGCTATCTCCGAAACCTTGCACAAGTTCCATCATCATGTTTAATCTGGTAACATGAAGCTAATGAACCGTTACTCACCTCTAGGTCTTGTTTAGCGTTTAGTAAGCTTCCCACGAGCACCTACTCACATGATAACCATTATATTGCTATTATAACTTGCTAACACATTTATCTAACATGTATTGAGTCTTTTAAACTTAAACATGATCACCTAAGGTGTTATTTCATCATTAACACACTTTTCCAAAAATATATTTTGTGCAGAATTTCCTGGGTTGCTGCTGTATTTTGCATTTTACACCAATTTAACTTCCAAACGAAACACAACTTAAAGAATAACAATTAAAGTAGACTGAGAGAGCTACAACTTTCGTTTAGACCTCATTTTAATCCGACGAACGGTTTATTCTCAGTAGCCCATTCAAGTCTGTGCATTTTCTAAAAAACTTTGTTGTCCCAAATTTAGATATCACCAAAACGATCCAAAACTCGTGATAAGCTATTCTATTATACACCAAACTTATTTTACAGCTTTTTTGACATATTAAGATCATTTTTCATCAGGACCATAAGCTATCTTGCTAGTTTCAGGACTCAATAAGCTTGCTCCAAACACTCCTTAATGAGACAGACTTCATTATCAACAACAACTAGCATCATGAATCTTTCTATATCATTAACCATAACTTGACCACATGATTCTTATCATAGTATGATCATAGCAATAACACATCTAATTCCAATTTCATCATAGTTCATCATAATCAAAACTAGGTTTTCACAAGTCTTCAATTAAAAATATGCTTATAATTTCACAACATAAATCACAATCCTTAAACTACACAAAAAGGTAAACTAACCTTGGATTGATGATGGGATTCTAACAAAGATTACTTGAGCCTTCTAAGTTAACACCAAAAACTTGCCTCCAATCTTTCCTGTAAACTTTTGATAATGATAATACTAATTATTTTCTTTCCCTCCTAAAAGTCCTGGGAATGCCACGTTCCAACAAACACACACAAGACGTGTATTTTTATGATAAATTTCTGAATTATATGATGAATAATACTTAAGGGTAAAATGGTAATTTTAGCTATTTAACGGTCGTTAGTTTCTGTTGTTAAATCTCGTGCACCGTTAGTCCTTTTTGTTAACTATCTAGCATTCTAAGTCTTTATCTTTATAAAATACTATCATTTGGTCCCCTCTAATTTCTAATATTAATATAAAAGTTTTTTTCTAAAACTTATAAAATGTCGGGTGTTACATTGGAGGTAGGTCTTCTAAGTCATCTAAGAATGGATTTGAAGATGTTGGTGGAGTTGAGAAGAGTTCTATAGGTACCAGCTTTGGAGATTTTGGCGGTGATGGTGATTTCGATGATTGTATTGGAGCCGGTGGTGGAGAGGTGACAATTGGTGTTTTAGTAGTTGGTGGAGTGGTGATGATAATGGGTAATTTTGGTTGTCGAGTTGGAGTACTTAGAGTGATGAAGTTTTCATCTCTTATTGGAGATAAAATATTTAGTGGTGATGGTACGGAGGAGGAACTAAGGTTGACGAAGCAACAAGGTCTTACACTTATTCTTGCGGTTTTCTTGAGAGGTTTGGTTGATGGTGATGATGTAGATGACTTTGTCATTTGTGATTAAGCTTATTCTAAGAGAAGAAGGAAGAAATTGTTGAGGTGTGAAGATGATCGTCTTTGATGTCTTAATTTATAGGTTCATGAAATTATGGAGAATTGTGTTTGATTTGATGTTAAGCCATACAAGTGAAGTGGTTCCTAATGATTTAGAAGAGTGTAAATACATGTCAAATCTCCCTAAGTCAATCCATACAAGTAGTGTAGAGTGGAATGAGCAAGATATGCAATAAATGGGCTTCAATCATTGCAAAATTTTGAAGATCAGATCATCCACGGATTTCAAGAAACCAAAAATATGGTTCCTTCCTTTATAGAAAAGGGTTCCCTTGATGGATTTTGAGAATTTTTGAATTTTGGTGGGAAATGGACATCCTATTGGTTTAACTAAGTTAAACTAGTCCTAATATATATGAAAAGCAGGAAAAACTATGCTAGAAACAAAAATTAGTAAATTAGATTGCGGGAATGAGTAAAATTCAACTACTTACCTGCACATCCCACGACATCAAAAAATTATACGGGCAGAATCAAATTTTTGGTTCCGTCTGGTTCGGCAGTGAGAAATGGCAGCACCACATTTTTACACGGACGGAACCAATTTTTTGGGTCCATCAAATCCGTGTTGTGCAGAAATGTTGACATAGGTGTTTTTTAACCCTCGGGGAATTTTCCAAATCCTGAAATTTTTCTTAAAACATGTGGAGATAATTATTTCTAGTTAGGAACATGTAATAACACACATATAAACATACGGGAGCATGTATTTTCAATAGGGGCTTGTGATTTTCACTAAAAAGTGAAAACAGTGAAAATTTGATAACATCCGAATGTTATCCCCCTGAATGAGAAAGTTAGTTCACAACATTGTTTTAAGTTTGGTTATCGTCATAGAAAGCGAGAACACATAAATTACATCATACAACATTGTTTTTATACTTGTACCAAAAACCCTCTTAAAACCTCATCTCACTTGTCCAACTTCTTGTATATCTTGGACATCATCCTACCAAGACATTTGAACATCCCCTTGGTTTGCTGGAATTCCTCCAAGGGGTTCTCAATCTCTGGAAGTGAGGCGTAGTACTCATGAGGTAGAAGCCTAGAGTTGGGGAGACCGTCTTGCGAGCTATTTGATGAAGATGAAGGAGTAGGAGGTTGTGGCCGTTTTCCTTTGGTCTTAGTTTTGGATACCCTTTCATCACTCAATGGCACAAAGATGTGAGGGATAAGATGATAGTCAAGTTTCAACCCTCTAGAACTTGGTGGAATGGGTGCAAAAGCTCTAAATAGACGGGTAAGAAGCATCACGTACGAAAGAGCAACGGGGATTGATCATAAATGTTTTAACGCTAACTTTAAAAGACACATGGGGCATTACAAGTAGAATCGAAGTTCTAGAATTAGTCGCTCGTAACCTATACCCGAGGAGTAACCGTTAATTTCCCAAAATGCACTTCTATTCGCTATCAACAAGCCCCAAGGCCTATCTTCATATACCTACATGAAACATGAGCTGAGAACGGTAAGTCCTTGTGACTTAGTGAGTAAACAGAATAAGTATGAATTGATACTTGCAATTTCTAACATAAACATAATAATCTATAACATGGTTAAATGGCACGACTTATAGTCGTATTTATACTTGTACATGACATAAACATAAGCTTAATTATGAATTTTCTTATTAATAACATGATATCTAAGAACGTGCATTCTGACTAGACGATGCTTCATCGTCCTACTATGAGTGAGAATTTCCCTAGCCAACGAGTACTCTTCTAACGGCTTCTAAATTTATTATACGTGCTTTTCTAATATGGGTCGTCCACTTAGGACGTAAGTGCTTTTCAAGCACGGGTCATCCACATAGGATGCTTGGTCATCCACTTAGGATGCTACTATAAAAGCACGTGTCATCCACTTAGGATGCTAGTATGGGAGTTCTACATCATGCACTTCTTAGGCACGCTACTTGAATTTTAGTGCGTTCCTTGGGCACTATAAGCTTGTTAAATCATGCTTCTTGTGAGAATATTATTCATGGGTTGTTTTGGCTATCTCCGAAACCTTGCACAAGTTCCATCATCATGTTTAATCTAGTAACATGAAGCTAATGAACCGTTACTCACCTCTAGGTCTTGTTTAGCGTTCAGTAAGCTTCCCACGAGCACCTACTCACATGATAACCATTATAATGCTAGTAGAACTTGCTAACACATTTATCTAACATGTATTGAGTCTATACAACTTAAACATGATCACCTAAGGTGTTATTTCATCATAAACACATTTTTCCAAAAATATATTTTGTGCAGAATTTCCTAGGTTGCTGCTGTATTTTGCATTTTACACCAATGTAACTTCCAAACAAACCAAAACCTTAAAGAATAACAATTAAAGTAGACTGAGAGAGCTACAACTATCGTTTAGACCTCATCTTAATCCGACGAACGGTTTATTCTCAGTAGCCCTTTCAAGTCTGCGCATTTTCTGAAAAACCTTTGCTGTCCCAAATTTAAATATCACCAAAACGATCCAAAACTCATGATAAGCTATTCTATTATACACCAAACTTATTTTACAGCTTATTTGACATATTAAGATCATTTTTTATCAGGCCCATAAGCTATCTTGCTAGTTTAAGCACTCAATAAGCTTGTTCCAAACACTCCTTAATGAGACATACTTCATTATCAACAACAACTAGCATCATGAATCTTTCTATATCATTAACCATAACTTGACCACATGATTCTTATCATAGTATGATCATAGCAATAACACATCTAATTCTAATTGCATCATAGTTCACCATAATCAAAACTAGGTTTTCACAAGTCTTCAATTAAAAATATGCTTATAATTTCACAACATAAATCACAATCCTTAAACTATACAAAAAGGTAAACTAACCTTAGATTGATGATGGGATTCTAACAAAGATTACTTGAGCCTTCTAAGTTAACACCAAAAACTTGCCTCCAATCTTTCTAGTGAACTTTTGATAATGATAATACTAATTATTTTCTTTCCCTCCTAAAAGTCCTAGGAATGCCACGTTACAACAAACACACACAATACGTGTATTTTTATGATAAATTTCTTAATTATATGATGAATAATACTTAAGGGTAAAATGGTAATTTTATCTATTTAACGGTCGTTAGTTTCTGTTGTTAAATCTCTTGCACCATTAGTCCTTTTTGTTAACTATCTAGCATTCTAAGTCCTTATCTTTATAAAATACTATCATTTGGTCCCCTCTAATATCTAATATTAATATAAAAGTTTATTTCTAAAACTTATAAAATGTGGGGTGTTACATAGGAGGTAGGTCTTCTAAGTTATCTAAGAATGGATTTGAAGATGTTGGTGGAGTTGAGAAGAGTTCTATGGGTACAAGCTTTAGAGATTTTGGTGGTGATGGTGATTTTGATGATTGTATTGGAGCCGGTGGTGGAGAGGTGACAATTGGTGTTTTAGTATGTGGTGGAGTGGTGATGATAATGGGTAATTTTGGTGGTGGAGTTGGAGTACTTAGAGTGATGAAGTTTTCATCTCTTATTGGAGATAAAATATTTAGTGGTGATGGTTCGGAGGAGGAACTAAGGTTAACGAAGCAACAAGGTCTTACACTTATTCTTGCGGTTTTCTTAAGAGGTTTGGTTGATGGTGATGATGTAGATGACTTTGTCATTTGTGATTAAGCTTATTCTAAGAGAAGAAGGAAGAAATTGTTAAGGTGTGAAGATGATCATCTTTGATGTCTTAATTTATAGGTTCATGAAATTATGGAGAATTGTGTTTGATTTGATGTTAAGCCATACAAGTGAAGTGGTTCCTAATGATTTAGAAGAGTGTAAATGCATGTCAAATCTCCCTAAGTCAATCCATACAAGTAGTGTAGAGTGAAATGAGCAAGATATGCAATAAATGGGGTTCAATCATTGCAAAATTTTGAAGATCAGATCATCCACGGATTTCTAGAAACCAAAAATATGGTTCCTTCCTTTATTGAAAAGGGTTTCCTTGATGGATTTTGAGAATTTTTGAATTTTGGTGGGACATGGACATCCTATTGGTTTAAGTAAGTTAAACTAGTCCTAATATAAATGAAAAGCAAGAAAAACTATCCTAGAAACAAAATTTGGTAAATTAGATTAGGGGAATGAGTAAAATTCAACTACTTACCTGCACATCCCACGACACGAAAAAATTATACGGACGGAACCAAATTTTTGGTTCTATCTGGTTCGGCAGTGAGAAATGGCGGCACCACATTTTTACACGGACGGAACCAATTTTTTGGGTCCATCAAATCCGTGTTGTGCAGAAATGTTGACATAGGTGTTTTTTAACCCTCGGAGACTTTTCCAAATCCTGAAATTTTTCTTAAAACATATGGAGATAATTATTTCTAGTTAGGAACAAGCAATAACACACATATAAACATACGGGAGCATGTATTTTCAATAGGGGCTTGTGATTTTAACTAAAAAGTGAAAACGGTGAAAATTTGATAACATCCGAATGTTATCCCCCTGCATGAGAAAGTTAGTTCACAACATTGTTTTAAGTTTGGTTATCGTCATAGAAAGCGAGAACACATAAATTACATCATACAACATTGTTTTTGTCCTTGTACAAAACACCCTCTTAAAACCTCATCTCACTTGTCCAACTTCTTGTATATCTTGGACATCATCCTACCAAGACATTTGAACATCCCCTTGGTTTGCTTGAATTCCTCCAAGGGGTTCTCAATCTCTCGAAGTGAGGCGTAGTAATCATGAGGTGGAAGCCTAGAGTTGGGGAGACCGTCTTCCGAGCTATTTGATGAAGATGAATGAGTAGGAGGTTGTGACCGTTTTCCTTTGGTCTTAGTTTTGGATACCCTTTCATCACTCAATGGCACAAAGATGTGAGGGATAAGAGGATAGTCAAGTTTCAACCCTCTAGGACTTGGTGGAATGGGTGCAAAAGCTCTAAATAGACGGGTAAGAAGCATCACGTACGAAAGAGCAACGGAGCCTTGAGTGGGAATGTCGACCATCCTCCTAGAAATGTAGTATGCCAAGATGAATGGTTGACGAGTAGACAAGCTATTGAGCATGTAGCAAAGGCAAACATTGATATGGTCACGGTTTCCTATGGTGCTTATGACATTGGCTCTAAGGAGTTCTTCCCATTTCTTGAAGTGAGGCTTAAGCTCATTGAGTTCCATTCCGTATGGATCTCGGTTGACTTCCTTTCCAGTTCTAGTGACACGAGTTGGTGCTACCCTATCAAAGAAGAGGTGCTCACGGATGACATCTTTGTTGACCAAAGGGGTTTGGTAAGGAGGAGAACAATCATGAATTGAATCAAGAATTGTGAGTGACCACTTATCCGAGTACAGACAAGTTCAAACACAAGGAATTCCTAACACTTGGGAGAATTGAGTGAGGTAAATGGTGTAGTCATTTTGGTTGACTTTGAAGCTAAGAGACATAAGACCATCATCATTTGTTTCGGAAATTACACTAGCATAGAACTCAAGGACAAATCTAGGGCAAATGGGCTCGTCAATGTCTATAAGACCATCGAAGTGGATGGTGGCTAGTTCTTTACGAAGGTTCGTTCCTTCGACAAAGGATGGGTGAATTGTCCTACCCTCATGAAAGTACCGTTTCTCTATACTTTTAAAAACCTCAACTTGGCCTTTGCTAAGACCCTTTGTTTTGTAGTGTTGTGGGATGTAACCAAGTGTGTCTTTGTGATCATAAAACTTTGCGGCTAACATGTTTGTTCCTAGGAGCAAGAAGTTACATGTTTTAGTAAAAACGAAAACTAAATTAGCATTTTTGTTCTAGTGTGTGCCTATATACAAACAATGTGAAGTTGTGGTTATCTCGACTCATTTTATGCATAAAATAGTTTTTATTAGTAGTGTTTGGCAAAATGCAAGAAATAACCCAAACGCTCCTAATTCAATGTGGTTTCGTTTGAATATACCCGGGAATGCATATTAGTTATGCATTACCTTTAGTATTCAAGAGATATTATGCAAGTGATGAAAATAACGTTTTTATTTGTATGAACAATGAGATTATTTTTCCTACAAGTAAGAGATTTTTCAAAATTTTGACATGGGGTTTTTAGTTAATTATGATAATGCCTTATGATATGTAACTCCTGACTAAGAGAAACATGATTAGTTATGTAATTTTAACAATGTAGTTCATGATTTGTGCAAGAATATGCATAATCCCCATGTTTTGGTGTTGTGCATAAATTAGAACCCTAGACTCAGAATTAAGAGAAGTAATGTAGTTAAGATACTAACAATGATGATTTTGGTTGTGATTAGTTGAAGAAGAAACCTTAACTATGAGTTAGGTGTGTTTGTAGGTCGTTTGGTTATGTGGGTTGTGAAGAAGAAAGTGTTTTGTAGTTTAAAAATTTTGCTACTATGAAGACCATGGACCAGACGGACCCAAATTCATGGTTCCGTCTGTGTTGGATTTTGGTTATGTGGGAACATCAACAAAATTTGTTAAATTGTTGTGTTTTGGTCATTCTAAGTTTTAAGCTATGTTTTTGATTATATGTTTGGTTCCATTAATCCTAAACCAAGTCTAAGAAGACTAAATGGTTCTCGTTTAAGAGGTTTAGTTAGGATGTCGGCAATGTTATCTTCGAAGGAGACTTTCTCGATTGAGATGTTTTCTTTTTGAACATTGTCGCGAAAGAACTGATGGCGAATTTCAATATGTTTAGTTCGGGCATGTTGGATAGGATTTTTGCTGCGATCAATGACTCCTTTGTTGTCACAAAGTATAGAGATGTCGTTGAGATGAATTCCGTTGTCCACGAGTGCTTGCTTCATCCAAAGAGCTTGTTGACATGCCTTTCCAACTGAGACGTACTCGGATTCGGTAGTTGAGATAGAGAGGGCCATTTGTTTCTTTGAGAACCATGAGGTGAGACATTGTCCAACAAAAGTACAAATACCACTTGTACTTTTTCTATCGACATAGTCACCGGCATGGTCTGAGTTAGCATACACTATGGTTTCTACACCCGTTCCTTTGGGATACCGTAATCTTAAACATGTAGTGCCTTTAATGTATCTAAATATTCTTTTTAAGGCTTCCAGGTGTGATGTTTTTGGATCTTCTTGAAAGCGAGCACATAGACAAACACTAAACATAATGTTGGGTATACTAGCCGTGAGATAAAGTAGGCTACCAATCATTCATGTATATTTAGTTTTATCTATGGATTCACCTTCCTCATCCTTGGTGAGTTTCGATTATGAGGACATGGGTGTTTTAGTGGGTTTTGAGTCTGCAAGACCAAATTTCTTAAGCATATCCTTTATGTATTTAGATTGGTTAAAGAATATGCCATCTTCTAGTTGTTTAATTTGGAGTCCTAAAAAGAAGTTTAACTCACCCATCATACTCATCTCAAACTCGTCATGTATGATTTTAGAGAAATCATCACATAGCTCTTGAAAAGTTGATCCAAATATGATGTCATCAACGTATATTTGAACTATGATATTGTGTGATTCCTTTTTCTTGGTAAAGAGAGTATTATCTACTAATCCCATGATGTATTTGTGTTCAACTAAGAAAGTCTTAAGCCGATCGTACCAAGCTTTTGGTGCTTGCTTAAGTCCGTATAATGCCTTTTTAAGTTTGAAAACATGATTAGGTTTTTCAAAGTCGGTGAATCCGAGAGGTTGTGCAACATATACTTCTTCATTAATGAACCCGTTTAAAAATGCACTTTTAACATCCATTTGAAATAGTTTGACGTCATGAGCACATGCATATGCAAGTAAGATTCTAATAGACTCGAGCCTAGCTGTCGGTGCATAAGTTTCATCATAATGAATTCCTTCTTGTTGATTATAGCCTTGTGCCACAAGCCTAGCCTTGTTTCTAGACACTACACCATTTTTGTCCATTTTATTTCGAAAAACCCATTTCGTTCCAATTATAGTTTGATTTTTAGGTTTTGGAACTAATTTCCATACATCATTTCTAATAAATTGGTTTAGTTCTTCTTGCATAGCAATTACCCAAGATTCGTCTTTTATTGCTTCGTTTATGTTTTTCGGTTCAATGGATGACACAAAACAAAAGTAGTTACTTTGATTTTGGGCTTGTGATCTTAACGTTCTTTGATTTAATTGTCCTATGACCTTTTCTAAAGGATGACTTTTGGATTCTTTGATATTTATAATATCTTTATTTAATGGTTCATCTTTCTTGTTATTATCATTGATTTCTTGACTTTTAATAAGTTGACTTTCAACTAAGTCATCATCTACCAAAGGTGATGTCTTAGAAGGAGGTGGACTTTCGTCAAATGTTATGTTCAACGATTTCTCGACTCTCATTGTTTCTTTGTTTAAAACAATGTATGCTTTGCTAGTTTGTGAGTAACCAAGAAACACACCTTCATAAGACTTTGGGTCATATTTGGTGAGATAGTCTTTGGTATTTAAAATGAAAAATTTACATCCAAACACTCTAAAGTATCCTAAAGTAGGTTTTTTGCCTTTATATATTTCATAAGGTGTTTTGTTCAAGAAAGGACGTATTAAGACTCTATTTAAAATGTAAGTGGAAGTGTCAACGGCGTTACACCAAAACTTTTAGGGTACGTTTTGTTTATTAAGCATTGTTTTGCTCATTTCTGAAGAGTTCTATTCTCACATTCTACAACACCATTAGATTGGGGTGTTCAAGGAGCCAAAAAGTTATGTATTATACTATTTGTATTACAAAAGTTCCAAATTGTGTTTCAATATCGGACTCGCGACCATGATCCATTCAGATCGACATAATGTTAACACCTAGTTTATTTTGAATTTTCTTACTAAGTATTTCAAAATTTTCAAATTCTTTGTTTTTAGTTTTCAAAAACATTGTCCAAGTGAACCTTGAGTAATCATCTACTATGACCAAAGTGTAGAAGTTGCCTCCATAACTTCGTATAGCGGATGGACCAAACAAGTTCATATGTAAAAGCTCTAGACACCTAGATGTGGAAACCATGTTTTTTTGCCTTATGGCTACTATGAACTTGTTTCCCAATTTTGCAAGCATCACAAAAGTGTTGGTCATATTTCAACTTGGGTAGGTTTCTAACTAGCTCTTTTGAGGATATGGATTGAATGAGTCTCATATTAGCGTGACCTAAGCGTCTATGCCAAATGGTAGAGTTATCATCTAAGGTTGTTAGGCAAAGTTTGTCTTTAGATGTTCTATCTATTTTCATGATGTATATGTTATTTTTCCTAACTCCTTTTGCTATGGTGATACCAACTTTTAGTATTTTACTACCATTTTCTTCAAATAGTACTTTATACTTTTTATCACATAGTTGACTAATACTAAGTAGATTAAATCCTAGTGTATCAACATGAGCAACATGTTCAATGGTTAGAGAGTCATGAGCAATCGCACCTTTGCCAATGATTTTGTTTTTGAGATTGCTACCAAAAGTAACATTGCCTCCGTCATACTCTTGGTATGTTGAGAAGAGGCTTTTGTTTCCCGTCATGTGTCTTGAGCAACCGCTATTTTTAATCCATTCATCAAGTTCCAAGCTAACTTTCAAGCATACCTATGACACATATAGCTCAAGCGTCTGGTCCCCAATATCTCATGGGTTCGTTTGGGTTAAACATACCATTTACTTGGTTCATGTATGGAATTGATGGATATGGGTTCCATGGCATGTAATTAGGAGTTTGATATGGTCTAGGGTAGTTTTGATTCCAACCGGTATGGCGATAGTTGGGTTGTATGTTGTAGTTGCACTTGGGAAAGGGGCATTTGGCAATGGGTGTTTTAGGCCGTTGTTGAGTATTTTTAGATCTAAATTCATTTTTAGCAAGTCCTACTCCTATTGTAACAGCGGGTTTTTGTTTAACAACATCTTTAGATTTCTTAGTTACTTTGACCAATTTACTACGGTCCGTTTTGCAAACTTGCTGTCCTTCTACAGACACCACGGAACATAATTTTACAACGGACGGACCCAAATTTTTGGTTTCGTCTGGTTCGTGGTGAACAGTTGCAGTTGGGACAGTTTGTTTGTCTTTTCCGGCCGTTTTGGTTTGACTATTTGGAATCATTACTTCATTAAAGCCTAATCCACTTGTATATCCTGGTACTTTTTGAATTCTTACTATTTCATCGGTACAAGAAATGTTTTTGTTAAATCTTTTAAACTTAGAGTTATGTTCGATGAGAACTTCCTGTGTGAGTTTTAGATTTTCGATTTCATGACCAAGCTCTTGACATGATTTGCAACCATCGTCATTAGCCTTGCCTTTTTCTAAACGTTTGTCCTTTTCTTTTATCTCATAGACTTCGTTTTCTAAAAATTCCCTTTTAGTATTTAAAAACTTGTTTTAGTTATGATTTTTAAGCTAAGCTCACACAATTGATTTTATTGTTTTTGCAAAGTGTCATAATCAATAGAGGAGTAAGATGAGTCGGAATGTACCTCGTTTGATTCATGCGCCATGAGAGCGATCTCATCCTTACTTGGTTTTTCGTCATCATCACTTTTACTCCAAGCACCGCTTACAAAAGCTCGTTGAGTTTTGATTTTAGTTGGCTTTGGGAAATCTCCTATTAGATGACTTGTATCACAGCATCTAAAGAACTTCCTTTCACTTTTTCCCTTTTTGTCATCTCGGTCTTTTCGGAATGACTTCTTTTCATCTCGGGGTTTCCTTACAAACTTTCCTCTTCTTCTAAAGAACTTTTTGAAATCTCTTACGGCCATGGCATACTCCTCGTCTTCACTATCCGAGCAAGATTCTTCATCATCACTAGATTCCGTTCTTGCCTTTAGAGCAACGGATTTGACTTTCTCTCTTTTTCCTTTGATGATTTCGGAATCTTTCTCCATCACCATTTCATGTACTTTGAGATTTCCAATTAGCTCGTCAAGTGATATTATTGAGAGATATTTTGATTCCTCAATAGCCGTTACTTTTGCTCTCCACTTCGGATGGAGTGCTCTAAGAAATTTCCTGACAAAGTTCTTGCTACGAAAAGATTCATCAAGTGCTTTAAGAGAAGTAAGAATAGTATTAAAATGAGCAAATTCACAATAAATGGTTTCATCTTCAGGGATAACAAATTTTTCATATTGTTGAACAAGAAGATCAATTTTGTTATCCTTGACTTGTGAATTCCCTTGATGTGTAATTATTAAAGATTCTCAAATATCTTTGGCGATTTCACACATAAAAATTCTTTCATATTATTTTCTAGGTAAAGCATTATAAAGCATCATTTTAGCTTCCATATTTTTAGCTATTAATTTATTTTGTTCATCATTTGAAATATCCTTTGTTGTAGGATTAAAATCACCTTTAATGATAACAAACCAAAGATCTATATCTTTTGATTTTACATATATTTCAAAACGGTTTTTCCAATAGATAAATCCATTGGTTTCAAAAAGTGGTGGTCTTTGCATAGATTGCCCTTCTTTAAAATTTTTGGAATCCATGGATCGTTTCAAGTTTATAAAATACAATATATTTTAGAAAATCTTGAGCAACGAGGCTCTGATACCAATTGTGAAAAACTAGAAGGGGGATTGAATAGTTTTACCGTTTAAAATCTTAATTGTTTTGAGAACTTATTGTAAGATCAATTGATATAGATAAAAGATGTGTTAATGAAGAATAAATAATATGAAAGCAATATATATAGGTAAGTACGGAAAGAAACAATCAAACACGACAAAGTTGTTTATAGTGGTTTGGTCTACAAGGACTCTTTTTCCTTGTCCTACTCCACTTCCCGAGTCTCCAATTTGAGAGTTATCTTCACTAATCAATAAGCTCCTTTATCTGGCGGAGAAAATCTTTACACGTCGCTTACACAAAATTTACGGCACAAAGCTAGATGTCGAGTTCTTTTACAAGGGTACAACCGCTCCCAACCCACTATGTATTTTGAGGACTAAAATACTAACCACTCACACTTAGAGGTTTAAGGTGGTTTGGTACAACAATGATGTATGAACAATAATGGATCACACAACAACAAAACAAACAAGCCTTCCAACTAATTGTTGAAACTTGATTATGCCTTGATCTTCTTTTCTACAAAAGATGATCACTAGAATGAAATGAAACTGAGTTAGATGTAATAGAATAAGAGAAAGTATGTGTTTTATGCTTATAAGGGATAAGAAAACAACTTGGGTTGGCTTGCTATTTATAGGCCAATTGTTCAGCAAGACCACGGACTGGACGAAACCAAAAAAGGGTTCTGCCCTTTATATTTTTTGGTTCCGCCAGTCTGACAGTAAAGATCACAAAAAATCTTTCCAAGATCACCCAAATCTCTCCAAGATTATGTAAGATATGATGAGTGAATATCTAAACAAAATATTCTATGAAATCTCCTAAAGATTTCCAATGTGATGCAAGCCATGATGTAATATGTTGTTTTCTATTTTTAAAATTAATATGTTTTATAAGTAAATACTTATGTAATGTTATGTTTAAGAAACTAAACATACTTGTTCTAAAAATGTTGATGTACATTATAGTTTAGAAAGATATCAATGTTAATTGATACATAGCTAATCAAAATGTGATAAGATGTAAATGCTTAAGTGATGAAGACTTTATTTAAGAAAAGCTTGTTTTAATGTCTATTAATCTTGACAAGCTTTATACTTTACAAAAATGAAATTTACTTTTGTCGTTAACAAAATAAGGTAAAGATCATAAAATATAAATAACGTTTTAGGACGATATTTGTATTAACACATTTGTCAATACTGTTCCTTAAAGTATGGTTGAACATATTCCAAGAATGAAAGCATTTAATATATGTGTATTACACAGTTAAATGCTTGACATGTCGCTATTAAACCACATGTATCCAGCTTGATCCTTGCCTATAAAAGAGAATGTTGTAAAAGAGTAAATAGCCATCTCTTGCAATTAAAGTGATACACTTTCAAGAGAGCATTTATTTCATCCAAATAGAACTGTAAATCCCTGAGTATTTACATAAACATAGTTTATGTTTAAGCATAGTTTTTCCTTAAACACAGTTTTGAAGATTCGGTTGGTTAAGCATACTTTTTACTTAAAGATTAACTTTCGTTTATGTTTAAGTTTAGTAAGAGATCATCAAATATTTTCATTCAACCTAGATTGCTCTTCCGCAAACAATCTTAAGTTAATTCTTTGATTCATTTCTAATAAGAATTTAAACGTTGAAAATATATGTGTATTTACTTACTCGTTTATATATCTTGTTTAAAGTTTGAAATTACGTTATTAAGGCATGAAAGTTGATTAGTTAACTTAGTTATATCTTTGTAATTAACTAAACGGGAACACTAAATCGTTTGACGTTTGATGAGCTTATTTCTAAAACCCAATAACACACCTTAATTTTATTTCGAATTTAACCTTCTACCTTTTTTAAGCAACAAACACATATGAATATTTGACAATAACATATTCAAAGATGTTAGCAATTTCATAAAGTCGTCAAGCTACATTCACACTCCTATAGGAAAAAAGTATGACTTGATATTTCCTAATTAAGTTGGATGATTACCTACTTAGAGTCACACAAAGTAAATAGCTGAAAAAGCAACTATCATACTATCTTATAATGTACAAAGACTTTTTTAATAAAAAAATACTTAAAATTTAGCATTACTTATTATAGTAAAATGCAATAGCTTTAGCATTACAAGTTCTTAAGCTAAAAGTACAACTACTTTAATGCTATGAATATGGTCAATGTTTCTAATGTAGTCAATTAATTAAGTGGTCAATAAATATAATTAATGCAGTTATTAAAATACTTTTTACATAAGAAATACAAATTATCAAGTATATTCTACAATCAACTTAAACACAATTCATGCATTAAATGTGAATAATACAAATAATAAAGCATATTATACAAACATTCAAGCCCGAACGGGCAACGGGGCAAACGGGCTAGAGCCCGAACCGGCACGGGCCAAACGGGCTCTAGCCCGAACAGGCACAGGCGACTTTTGACTTTTGATGCTGCTAACATTTATTTTAGACCACCCGCGCCGCTGTAACGCGCGGATACCCTACTAGTTTCAACAAATAAAGAAACAGTACTAAATACCACCGATTTGTTTGCTGAAAACAGCTTATTTAACCCCAAGGGTACAATTGTAATTGTGAGTCCACCGAGGATAAATTCTCATTTGAAAACATCTTATTTCACCCTATTATAATTACAAAAGCATAAACACCATTGTTGATCCAAACACTCGTAACTAACAATAAGCAAGTATTAACACAAAATAGCCAAATGATGATGAAACAAGAAGAAAAACAAATAACCTATGGTCAGTACCCCAATCTAACTGAAATCACATTATCAACCATCAAAAACCTTACTAAAGCGTTGTGAACAGAACTAGTAACAACAATATAGTAAACAATAGAAAATTTGTCACTTAAAACAACAAACCATCCCTTACAATTACGGGTGCAGATGTTTAAAAGTCAAAATCAATAACGACAGAACAAAAACAAAAAATCTGCAGAACATTAATGTTTTTTACGATACTGCTGTCTAGTCAACACTATCAACCACAAAACCATCACAACGTTACTAAAACGTTGAAAGGTAAATTAGAGCATGCACAGCTCTGAACCACTAGGCAAGATTGATTCGAGCTTGCTCTTAGCAGAAGATACAACAGCTTCTTTGTTCTTCAAGTAGTTATTAACAGTTATGAGAGGAATACGTAGACTCGTCCAGCAAGTATCAATCACAAGTTTCTTGAGTGCAACACAAGTGTGTATGAGATATGCAGAAAGTTCAAAGTCACAATTTCGACCATAATAGCCCAAGATTTCAACAAATTTGAGGCGTTGATGAGCATTAGTAAGATCCCTTGCTTTCTTCTTATTTATGATAGGTGAAGTCCAAAATGGCTGCAAGAAAAAAATACATTAATAACAAAAAATAAAAAATAAAGAAAATAAAGAAAAAAACATGTACTTGGTTAATTTTATATAAGATATTGTGGTTATACGAAGGCGAGAATTGGACAGAGCATAATACCACTATTGTAAGAGTCTCCAAATTTGGACATGCATTCAATATCAAAGCCAACTCTTGAAGACATTTACTTTTACTACCACCGATCTCCAGCCTCAATTTCTTGACATTTGGTAGCTCAGGAATGGAATCAAGTTTTATATATTCCTATAAAATAAAATTAAATATCATACGTACGATCTTTTCTTAAGAGTATAAAGACATTAGAAGTGAACAACTAACCATGGGATGCATATAGAAGGAAAGAGCCTCTAGGGATAGAGCACAAGATGATATCTGGTGGAACAAATTATGATATGACATTGACCTCCCCCATTCTTGATACAACTTGACTTCCTTGAGTTTAGGTAGATGAGACATATATAGATCAACAGAGCAACCTTTGTAGGTGAATGATACAAGATCAAAATGTGTTAAATAGATGCTTTGAACACAAGAATGTGCCACTATTTCAAAGTGCTTTAGGCTAAGAGATCGCCCACCAATACGAATATGATTCAAGTATAGCGGCTCATGGATTACTATTGTCTCAAGATGTGGACAATTTGTTAAAAATTCACGAAGAACTGATTCCTTTACGTAAACTGTCTTCAATACAAGTCTTTTTAAAGACGCTATCTCCATATGTGGGAAATCATATTTCCTCGGATAGACACATAAGTTTATACGATTATCCGTCAAATCCAGTTCAAGATTGTCAACTTTCTTGTTTACCGCAAACTGGAGCCATTCATCAATAACACCCTTTTGTTGATTGGTCAAACTGAAACGAATTTTGAAGTCTTGGACACATGGGTGTTTGTAGCTTCGAATGACACTGTTCACATGATTAATGTATTTAAACCGCTCTAAAACATACAGTTTTACATCCGGTTCCACCATATCTAAAGTTTGAGTACTATAAAATTTCAATCGGGTTACATTACACCACACGAACCTCCATCTACGGGAGAGAATGCTGGTTACTGCCGCCTCTTTAATAGACAATAGAGAAAGTATTATAACAAGAATCTCAATTGGCATTTGACTAATGAAGTCATTTGAGTTTAATCTTCGGCGGCCCCCCTTCAAAAATCAAAGCCATCAATTATTAATCATGACAATAACCAATCCTCACATAAACCATTATCAAACCAAGAAATCATCTATACAGAAGAATATAAATTACAGAAAAGTAACATTAAATAAGTAAAAAAGGTACTTAAAATGCTAAACCTGCACTTGGAGAGCAGTACTACTAGAGCTCGGTAGATATGTACTCATTAAGTTTTCGAATCTGTAGAGTATTTTACATACATATAACACATTAATAATACAATTTAAACAAACATACATACATACATACATACATACTTTTACTAGTGACCATACATGATCAGTTTTCTTTACAAAATGCAAGAAAATAGAGTTCCGTTCATAAACATTAAGATTCTTATTGAAAGAAGGAATTGATTAGTAGTTAGTTACCAATTGATACAAGGAATCTACAACAATACAACAACCGCATCAACACTAATTAGTATAGATTTGCACTCCTTGACAGACGTTGTTAGTTCATTAATATTCTTATATATAATTAAGATTTTCGAGATATTCTATTGAGAGTAGGATGATTATCCTACGTACGGATGACTATACGTAGAGGAGTGAAAATTCATATCGGAACACGTTAGGCGAGATTATACACAAATAAATACAAACTAACAGCATCCAATCATTTTATTATGTAATTATCAGATTTCTAATGAGTTTTACACCACCACTAACGCAACGTATTTAAAGTAGCTTATGTGTATATAGCTTATGGGACGTCGAAATACAATTAGCGCATCTGATAAGGAAAACACTCAAAAGTGATTATTAGATGTATCAAATTGCCATGAATCGTTTGAATACAGCTTATGCAAACACCCTCACAACCACATAGCCAGCTTATTGAAACAAATTGTTTCAACAGAAGCAAGTTATTCATCTATTTCTAAAATGAAATAAACATAAAATCTATTAGAGCAATGATACATTCACATAAAAGTATCCACAAAAACAATCCACTCACTTAGGTGTCAGCGGATGATTGGTATTTGTGAGATGTGGATCCCCCAAAAAACCAATCACCCGCTGACACCTCAGCGAGTGAATTGTTTTTGTGGATACTTTTATGTGTGTCTAGCAAATTTCAATCTATTAAGGATGAAAACAAGATTTATTATTTATTCTAATTTTTTTCTTTTTTTTATCTATACTACATGTAACGCATTTAGCACCCTCTTTCCTATTGTTTTTTTAAAGATATCATGAATGTGTTTTTAAAGCATTACAATTGTTAATGCATAATGTATATACTACATAGCTTTTTTGGGGGTTACATGGGTTTTTGACTCGACATTGCTATTTTTAGATAGCCGGAGTCGGCGCAAGTAAACATCTGTGGCCACAAGGACAACATGGCTTTTACTACTTTATCTTCCACAATATTTTAATACTTATTTTTATTTTTTTTGGAAATAGTTTAGTTTTTAATGCCAAAAATGCGCATATAAATCAACAATATTTTAAAATGCATACTAGATACAAAGTTTCAAAAATATTATAGAACCGTAAGAGTGTCTCGAGAACTAATCTAAATAATTTTGAAGTTTGTTTTGATAAAATTGACCACAAAAGTAGAAACAACTGTCTTTTATAAAAATCGAGACAATGTTTTTAAGGCAAATGATGGAAAATGTGTTCACAAATGATAATTTATTTGATTTTATACATATTACAAACATCTATATTTATATCTATACTATATTGAATTTAGCACTCTCTCCCCTCAATTTTTTTAAGATGTCAATAATGTGTTTGTTAAGCAATCAAATGTTAATGCATAATGTACACTAGATGGCTTTTACTAATTTCTCTTCCACAATCTTTTAATACTTCATTCATTACAAAGTTTTTAATTGGTATAGTTTTTTATGCAAAAATGCGCATATAGATCAATAGAATTTTAAATGCATATCAGACTACAAAGTTTTAAAACTATTATTAATTGTAAGAGTGCCCCGAGAATCAATCTAAATAACTTATGGAGTTTTTATCTGGTAAAATTAACCACAAAAGCAAAAAGGTCTTTTATAAAATTCGGAATTTTTTTTTCAACGCAAATTATGCAACAATGTGAATTAACAAGTGATGATTTATCTGATATTATACATATTGCACATATTTATATCTATATCTATATTACATATAACGTATTTAACACTCTCTCTCCTATTTTTTTAAGATGTCATAAATGTGTTTCTAAGCATTACAATTGTTAATGCATACTGTATACACTACATAGATTTTACTAATTTATCATTCACAAAATTTTAATACTTCACTTTATTTTGATTTTTTGAATTAGTAAGTTATTAAGGATGCGTTTGGTATGCTTGATGGAATCAATATAGGTATAGGTTTGGGAATGAAGGGTAATAGAAATGGGTATAATTATCTCAAAAGTGTTGTTTGTTATATAACTTGGGTTTGAATATTAAAATTTATAAAATAAGAAAACAATAAATCGGTGGACCCTTTAAATTTTTCTGATATTATAAATGAGTTGATTTACAAATGAAGATGAGATGTTGGTGAGCATCTTAATATTTATGATATTATAAATGAAAATTTGAAAAGGTTTACACATACCTCTAAAAATAGAGTGGTTTGGATACCCACTTTTCAAAGGTTTCTCCATAGATTTATACCCATACCTACTAATACCAAGCATCTTTTATGACTTTCAAATCCGTATACTCATTCCCATACTTACATACCAAACACACCCTAAGTAAAAATGCACATATAAATCAATAGAATTTTAAAACACATACTAGATTACAAAGTTCCAAAAATGTTATTAAATCGTAAGAGTGCTTCGAGAACCAATTTTAATAACTTTTGTAGTATTTCTTGATAAAGTTAACCACAAAAGCAAAAAGACAGCCTTTTATAAAAATTCAGACAATTGAATGAAGGCAAATGATGCAAAGACGTAAATTCACAAGTGATAATGTTTTTGAGTTTATACATATTACCCATATTTTTATCTTTATCTTTATCTATATCTATATATATACTACATCTAATTGAAGGATGATATTTCCTCCATTTAATGTACTAAGACATTTCATATATATTGAGCATTACAACTAATAAAGCTTAAGGTACAATCCAACTAACCACAACAAACAAAACATCTAAATCAATCAAGATATATAAGAAAATATATTAAACTTGAATACATATAGTGAATGATCGTACACTTTTATGAATATTTTGTTAAACACTACATGTATATTAAACACGGTTTGGTTTGGGTAACCTTGGTTATTTGAAAATAAAATAAAAAAATGAACAGTGATAAGAGGGTTTTTCCGGTTCCAGTTTTGGTTTCTTGGTTATCGTTTTTTGCGATTTCGGTTGAGCGGGTCGACTCGGTTTGGGTTTCACATATTTTTTTAACACCAAGTATAAAGATTAACTTTATATAAATTAAATAGTCATTTTAAATAATGGAAAAATATTGCTCACAAAATATTTATTATCATAATTGTATAATGAAAGACATTGTCGTTGATTAAAAAGTTAAAATACGTGACATAAAATTTTTGATATCTGTAAATTTTTGTCAAGAAAAAATAATAAGTTAAAAACATGGTTCGCCGGAAACTTTATTTCAAAGTACCTACTATTATATTAAAAACTAAAATTACCGTTTCAAAACCTAACAAAAATTGATGATTAGCATACAGATACAGATTTAATAAATTTACTTAAAACAAGTAGCAATAACCAGTACGATTGATACTATAGAAATTAAAATCAACAACAAACAGATACTCGCAAGAAGTAAAACAAATTTGGGAGTAGAAAGACCTTTGTTTGCTGTGAGAAAAAAAGGCAAGTGACAAAATTTGAGAGTGAGAGTCAGAGAAGAATAAGAAGATATATATTAGCGAGTGAGTGAGTAGGTGTTAGGTAGAATTTTTTAGTTGACTCTTGTAGTTGCAAAAGTTTTTGAAAAAATGAGTATTTTTATAAAAGTTTTTGAAAGAATAATATCTTCTTCAAAACAAAAATAAACAATAATATTTATTTGTTTCTTGTAAGCTAATAACTTTAGCACTTTATGACGGTACATTTAATTTTGAGTAAATTACAAATTATGTCTCTAAACTTTGCTATTTTTGCGAGAAATTCCCCTAAAGCATTACTCACGTTTTTCGCTAACGATCGTTAGTTTTCTTCGTTATTGGTCATGAGAAATCAAGCCGGCCGATTTATCCGATTTTTTTTCCGATTTGGCCGATTTATGCACGATTTGGCCAATTTTTTAATCCGATTAATCGGTATGCTGACCGATTTTTGACCAAACCAATTAATAAGGCCGATTAGTGAAAATCAGAGCGGTTAATCCCCACCTAGCAATTAATCGGTCGCCTAGGCCGATTTTTGAAACACTAGTTATATTTTAATATTATAATGTAATAATTTTTTGTATAACATTTCTCGAAAATATATTTACTTACAGGCTAGTAATTGTATTATATCTTATAAAATATAAAAAAGAAACTAAATCATACGCAAAAAAAATGTAAGTATTAATGACTATAAAAATATAATAATTTTATATGTATTATAAACGAAATTACATCATAATTGTAAGCATTAATGATTATATTACTGTAGTTGTGTTATATATTTTAAAATGATAAAAAGAAATTAAATCATATGAAAACAAAAAAAAGGAATATGTAAAATTAAATGTTCGTCCAATAAATGTTAGTATTGATGATTATAAAGCTATAATTATATTATAATATAATTTATAAAATTATAGCTTAATGCAATAAATATTATTATTAATGATCATAAAACTATAATTATATTATATATTTTTTAAACTACTCTTTCCGTCTCAAAATTATTGTCCAATTTCAAATTTTGAAGTATTTAGTTATCAACTTTGACTTTAAATATTTTTATTTGTGTTATATCTTACTTGATACAAAATATATGAATAGATTGAGTTTTAAATGTATTTTCATTGTTGTAATCTTCATTAAATATTATATAATATAAATAAAAATATTTAAGGTCAAAGTTGCAAAATAAAAACCTCAAAAGTCAATACTAGACAATAGGTATTAATAAAAAATAAATAAGTTACAAATGTAACTATTAATGATTATGTTATTATAATTGTATTATATATTTTAATAAAATGATGAAAAGAAATTAAATCACATGCAAAAAAATAAGAACATATAACATTGGTGTTTCATGCAATATTCATATATACTAATAATAAAAAAAATTATCAATATTATATATGTTTTATAAACTGATAAAAAGAAATTAAGTCATACGCAATGAAAATAAGAATTAATCTCATAACGATTATGAATTATAATATACAAACTTTTAGTTTCATTCAATGAATGTTATTTACAATGACTATAGAGCAATGATTATATTAATATTATTTAGATGGATAAATATGGAACTTTAATTTTATACATTAATTGTAAAAACAATTATGAATAATTTTATTTCAAATATATATATTAAATATGTCTATAAGAGTTGAGTCTCATGTAACACTAAAAATAATTGAATTATTAAGTACTATTAAGTATTTTAAGTTTTCAAAATATTCTAAACATTATATTAATAATATTAGGCATGCTATGAAATAGCATTTAAGAAAAATTAAAAATTAAATTTAAATGATTAAATATATAAAATTGGTTTCAAGGTTAAGCCTTTCAATATATATTCACTTACTCAATTCTTTGTATGTTAACTATGATATATAAAATTTGAGTTTCAAGCAACACATATAAGTACTAATGATTATAAAACTTTAATGATATTATAATTTTTTTAAATTGATAAAATAAAGGTTAAGTCATAAATGTAAGTATTACTATATTAGTATAATTGTATTTTATATTTTTAATAAATCATAAAAAAGAAACTAAATCATTTGAAACAAAAATAAGAATATCTAAAACTAGAGTTTTGTGTAATAGATATAAATATTAATTATTACAACACTCTATATATAATGTATATTTATAAATTGATAAAAAATGAATTAAGTCACACTCAATATAATTAAGAATCCATGTTAAAAGAACAAAAAATTTAAATATACAATCTTTGAGTTTCATTAAATGAAGGTAATTTTAATGATTATACAGCTATGATTATAATAAATACTTATAATGTATATAACTTGAGTTTCATGCAATATATGTAAGCATCAATTATTATTAGAATGTATCGTCAAATATTCAATATGATTCCACAAGAATTACACTACAAAAAAATTGTCATTTAGTGACACACATTTTTAGTGACAAAATGTATATGTGTCACTGTAGTATGTTTTTAGTGACAGATAATTGTGTGTCATCAAAAATATTAACTATTTAGCGGCACTTAACACTTTATGTCATTGATGTATATTGTTAACAGTTACACAAACATAGGTATGTCATAATACTTTGCTAGAAATAGTGACACATATATATTTCATGTCATTAAATACTTCTTTGATATTTTTAGTTTTTTCCAAATGTGTCACTATTGCCAAAAGAAATTTCTCAAATTTTAACAACTTAGGCGGCATGTGCAAAAAAAATTAAAACTTTGAGCGGGCCATTTAATCTCTTTAACTTTGCATCTCATTTTTTCACTTAAAAAACCCTACATCATAAAAACCCTACATCCATACGCTCACATGTAATAGCCGCATTATGCATACTTTTGCTTATGGCCATCGATATTTAGCCATCATCAAGTCATGTAAGTGTTTTAACCCTTATTCTTGTAATCATAACCCTCGTATTTTTTAATTGTATTATGTTTGTGATTTATAGGGTTAGTTATGTAGAAAAGGGTAAACTGGTCGAAATATCAAATATGAACCGACCAAAGATTGGAGAGATTTGTAACTTATTGCAGGCTACTTGGTTAGTTATGCCTTTCATGTGCATATTAAAACGTTTCTTTGCCTTTAGAGTACTTTATCTAACAACAATTTATATAAGTCTTGGCAGGGACGGAGACAGGTAGGGTCCCATGGGTGCCCGTGACACCTATAGATTTTTTTGATATAATGTTAATTTTAAGAAAAAACATCGATTTTTCCCAAATGCATGTTAAATGACCCCGGTCCATCGAAAGCCTTTTTAGTCTTATTTAGTTAGCATCTTAACCTCTATTATATTACGGTTAAAAAAAAATTGTGCACCCGGTTATCTTTGTTCCTAGCTCCGTCCCTGAGTCTTGGATAGGACTAAAGAAAAAAAAGGTCAACACCAGATGCTCTTCTTAAGAATTGTTAATTTGTGGACAACGTATGAATTTTCACATTTGGTTTAATATGTGTAACCTTCATCTCTAAGGTTTTTTTTTGTTTGTTCACAGATTTGCGCTTTTAAAAGATGTCCGAAGATTCATTACAAAGAATCAAGTTGTAGTCTTTTTCTTGTTTTAGCATATATCGTTTGTGATACTCTGTATTTAATTGGAGATTTAGACTTTTTTTTTTTTTTTTTGAACTAAATTGGAGATTTAGACTTGGTGCTATTATGTTTTTTATCTTTGTATATTGAACAACTTTGCTCATAAATGAATATTTTATTTTCATATAAATTATTAAATTGTTTATGTGTTATGGTTGAAACAAAATTGCTTTTTAATAATATCTTAGTAGATATATAAAAAAAATGTTCCGGTAACACGAAATGCTATCGAGATATGCTTGCTAGCACATAATACATGCCATTATAACAATTCTAGTATTTCAAAAGAATACATTTAGAGGCGCAACGCATTTGCCACAAAAAGATTTTGTGTCTATTGAGACAGATTATTAAGTGCCACTACATCCATTAAATCTGCAGCAACACAACTTAAAAGTGCCACTAATACCCTTTAGTGGCAGCGTCGTTAGTGACACTTTTTTATTCTGCCACCAAATGTCTAACCGGCTTTTAGTGACACTTATCTAGACTATTGTGGCACTTTTTGTGTGTCACTAAATGCCCATTTTTTTGTAGTGTTAGTTTCATTCGAGTAAGGGATTCTAGCCAATTGAAAGGACCTTCTAATCAATAAAAATATAACCATATTATAAATTTTATATCATGACAAAAAATGAAAGAAAGATATCAAGTTACAAATTATTTATATAGATATTACTAATTAATATTTATATATATATATCTATCTATCTATATATATATATATATATATATATATATATATATATAAAAATGGTAAAAAAATATAAATCATATGCAACCAAAATAAGAGTATGTAAAAATTGGAGTTTTATGCAATAAATGTAAATAGTATTGATTATAAAACTTTAATTATATTATGTATTATGTAAAACTGATAAAAATGAAAGTAAGTCATATGTGACAATATAAAATGAATGTTAACAGAATTATGAATTATAATATACAAACTTTGAGTTTCATTTCATGAATGTTTGATGACTAGAGAAGTATGATTATATTACATAATTTATAAATTGATAAAATTGAAAATTTGATTATATATAAAAAAAAAGTAAGAATTTTTAGTAAATTAGTTATGAAAAGTATGTTTTTACAATATGAATTAATATGTTTATAAAAGTTGAGTATTTTATAACATTATAAATAATTAAGTTATAAAGTTTTTTTTAATTTTCTATTTTTTATATAACTTTTCTAGACATTATATTGATAATATTATGCTTGCTAAAATATGGCTTTTGTGGACAATTAAATATTATATTTGAATCCATAAACACTGGTTTCAAAGTTAAGATTCTTACTAAATATTTTCTAAAATCAATTTATGAGTAGTTCCTCTTAAGAGAATACAAAGTATCATAGCATACCTTACTTTAGAGTACCTTGCACTTTTAACTGAAGCATATTAATTGTATACAATATTAGATTATTCGGCCAAAAAAAATGAAATAAAATTTAATTTACACATTGTAGCTGAACAAATATGATATACACATATTTTATATACCCGATTTTGTAGATCAATATGATGTAAATGATTTACTATATATTAAATAATTTTATATGTTCTAGATATTATATAGATTTAGATTTAGATATAGATAGATAGATCAAGATATTTATATATAACATCATGATGAATCTCTTTATGATGTGTGGGTTTGTTTCAATGACTTGCTCTAAAGAAGGTTCAATGTCACTTTTAAAAGGGTAATTTTTTAACAACACCCTTATATTTAATATCTGGTTTAATATAAAACAATTACTAAAAAGATGTATTACCTAATATATTGCACTGTGAAATTGATAGAGCGTAGAGGAAAACACAGCAGATCTAGAGCCTTTAGATCAATGAACTCCCTCTGAACAAGAAAATAACATATGTAAGATAGTCTCGTGAATAAAAGTCATCTAAAAAAGAAACTAACAAATTAAGTTTTTGTGATTTTTTTAAACAAAACTACTTGAAGAAAAACGTATGTTTGATTTATCTGAGTAAAAAAATGTTACAACAAAGTAAACCCTCATATGACAATTTGTAAAGATCCATAGATTGCATTAATTGAAAAAAGACACTAACAATCGAAATACTATGAACAATGATAGCGATAACGCATGATGTTTCAGTTGAATTTGGTATCTTCTTATCGAAACGAGGATCTGGAAAGGTATTTCTTCTTGCCGTCGTTCTCTTTTTCATATTTGAGACTTTGTGAAATTGTGTGTGCCTTTATCAACCTTTTATAGTAAAAAGGATCTCAGATTAAATGATCAAATTGATCCAACGGCCATAATTGTAAATGCTCGCATCTTTAGGGTTCACGAAATGTGAGCAAAAACTTATCTAGGTTGTATGTTCGTGGGCCACGGCCCAAATACTCCTTGGACAAAAGATCTCGAGTGAATTGTATGTAAATATATGTGTATTAATAGTGACAACGAGAAATAACCATGGAACAAGAAAATAACGAATACCAACATAATGCAACATAGTAAAAAAAAAGTAGTATTATTGTTGATAAAAAAAATTACGAAGACTTATATTTATATGCTAATATAGTAAACAAGATATTTAATCTTATTTGGAAACTAAATGAAAACAATAAAGATTATAATAACCAAGAAAATAATATGGATTAGAATAAATAATGCATGAGAAGTCTTAAACAATCTAACATTAAGCGAAGTGGGAAAAAATGAATCCAAATTAACTCATCAAAACATAAATCGTTCTCTTATTCTCAACTTTTATATTTGAAAGCTGTTTGACACACAAGATTAAAAGAAGCTTATGCTTATTGTATGAAAATATAAGTTACTTAAAATTTAAGTTTTGCGTGACAAACAAAACTTATCGAAGATTTTTAAAAAATAATCTTCCATCATCTTTTGGAATCAAAAGCGACTTCAAGTTTAATGTGTCAAAGGATTATGAACCCTTGGTATTTTTGTATCCTCAAGTTTCTCCTGAGGATAGGAGTTAAGTAAACATTCACTTGTTTTTGTTATTTTCCCTTTTTTTCGAGAATTTGTAACCCATATTTGCATTTTTTTTTGTGTGGAGTTCATCACTACCGAGCTAGGGCTAGTGTATTTAGTGATCAAGTAAATATGCATGGCCGTTACTTATCATAATGACATTTTCTCCTTTCGCATAAATTAGAACTACAAGTTGTGGGTTTGTTTTGGGTCTAACTGTCTCAGGTACATACATATTGATACTTGATGTATCTATTGCCACTATCTTGTGAACAACCTTTTATGTCTTAACTACTTGTCGTGTTAATAATTACGAGGATGCCGTAAATAGGACGTGATTGTTCACACCTGATTAATTGACTAATAGAATAAATATAGCATAACGTAAACACATAAGTTTGGAGGAACAAGGAAATTTTCATTAAGCACCCGAGTACAATATTAAATGTTATTTCCAGTTAACACTCTCTTTAGGGAAATTTAAATAAACTAAAGATAGAAGTGTGTGAATCCCTAGAGGAATGTTTCCTCATGTCTGACATTCATTGCACCAGGGAAAGTGTTGACCCTGTTTTCATGTGTTTTCAGGCATGGTCTCTAACCATTTCCTGCTCACCATGACTGCTCCATGCTTTTGTCTTTGAGCTTCATTGTTTTCATGAACCTTTTCTTATAGATGTGAATGCTTATGTTGATGTCTTGCTTTCCCAAGAAGTTTACCATAAGTGATGGGTAAATCTTCTTGGAGCACATTATGTCTTCTTTGATGATGTCTGTGTACATGCATCAACAGCCATTATCATCTTTTTTGACTTAATTTGCTTCATAGTGAGAGAGTTTTTCTTGCACTGAGTCATTGACTCGAGAATTGAAACCTTTCCAGGGGAAGGTTTCCTTTCTCCATCTAAGTGGATGTTGTATCTTGATGCATGTTGAGATTATACCTTTCCCTGGTTGTTGTGTATGTCATTCATGTCGACTGGTGCTCCAATGATAACATCGAGACTTATAGAAAATAACTAAATAAGTTGGTATTTTACTTGATGTGGGAGATGCCTGTTTATGCTTATTACATACATGTATTTGCTCATCACTTCTCCATATCCCTCAACTGCTATTTCTTTAGCTTTTCCACTTCCCATACTTTTGTCTCTTGTTGTTACTCCATTGCCCTTTCCTGGAGGATCACTCTTGACTGGTGACATGGCTGCTCTTGTTGTAAATTGAATTTGAGACTGAATTGTTGATACTTTTGCACATACATGTTGCATTGTTTTTGTAGTATTCGACAACCTACAACCTGGTTACTAGCACGGATAACTCGACCAAGAAGACAACACAAGTGCAGCGTACCGACAGAAAATAAAGAACGAGCAATGCACAAGTAAGTATCCCTAATCGATTGTTTGATTAGTATTGAAAGAATGCGTACAAGACCCCTCCCCCCTCACCTCCTTTTATAGAGATGAGGGGGGAAGTAAACCGACTTTTACAAGGACAAGAAGTCGGTTGATAACAAGCTGTAAAGAAACGGGTTGGGCTTGGGACACAAACCGACCCAACGACCCTTATTGATATCCTAGGAATAGTTGACTAATAGGAAACTTAACACTTAATCCCCTAGACACTCGTAAGCTAAGATAAAGACAAAATACATAAAAATTTCCACCTTAGGCTTTATATTAGCCTACTCCGACACTCAGCAACTCCAAACAGTGCTGAAGCTTCAGTCCAGGTACCACCTTCGTCAAGGCATCCGCAGCATTGTGTTCAATACCCACCTTCAGAACTTCAACCGTCTTTGCTTCCAAGACCTCTCTGATAAAGTGATAACGCACATTGATGTGCTTAGTCCTTTCATGAAAAACATGATTCCGCGATAAGTGAATCGCGCCCTGATTATCATAATTAACTGCCACATTGTTAAGCTCCACGCCCAACTCTTCCAAGAGTCCCCTTAGCCAAATAGCTTCCTTCACAGCCTCCGTAAGGGCCATATACTCCGCCTCTGTAGTTGAAAGAGCCACCACGTGTTGTAGCGTTGCCTTCCAGCTTACAACACATCCCTGTACTAAAAATACGTAACCAGTGATAGACCTACCTTTATTCGGATCCTAGCGTAGTTGCGAATCAACAAAACCTGTTACGTCCACATGGTTTCCACGATTTGTCCCATATACCAAACCACGTTTGCGTGCCCTGCAAATATGTCAAAATCCACTTCACTGCTTCCCAATGCTTTTTACCCGGATTCGCCAAATATCACGCTAACTACACTTACCGCATACGCTATGTCTGGCCTCGTGCACACCATCAAGTACATTAAGCTCCCAACCGCATTTTCATACGGCACCTTACTCATCCTTTCAACATCACAATCCCTAACCCGGCAATCCTTCAACGACAACTTGAAGTGCCCACCCAATGGCATCTTAACCGATTTCCCATTGTCTATTCTAAAATTATTTAAAATCCTAGAAACATACCCGGATTGTGACACCCTCAGAATCTTGCGACTTCGATCCCTGATGATCTCCGTACCAAGAATATTCTTTGCTTCCCCGAGCTCTTTCATGTCGAACTCCTTTTTAAGCAAAGACTTGATAGACCCAATCTCAACCTTGCTTTTACAAGCAATCAACATATCATCTACATATAACAATAGATAGATATACTCACCTGGTGCATAACTCCTGTAATATACGCAACTGTCGTAACTGCTACGCTTGAACCCATTGCTCAGCATGTACTCATCGAACCTCCTATACCATTGCCTAGGTGACTGCTTCAAACCATAAAGGGATTTCTTTAACAAACATACCTTGTTACCTTGTTCATATCCCGGTGGTTGCCTCATGTAGATCACTTCTTCAAGATTTACATGTAAAAATGTCGTCTTTACAACAAGCTGCTCCAGCTCATAATCTCTACACACAGTCAATGCAAGTATAACCCGGATAGATGTGTGTCGAACTACCAGAGAAAATACTTCATTGTAGTCAATACATGCCCTCTGTGTGAATCCACGAGCCACCAACCTCACCTTGTACCTAGGATTTTGAACACCTTCAATCCCTTCTTTTATCTTGTATAGCCATTTGCAGCTCACCAGCTTTTGCCCAGCTGGATGATCTACCAACTCACAGGTAGAACTATCTTCACAAGCAACTGCCTTAGAACTATCTTCACAAGCAACTGCCTCTTGGTATGTCAACGGTTCATGAGTATCTTCTTCCTCAGCTGCAGCAAACGCGTAAGCAACCATATTACTCTCATCTCGAAACCTCAAAGGTTTCGTTCTTGTCCTTGGCTCTCTATCCCGAACCAACTGATAATCTGTGAGATTCGGTGTCTGATCAGTTTCTTGATCCACTGCATCTTCATCATTGCTATCTTCCTGATCATCTATCGGATCTTCTTGATCATTTGTCTGATCTTCCTCAAGCGTATGATTATTTAACCTTTGCAGTTCCACCTCAACATGTAATTCCTCAACAGACTTATCAGTACCTGCACCAGAATTCTTCAACGTGTCTTTATACATGGCACTTTCATTGAAGACCACGTTCCTGCTAGTGACTATTTTAGGTGATTCATTATCAAGCCTATATAGCCTGTACCCCTTCACAAGCTTAACCTTTTCACTCCATCTCTTATGCTATTTATACATGTATGATTTTTAACTCTTTCGTAAGTGACAAACTGACATCATACAGAAGACAAAATACTAATGTATTTTGTCTCTGTTTACAAAGACTATTCTAGGTAAGAGACAAGACTACTTTCCTAAGTTCAGTGATGACACTGAGCCTGTTCTTTTACCATTCAGGGAAAGTTGACTTTGGTTGATAACGACTTCGTCTTATCTGATTCAAACTTATCCCGCCTTGTCCCGCTCATTCTTCAGTCTTCACATTCTTCAGTCTTCTACTTCAGTTTGTCTTCAGTGTAAGAGTTGGAGAGGAGTCTTAGGGATTCAGTGAGTTATTGTCATCAATCACTAAATCCATCATCTTCTTCTTGACTCAGTCTTCACCCTTTAAGTTCCGCCTTACTGAGTGGAGAGACTTCTTCTTCGCCTCGAACTGAGTATCCTGAAGATGACTCACAGAGAGACTATGCGCTCAGTGACTTGTTAGTGTTTAACGGACTAAACACTTGGGCTATTTTCTATTCAAATCCTAGATTAAGGGGTTTGGGTATTTACCGAACCCAACAGTCTCCCCCTATTTAGATATACAAATAGCCTAAGTGATTGATCAGTGTAAGTGAGCAAATGGCTTCTTCTTACACTGAATGTACTAATGAATACATTAAGGAACACTGAGTATTTTAACAAAACATACATCTTTTATTGATCAAATTACATGGTTCCTATCACTAGTACAAAAGATAAATCAAAATGATGTCAGTTGAGATGGATCCCCAGTGCTTCAAGTTTAGGCTTCTTTTTTAGGAGTGTTTCTTTGTCAGGGTGCTCTCTTATCTTGGCATTCAGGTCTTGGCAGAACCTAATGTTTGCTGGGGTTTGGATTTGAGAGGCCACTAGTATGTAGCTCAGCATTGCAGCCACACCAGCCTGATCAATATCACTCCATCTTTGAAATGCTGGGTTTCCATAGACATCAATGTGGAATAGCCCTCTTTCAGGCTTCTCAATCACTAGGCAGTTCACAAACTTAACACCTTCTGGCAGTTCCCTGTTGCATTCGAGTCCAGGCACTTTTATCTCAGGCTGGAACTCAACCCTCTTTCTTTTACCCTGTGATGACTGAGGTTGAGCTCCTTGTGGTGCAGTTAAGGCAAGCTGAATTCCCAGTTGTGCTGGTGTATCTCACAGTCTTTCATACGTCTTACTGAGCATCTTCATCAGTTCCTTAACCACCGCATTTTGCTTCTTTTCTATTATTGGACCGAGTTCATCGAGTTCAGTGATCCCAAAGTCAGTGAATTTTAGGGGATCATGAACCTCGAAATGCCTTTTATCAACCCCTCTGTAGACGTTCATTGCTAGTGGCTTAGACCTGGGGATGATTTTGACATCAGTGATCTTCTCAGGCAGTCTTCTGCTTGACATTGTCCAATTGTAATGGTCAATTCTTGCTTTCCTGATGGCTGCAGTTCTTTTGTTCTTTTCTTCCAACTGCTTTTTCATTTCATCCATTTCTGCTGCCTGAGCATCCTTGAACCTCTGTCCTGCCTGACCCTTTTCAAGCTTCTTAGTATCAATTCCCACATTTTCAGCTTCTTCGGCAATCACTTTAACCAGTGCTTCCTTACTCTTCTTATCGTCCTCAGCTTGTTTCAATCTCCTTTCTTCTTTAGCAAGATATTTAGTTAGCTGTTGAAGTGTGAGAAGTTATTCAGTGTCACCGATTTTGTAGGGAATCTTCTCAGGCTCAGTAGTTGTCATTATGTCTTTGCCTTTGTCCTGGCCTGAGGAAGATGATGCAACTAGGGGTGGTGTTGTTGTCATGATTGGTGATGTTACTGTCAGTGTTGTTGTTGTTGTTGATGTTTGTGGTGGAAGTGATGAGATGGGTATTGCTGATACTGGTTGTGATGATGATGTTTGAGCTGCAGATACTGATGATGTTGGCTCCCCCTCAGTGTGAAGAGAAGTTTCTTCAGCAGTATTCTCCCCCTCAACTGTTGTCGGAGCGTCAGTGAGGGCAATAGTTGGTGTTGGTGCTGAGGGGGACTGAGCTGCTTGACCCTTGAAGGCCTGATAAATTTCAGTAATCATAGCCTTAATCTCTGAAGTATCTGCCTGAATACCAGTGACTTTTGCTTCCAGGTTAGCCTGAGATTCCTCCAAAGCAGTCATTCTGGGTCCAAGATTCCAGGCCATAGAAGACGAGGCCTGAGTCAAAGTAGCCACCTGAGTAGTCAACGAGTCCAATGTAGCCTGAAGAGATTGGACTGAAGATTGAAGACCCTGAACATTTTCAGATTTTAGGGTTTCGTTCAGTTCAGTGAGGCTTGAGGATTGTTTCAAGTAGGCCCCAGTAGCCTCCAGCACTTTAGAGTTGAGTGTTGGGTCTTCTTTGACAGCATCCCTGATTTCATCAATTGTAACCCCACATGTCTGAAGATGCTTGAGGAATTTACCCAGGTTTTCATCCTGTCTATGAAGGTGTTGATACATAAGATCTCTGTGTTCATGAACATTTTCATCATAAGCCTGTACCTCAGCCTTCAGATCTGCATAACTGGCACCAGCCTCAGTGTGTTGTTCCCACAGTGTTTCAGTGACCCCGGAGTATAATTTCCTTGAGGCTTTGGTGATCCACTGAACAAGCTACCTTTCAGTAAGTGGGAGAACATTATCAAATCTTCTAAATTCATCAGTGGAGGAAGAGGAGTCATCATTTTCAGGATGGAATGGTGATTCAGTATGCTCCTATGGATCAGGCTGAGGCTCTTGTTCAGATTGAACCTCAGCGTCCACTTCTTCTCCAGCTGATAGAATTTCATCATCAGTGTCAGCAAGCTCATCTTCAGAGAATAGTAATCCAGTAACATCAGCAATGGTTAACAGGGGGTTGGTGATGGGTTCCATATCAGCGGGTGGTATTAATCCTTCTGAGTCTTTGTCCCCCTTAGACCCCTGAGACACTGATGGGTTTTTCCCAGTGCCTTTAGCAGAGTCAGTGACAGTGGTATCCCTATCAGTGGGTTGTTTGGTTCCCTCTGAGTCTTTGGGATCGATCAGTGTGCCCTCAGACAAAGGCTTGGATTTGCTAATGTCATCACTGGGCGTAGTGGAAGGCGCTCCCCTACCAGCGGGTTGTATGTTTCCCTCTGGATCTTGGGGAGTAGTGGTTGTGACCAAGGGCACTGACTGTGATGTATCAGTGTCCTTCGTTGTCACGGGGGTGGATGTTGCCTGGTCACCAATGGGTGTCTGTTCAGTCTGGGGCTTTTTGTGCCTCTTAGGCTGTGTTCCAGAAGCCTCAGGGCCCTGAGACTTGGGTTTAGTCTTAGTCCCAGTCTGAGACTTCCCCTTTCTCTTTTTAGGAGCAGGGTTTGGAGACACTGATCCCCTCTGATTGTTTACAGCAATCATATGGGCCGTCAATTCAATATCAGGGACTTGGGATGGGTCTTTTTGAAAGTTTGATTTACTCAGGATGCCAGGTAAAGCAGAAAATTTTCCATCCTAAGGGTAATTGCAACCCAGTAACACTTGCAAAGCACAAGAGACAAATCTAGGATATGAGACATATTTTGCCCTTGATTTGCTCTGTAGCTTAGTTACGAGATCATTGTAAATGATCTCCCCAATGTCGACATTTACCCCATTCATCAAACAGTAAGCCATCATCAACTGAATAGAATTAACTTGTTCAGTTGATGAGTGGTTCCCGCCGAGGACCTGAATCACAAAAGTGAATAAGATCCTCAAGCCACGGGAATGAATTTTGGTGATGGGGTTCTGTCCAAAAAGTTTGGCTCTAAAGCAATTCGTTTTAACCCATCCTTCACTGTTGTGGGTTCAGGATGGGCGACATAAACACCCTTATTATAGTCTAACTCTGAAGAGGTGGAAAACGTTTGTAATCGGGGTGACTGATTATTTCCCATAAAAAGACTGAACTTAATGAGATACTCCCTTAGTGGTCGTAGGTCAGTCTCATTAGTAGCAGGTGTCGGGTCATAGGCCACGGCTGTTGCCCAAAACTCCCTGAGGAGGTTTTGGTAAACAATAGAGGGACACTGAACAAAGGCATTTTTTAGTGGGCAGTTAAACAAAAATTTCATAATGTCTTTATAGGCTGGGACATTTTGGGTATTCAAATTGCCTATGACATTATTGGTTTTAAATTCAACATTAGTAAGATCCCCTGCCCACTGTTGTGCATACTGAAGAGATTGAGTTCTTGCCATTTCCATTTGAAATAGTTTTTAGGGTTTTAAGAAAAAACTTGACAAGACAGTCAAATGAATTTTGAATCTCTAAGTTTTGATGAAAAATCTTTTGTAAATGTTTACAATGAAGGTTTTTCTGAAAGAGGTTTGAAGAACACAATGATTTCTGGGTTTGAAAGAGATTTTGACAGAGTTTTGTTTGCAGAAATCAATTGTGTGGTTTTAATATTTATGAGAGGGTATTTATAGAGTGGTGAGAGGGGTGGTTTTTGCATAAACGTGGATATGTAAAGACGGTTTTTGAAAATGTTTGAAATTCCACATTTAATGCCACCCACCACTACCGCAGATAAAATCCGTATTTCAAGGGAAAAGTTGAGTGCACAGAAAAGTGCACTTTTGCGGCAATAAAATATCCATAGGATATTTCATGTGAGAGAGGGCATTTAATGCCAAGTGGGATGAGGTAAGTGAGAAGACCCCTGACAGTAAGACATATATTCCTATATTAAATCGGCATAGTTACCAACCTAGGACATTTAAGTAACTGATACTTGGATCATTTAGTTACTCATTCAATGCTCAATCTCAATTGTCAGGGTCCCTGAATGAGTCTTACTCATTCAGTGAGAGGATGTTTGTGGGTTTCTTCAGGGAAGAGGAACCATTTCAGAGAAACTTAGAGATTGGTTTTAGATGCCTGACTTTCAATGTCAAGCATTCCCAATTCAGCTTTCAGTCTCCTGAAGGTAGCTTCATCCAATGGTTTGGTGAAGATATCAGCCAATTGATATTCAGTAGGGATGAAATGGAGTTCTATGTCTCCTTTCATTATGTGGTCCCTGATGAAGTGATATTTGATATCAATGTGTTTGGGTCTTTGATGAAGGACAGGGTTGTTGGAGATTGCAATTGCACTGTTTTGTCACAGAAGATGGGTACCATTTTGTAATGGATGTCGTAGTCACTGAGTTGACTTTTCATCCATAAAACATTGGCACAGCATCCTGCAGCAGCCACATACTCAGCTTCAGCTGAAGACATAGCCATTGATTGTTGCTTTTTAGCACTCCAACAAACCAGTTTTCCTCCAAGAAATTGATAGGACCCTGAGGTACTTTTTCTGTCCATGTTGCAGCCAGCATAATCAGAATCAGAGTAACCTTTGAGATCGAACCCTGAGCATTTTGGATAATAGAGTCCAAGTCTTGGTGTTCCCTTCAGGTACCTGAGTATTCTTTTGGCTGCAGTGAGGTGGGATTCTTTAGGAATGGACTGATATCTTGCTATTAACAGACTGAGAATTGTATGTCTGCAGTGGAAGCCAGTTAGATACATCATTGAGCAACAATCCCTCTGAAATGGTTGATTGACTGATTTGCCAGGAGATCGGTCCAAGGTTGTTAGGTGGGACCATTGAGTCTTCATGAGGCACAGTCAGATATCTCATATTTCTTCAAGAGATTTCTTGTGTACTTCTCTTGACTGATGGAGATTCCTTTATCAGTTTGCCTGATTTGTAGTCCAAGGAAGTATGTGAGTTCACCCATCATGCTCATTTCAAACTTCTTTGTCATTAGTTTTTCAAACTGTTTGCAAAGGGTGTAGTTTGTTGAGCCAAAGATGATGTCATCAACATATACTTGGACCAGTATCACATCTTGTTTCGTCCTATAGATAAACAATGTGTTGTCTATCTTTCCTCGGACAAACTTGTTTTGAAACAGGAAGGCTGAGAGAGTTTCATACCATGCCCTGGGAGCTTGTTTCATTCCATAAAGGGCTTTATCAAGCTTGCAGACATAGTCAGGGAATTCACTACTCTCAAAGCCTGGAGGTTGTTGAACATAAACATCTCCTTGAGTTCACCATTTAGGAATGCACTCTTGACATCCATTTGGTAAACTTTGAAGTTCATGTAGGTAGCATATGAAAGGAAGATCCTGATGGCTTCCATTCTTGCAACAGGAGCAAATGTCTCATCATAGTCAATGCCTTCTTGTTGACTGTAACATTTGGCTACAAGTCTGGCTTTGTTTTTAATGACAGTGCCGTTTTCATCAGTTTTGTTTCTGAAAACCCACTTCATTCCTATGACAATGACATCCTGAGGACACTTGATCAAGGTCATGACCTTGTTTTTATCAAACTGTTGAAGTTCTTCTTGCATGGCCTGAACCCAGCTAGGGTGCTTTAGAGCCTCAGTGACACTTTTGGGTTCTATATCTGATAGGTAATCAGCATATAGACATTCATTGGTTGAAGCTGCAGTTAACTTAGCAGCCATGCTTCTAGTGAGCATGCCCTCAGGGGGTTCACCAATGATGTTTACAAGCTCAATGTCCTGAGATTTTGTCCACTTACTTTGTGGTCTAGGATCTGAGCTTGAAGAGGTCACTGGGAGTTCATATGTGAGTTCAGGTGCAAGAGACACATAATCATTTAGATCATCTGTTGAGATGTCTTGTTCAGGTTGAGGTTCTTGAGTTACAGGTTCCTGATCATTTCGATCAGTGTCACCTATCTCAGCAGGGACTGACTGATTATCAATGAATTCACTGATAGTTGGTTGTGACAGGTTGTGAGGCAAGACATAATATGAGATGTTAGCATCAGCTTGGTATGAGGAATTGATTTCAGTGTTATACTCATCAAGAGGATATCTTGATGAGTTATCAATTCCTATTTCCTCTACTGAGGTGTTGGTGAACCTGATGCTTTCTACACTTTCATCAAAGGTGACATGAAAGGTTTCCTCAACTTGTTGTCTCCTTGTGTTAAATACCCTGAAGGCTTTGGAGATTAGTGAGTAACCTAGAAAGTATCCATCATCAGCTTTAGCATCAAACTTGCCTAGATGATCCTTGTGGTTATCAATAAACACAGGACATCCAAACACATGAAAGTAGCTGATGTCAGGAAGTCTACCTTTGAATATCTCATATGGGGTTTTATTATGTCTTTTGACAATGATTGACCTGTTTTGAGTGTAACAGGCTGTTTTGACTGCTTCAGTCCAAAAATTCTTAGAGAGAGCTGAGCCATTTAACATGGTTCTTGCAGCCCTCAATGAGAGTTCGTTTTTCTTTCAGCTACCCCATTTTGTTCAGGGGTGTAAGGAGATGAAAATTTTTGGGAGATCCCATTTTCATCACAGAAGCTCTCAAGTTCATCATTTCTGAACTCAATACCATTGTCAGTTCTGATTTGTTTTACAGTAATGTCATTCTGGTTTTCAATGTTCCTAATGAATGACATTATTGTGTCAGTGCCCTGACTCTTTTGGAAAGAAAGTATAACCAAGTGTATCTTGAAAACTCATCAACAATGACAAGTGTATACTTCTCATGCTGGATAGATCTAGGACTGACTGGTCCTAAGAGATCCATATGCAGAGGGAAGGCGCGCTTTTGATGGAGAAATTTGGTTTTGTTTTGAAAGATGCTCTTTGATGTTTGCCTTTCTCACAGGCTGAGCATGGTCTATCTTTTGCAAAAACCAGTGATTGTAAGCCAAGGACCTTGTTTTGTTTTGCCAGGTTGTTGATGTTTTTGAAGTTTAAGTGAGAGAGTCTCTTGTGCCATAGCCAGTTGATAGTTTCAGTGGCTTTGGCAAAGAGACAGGTTCCATCTTGAGAAAGAGTAGACATGTCTAAAACATAAACATCATCTCTTCTAGGAGCTATCAAAACAACTTCTTTATATGCATTGAAAATGGTACCTTGTTTGTCATTGAATTGTACAATGAACTTAGCATCACATAGTTGACTGACACTGATGAGATTGTATTTGAGACCATTGACATAAGCTATTCTAGAGAAAACTATTCCATTGCAGTTTACTGAACCATAACCTTCAGTGGGACGTGATGAGTTATCACCAAATACTACTTTGGGTCCTGGTTCCTTTACATACTTGTGCAGATACTCCTTCACACCAGTCATGCTTCTTGAGCATCCAATGTCTAGATGCCAAATAGGCTCCCTGGCGTGTCTCTGCACAAGTAGTAAACTGAATTAGTTTCTCTTAGTGACCCACTTACTAGTGGGCTTAGATCTCAATGTCTCTTTGAATTTAGCAATCGACTCATGGTTAGTGGTTGAGTGCATTGTGCTACCACAGGTTTTTCATTTAGAGATTGAGGATGACTCAGTGATTTTGGGTTGCTTGGAACTTCTCCTTGCATGGATGACACTGTCATGCTGGGATGTCATATGAGTTGTGTTACCACAAATATCACAGCATGTGTTCATAAGACAATCATCAGGATGATGATCATTAAAGCCACAGTGTGGGCAAGGAGGAAAAAGTTTTGCTCTAAACTTTTGAGCAGGCTTGGATGTAGAAGCATACTGATGACCAACTTTGGTGTAGTTTGCTTTACTGAGAGAACTTACATATTGTAAGTGATCAGCAGTTCTGTGATCATCCTTTTTGCAGATCATACAAAAAAGGATTCTATAACATTTGTCGTGGTATGAGGGTATAGTGGCATAGATCACAGTTCTGCTTGTTTTTGGTGGTTGCTTTTGACTTTGAGGTACTAGAGGAAGCTGACTTTGTTTCCTTGACTGATTTAGGGACCTTTTCGATGGATTCCATCTTGTCAGTTAGCTTCCTCACGAGTTAGTAGTTCTTGCTGAATTTGGTCAGCTTAAGTGGGGATAGAGGATGTGGAAGTTTCAGTGGGGGTACACTCTTGTTGAGTTGGTTTTGATGGTCTTTTGAGGATAGTTCTACCAAGTCCAGACCTTTCTTTTGGTGAGTGTGGATTGTATTGTAATGGAGTAAGCTCAGAGCTAGGAGCAGCACCCTAAAGAGGTTCCAGGGGTGGAAGTGATGCTTGAGATTCAGCTTCAGACTCAGAGATGTATTCAGTACTACTGGGCACATCAGGGAGTCCAAGCATGTTCTTTAGAGCTTGACTTTCAGGCTCTAGAATTCTTCCAGAATCAAACTTTGGAAGCTTACTCTCAGGATTAACCCGTTCAATCCAATCACTGGGCTTGGGACTAGTCAACATACAGGTAATCATGCCACCAGACACAAATGGCTTGGGACCCTGGTCTTTGTTGAGAGAGTCAGGAAGATGATCTTCACCTAAGACTCTTTCTACCGGGGCTCCCACAGCATCAAAGACCCTGGGATTCTTAGCAGTCCAACTATCAAGAATATCTTGAACCTTTTTGAGTTCGTCTTGAAGAGCCTGATTTCTATTAACTAGTTCAGTGTTTTGAATTTGCAAAGTGACAGCCTCAAGCTTGGCTTGTTTTAAAATAAGTAGTTCATCCCTACACTTGTTTAATTCAAAACTTAGCTTGTTGTATTTTGAAAAAAGATTCAGTCTTTGCTCTTCCACGAACTTAAGGTCAACATTAAGATAATTCATGTAAGACTGCCAATCAGAGTCATCATCCATAGAAAGTAAAATTTTTACCTTTTTCATTGTGATATTGACCCATTCTCCATTCCTGGCATGATTCTTTCCAACAGCTAGCTTGTCCTCTTCTGAGAGGGCCATCAGTGCACTGACATGCACCATTTCATCATCTGATGACACAGGCTCTTCATCCCAGTCGAAGGTTTCAGCAACAAGGCCTTTGTTTTTACCCTGCACAGATTGAACACTTTTTGTTGTTTCTGAGGGACTGGCCTCAAGTAATGCAAGATTAGCTTTGACTTTTCTATACTTAGCTTCAAAATCAACAGTTTTGTTTTGATCAGATTTGTTGTGAAAGCTTTAATGAGACTGATAGATTTTTGGTTGAAATTTGCTAAAGCCTGAGGACTGATTTGACCCTGATGGTTTATAGGAGGGTTCAGAAATTGTTTTTGAAAAACAGTCTTTTGCAAAATGACCTCTTTTGTAACACTTAAAGCATTTAGTGTCCTCATTTGCTTTAGCATTTGAAAAACCTTTGTTTCTTTTTATAAACCTTCGAGAGTTAGCAAGAAGTGCCCTTTCCTGAAATTCAACGTTCAGGTCATTTAGGTACTCCTCACTTGATCTCTCATCAGGCTCATCATCAGAATTTTCTTGAAAGTTTTGAACCACACTGTTGGAAAAAAAGCAGTTGATATAGGTGAAGTGGTGGTCAGGGACTTCTTGACTTTCTGAGACTTCTTTAAGTCAGGGTATCGTCTGTTGATGAGGTTTTCTTCATAGACAAATTTCCCATAAATTTCATGAATTTCAAGATTTTGGATATGGTTAGCATTTCTGAGTCCCTGAGAGAAATATAACCACTTCTCAGGGAGACTATTGACAAAACCAACATTGATCTCATGTTTTGACAACTTCACACCATCATTAGACAGTTCATTTAAAAGAGTTTTGTACCGGGTGTAAGTTTGAGACAGAGTTTCTGAGTCCTTAGCCCTGAAGGTGTTATACTCAAGTTTCATGTCCATTATCCTGTTTTCCTTGGTATCAGACGGACCTTCATGGCTATGAACTAGGTCATCCCAGGTTTGTTTAGCTGTACTACAGCTTATAACTGACTCCATAATATCATCAGGAAGACATGATATGATGATACTTTTGAGTCTTTGGTCCTGGTTGACCACTCTTCTCTCATCCTGAGTCCACTGAGCTTCAGGTTTAGGCAAACCTTCAGCAGTCTTTGGGATAAATGGACCTTCATTTATACACTTGATATAATAAGGTTCCATCCCAATCAAATAGCAAAGCATACGCTTTTTCCATTTGTTGAATTTACCAACTTCAAGTCTAGGGGCAACAGCTGAATAAGCTCCACCCTTTTTATCGACTAGTTGGGGTACATCAATTTCAGCCATAAGGATCCTTATTTAAAAACGTTTTAGAGCGGCTTAAAATTTATAAAAAATTTTATAATCAGCCAATCTCTGATACCACTTGTTGTTCCCTATTCACTATCGTTTAAAAACAATTAAGTACTTAAAACAATTTAACAGTGAACAATGACTGAAATTAACGCAAGTAAAACACACAAAGTAATTTTCAACATCATATTCTTTATTAGAAATTAATCAAAAAGAATACGTTACCCAAGTACTTGTGGAATAGTACTTGGGATTGAAATAACAAAGTTTGGTGACTCCTCTCTAAGCTCAAGCTAAGTCTGAGCACAACTCTTAGAGCCCACTGAGCTATCTCAGGAACTAAGTTGTATTTGGAGGAGTGAAAAGATGGCTTGCGTGTATGTGTGTTTTACAATTCACAAGCTTAACCTTTCACTCCATCTCTTATGCTATTTATACATGTATGATTTTTAACTCTTTCCTAAGTGACAAACTGACATCATACAGAAGACAAAGTACTGATGTATTTTGTCTCTGTTTACAAAGACTATTCTAGGTAAGAGACAAGACTACTTTCCTAAGTTAGTGATGACACTGAGCCTGATATTTTGCCATTCAGGGAAAGTTAACTTTGGTTGATAAGGACTTCGTCTTATCTGATTCAAACTTATCCCGCCTTGTCCCACTCATTCTTCAGTCTTCACATTCTTCAGTCTTCTACTTCAGTTTGTCTTCAGTGTAAGAGTTGGAGAGGAGTCTTAGGGATTCAGTGAGTTCTTGTCATCACTCACTGAATCCATCATCTTCTTCTTGACTCAGTCTTCACCCTTTAAGTTCCGCCTTACGGAGTGGAGAGACTTCTTCTTCACCTCGAACTGAGTATCCTGAAGATGACTCACTGAGAGACTATACGCTCAGTGACCTGTTAGTGTTTAACGGACTAAACACTTGGGCTATTTTCTATTAAAATCCTAGATTAAGGGGTTTGGGTATTTATTGAACCCAACAGTTCTGCTAACCCATTCTGCTGCGGCGTCCCGGCAATTGTCAAATGTCTAGCAATCCCACTCTCAGTGCATAGCTGATCAAAATCCCGGTTACAGAACTCAAGACCATTATATGTCCTAAGCTTCTTAACCGTCCTCCCAGTCTGATTCTCTACTAACTGCTTCCACTCTTTGAACTTTCCAAATGCTTCGTGTTTGAACCTGAGAATATAAACCCATACCCTCCACGGAATAATCATAAACTATAGATAAGAAATACCTCTTACCTCCCAATGATTCCACCTGAGACGGACCCCATAAGTCTGAATGAACATAGTCTATCACTCCCTGAGTAGTGTGCCTTCCTACACCAAAACTGACTCGGTGCGACTTTCCCAGAACATAATTCTCACAAAAATCGAGCTTACCTAGACTTTTCTTGCCAAACAACTCCTGCTTTTCCAGCACCTGTAGTCCCGCCTCACTAATATGTCCCAGTCTTTTGTGCCAAACCTGTGCAAGACTGTCTTTTTCTTCAACACTAGGATTGATCTCACCTTCCACTGCATGGCCATCCAAAGAGTATAGGTAATTATCCCTTCGGGTTCCATATAAAATAACCTTGGAACCATTAATCACCTTGATTTTGCCCGACTGCAATTTTATGGTATATCCCTCTTTTTCAAGAGTTCCCAACGATATCAAGTTTCTTTTCAATTCAGGAATATACCTGACATTGTGTAACACAAAACTTGACCCATCTTTCAGTTGTACCTTTACCTTACCAATACCTCTGATTTTGCACTCCCTGTTATCACCCAACAGTACTCTGCCCCCATCACATTCCAGAAAATCAAACAATAAATCTAACCTGGGTGTCATGTGGTATGAACCTCCTGAATCCATAATCCAATCTAGCAACGCATCTGCACTCATCACCATCATCACCTCAGAACCGTCATAAATTGAACCACTAGAGCTTGGTTGATCCTCTTTCTTGACGAAACCATTTGACTTCTAGCGATTATTCTTCGGACAGTTTCTCTTCAAGTGCTCCTCAAATTGGCAAATATAGCATTTGAGTCTTCCACCTCGAGACTTCGATCTTGACTTTCCCCTAGACTGATGTGAATTCCTGTGATCAGTTCTTCCCCTCACATACAATCCTTCACCATCATCCCCCTTCGCTTTAGATCTTTCTTTGATTTCCTTTGAATTCAGTGTGGCCATCACATCCTCCAAAGTCAAATCTTCCCGTCCATAAAGCAAGGTATTCACAAAGTGTTCGTATGATGCTGGTAAAGAAGTGAGTAATAATAAAGCAAGATCTTCACCCTCGAATTTTACCTCAATATTTGCTAAATCAAGAACGATTTTGTTGAACTCATCTATATGCTCGGAAATCGTTCGTCCGGCCGGCATGTAGAATGTATACAACTTCTTCTTCAGGTACAACTTGTTGGCCAAGGACTTTGTCATGTACAAAGTCTCGAACTTGGTCCAAACCCCCGCGTAGTCGTCTCCCAGTAACCTCTCTCAGTACCTTGTTACCTAAACACAAAATCACGGCACTATGAGCTTTCTTGTTTAGCTGAGCTCTCGCGCAAATCCATGTCCGAGTAAAACCTCCAGAGCTGCTTCACATCCATTCTGGATTAATAAAGCACGCATCTTGACTCTCCATAACCCGAAATCACCAGTTCCATCGAATTTCTCGATGTCAAACTTGGCTCCCGTCATTCTTTATCCCTTTATTGATTTGCTAAACCTTGTGATAAAATCCCCACAATCACAAAACAATAAAGTCCCTTGTGCAATACCCTTTAAATTATTTAATCCTTATTGAATAATAAATAATATCCTTATTATTAATATTCAATAATAATAATAATATTGTTTCACTTTTCCATAAAACAAGCAAAAACAACTTTGTTGTCACACCGGCACACCCTTTCTTCTTTAACACAACAACCAGAAGAAAAAAAACCAAAGCAAGATCTCAGTATCTTCTTCCTCGAGTATAAGAACACAGGAAAAGTTAGTCGATCTTCAACAAATCGAAACCCAGCAAGAAATCCTTGTACCTCCTCTTATCATAACACCTCGATAAGAAAATCCGAGCTTCAAGAACCCTAACTGTCGGCAATAGCCGCTCCTTGATGCCAACGAACCTGATCACCAATAACATTCTTGATTGATCCTAGATAACCAGAGAACCCTCGCGACCCGAGCTCTTGATACCACTTGTAGTATTCGACAACCTACAACCTGGTTACTAGCACGGATAACTCGACCAAGAAGACAACACAAGTGCAGCGTACCAACAGAAAATAAAGAACGAGCAATGCACAAGTAAGTATCCCTAATCGATTGTTTGATTAGTATTGAAAGAATGCGTACAAGACCCCTCCCCCCTCACCTCCTTTTATAGAGATGAGGGGGGAGTAAACCGACTTGTACAAAGACAAGAAGTCGGTTGATAACAAGCTGTAAAGAAACGGCTTGGGCTTGGGACACAAATCGATCCCCCCACGACCCTTATTGATATCCTAGGACTAGTTGACTAATAGGAAACTTAACACTTAATCCCCTAGACACTCGTAAGCTAAGATAAAGACTAAATACATAACAGTTTTCCTTCCAAGAAAATATTGTACTGAGAGTTCAAATCGAGAACATGAGTCCATGACTACTATTTTTGCCAATGGGTATGTTCACAGATTTGTTTTGAGTTGGATTGTGCCCCTGGAAATATTCTCCTGCAGTAGAAACCAAAGATCAGTTTTTGGTGGACACATTTTGTTCCTGATGCTTTCAGACGATTGTTCAAAATACTTTGCATACACGAAATTGATAGAAATCTCCCCATCCAAGTAGATCCTGCTTACTTAGTGTGAAGCAACCACTAAGTAGATCCTGCTTACTTTGTGTGAAGCAACCACTATCGTGATGACCACCTATGTAGCACTGGGATGGGTACGGCATCCGGGTATGGGGACGATACGGGTACGGTGAACGACAAAAATCAGAAATCCAAGATACGGGTACGGCAAAGGTACAACAATAATATGTAGCATTGGGATGGGTACAACATCCGGGTACGGGGACGATACAAGTACGGTGAACGGCAAAAATCAGAATTCTAAGATACAGGTACGGCAAAGGTACGACAATAAAAAAATATTTAAAAAAAAAATAATAATAATAATAATGCAAGTTTTAGACGATTTTTGTGAATTTTATAAACCAAATGCAAATGAGTTATAAAATATACATATGAGAGTGATAAGGTACTTATTCGATGTACACTAAACTTAGTCTAGTGACGGTTGTCGTTCAATGTTGTTTTTCGTTGCACGCGGGTTAACGTAACATTTATACGTTAAAGCAAGTATTCAAGTGCTCAAAGTAAAATATTTTAAGTTTATGGTTAAATATTAACCTAAAAAATGTAAGTTGTCACAACATCCAAGGAATTCAAATAACTTCAGATTCATAAACTGAATGTTGCTAAAGAAAAACAAAATGCCAAGACTAAGAAAAGTATAAAGCTCTTGGAAGATTACAAAACAAAGATGGAGTATCTTAGGAAGCCTCAACCAATCACTGATATCAAAATCATTACCAACACCAAATCAATAAGTGCAAGCATCATCAAGAACAATGATTGTTAGGATTTGGAAAATCCAGTAGTTAAAGTGTCGGTCACCTCAAGTATATGTAATCGTTAGAAAGCTCGTAGTCGTAGTTATTTAATGTTAAGTAGTATTTAGTTAAGTAACACCGTGGAGGACGGACGGGTCTTTACCCACTGTATGCCTGATCCACAGCCCGTCAGGTGGCGTTTTATGTAAGTACTATAAATACTCTCTACCTCCCAAGGTAGAGAGTTGGAGCTCATAATAAGATTTTTCTTTCTCTCACTAAAGTTCCCAAACCTCTAACTTTCTCTCTCTAAAACTCTTGTGTACGCCTACTTTGTTTGTGGTTTGATGTGTATGTGAAATCCAATATGTTACAAATGGTATCAAGAGCCATGGTTAGATAATCTCTTACATATCTTTGGATTTCTAGTGGTTTTTAGGTGGTTTTTGAGTTTGAGAAAGTTTAGTGGTTTTTGCATCATTTGGTTGATTTCTAGTGTTAAAGTTTGGATTTTGATTGTACTTTTGTGTTTAGGATCATCATAAGGGCTCGTTTGGTTCGCAGAATGTTTTTTACGGAATTGGAATCTGTTTAAGGAATTGGAATGTGAAGGAATGGAATGTTAGAAATTGAAATCCTTTAGGATTTAAAATCAGACGAATTGAAATCAGTAAATACTAGCATGTTTGGTTGGAAGAATCAAATGAGAAAAAACAATTATATTAAAATATTTAAAAATTAATTTTAGTTTAAGATTAATAAACTAAATATTATTTAATAAATAAATTACTTATCAAATTATAATAATAATTTTTTTAAATAATATAAAACTAATATATTAAATAAATAATTTTTTATTTAAAAATCGATTGTATTTTTTAAAGTATAAATTAAAAAAGTAAGCTATAAATAAATTATATTTAATTTAAAAAAAAATTATATTATAATAATAATTTTTTAAATAAATAATAATTTATATTCAATTTTAAATAAATAATAATTTTAAATCTTAATAACATGGTTGTTTATATAAAAAATAATAATAACAATAATAATTAAATGATCGTTTATAATAATAATATAAATAATAATAATAATAACAATAATAATAATAATAATAATAATAAATAAATAAATAAAATAAATAAAAATAATAAAAATATAATAATAATAATAAAAAAAATAAAAAATAAAATAAATAAATAATAATAATAATAATACTAATAATAATAATAATAATAATAATAATAATAATAATAATAATAATAATAATAATAATAATAATAATAATAACAACAACAACAATGATAAAGATAATATGAATTCCATGGAATTGTAAACAATCCTTCTCATATTGCCATGGAATGTTGAATTCCATATATATGGGATTTTGAAGGAATTTCATTCCATTCCGTTTACCAACCAAACACAGTAAGGAATGGAATTCAGATTCCAAATTCTTAAAAATTTTCAACCAAACCGTTATGAAATGGAATTGAATTCCAATTCCACGGAATCCTTAGGATTATGCCAGAACCAAACGGGCCCTAAGTGTTTTAGGTTGTGATTTGGAA
>OU343217.1:78965963-79089074 GCA_910596185.1 Chrysanthemum makinoi
ATGATTTGAATAGAAATTTTCTAAGCTTAAACAAAGTCTCTGGAGGAGTCATCTTTAAAGTTTAAAGAAAAACTTGACATCGAGGAGGCGGAACTCAGTGAGTGAGGTACTCAACCAAGAAGAAGATGATAAAGTCAGTAAGTGATGACAATAGATCATTGTCTTCCTGAAGATTTCCTCAACAAATCCAAGACATCCCTAAACTTAGATAGTTAGTAAAGCATCCAACTTACTAAAATAAAGGTGAGAAATTTCTTTGGAAGATAAGTGTAAAGCGCTTACTAAAAACTCAAGATAGTACTAAAGTTGGTAAAAAATGACAAACATTTGTCACCATCAAGTTTCTTAAAGTATGGTTGAACATATTCCAAGAATGAAAGCATTTAATATATGTGTATTACACAGTTAAATGCTTGACACGTCGCTATTAAACCACGCGGTATCCAAATTTTGATCCTCGCTATAAAAGTGAATGTTGTAAAGGAGTAAATAGTCATCTCGCAATTAAAGTGATACACTTCAAGAGAGCACTTTATTTCATCCAAATAGAACCTGAAATCCTCGAGTATTTACGTGAACATAGTTTATGTTTAAGCATAGTTTTTACTTAAACACAGCTTTTAAGATTCTGGTTAAGCATAGTTTTTACTTAAAGATTAACTTTCGTTTATGTTTAAGTTTAGTAAGAGATCATCAAATATTGTCATTCAACCTAGATTGCTCTTTCCTCAGAAACAATCTTAAGTTAATTCTTTGATTCACTTCTAATAAGAATTTAAAAAATTGAAAATATATGTGTATTTACTTACTCGTTTATATATCTTGTTTAAAGTTTAAAATTACGTTATTAAGGCATGAAAGTTGATTAGTTAACGTAGTTATATCTTTGTAATTAACTAAACGAGAACACTAAATCATTTGACGTTTGATGAGCTTATTTCTAAAACCCAATAACACCTTAATTTTATTTCGAATTTGACCTTCTACCTTTTTTAAGCAACAAACACATATGAATATTTGACAATAACATATTCAAAGATGTTAGCAATTTCATAAAGTCGTCAAGCTACGTTCACACTCTTATAGGAAAAAAGTATGACTTGATATTTCCTAATCAAATTGGATGATTACCTTCTTTGAGTCACACAAAGTATATAGCTGAAAAAGCAACTATCATACTATCTTATAATACACAAAAACTTTTTTTAATACAGAAATACTTAAAATTTAGCATTACTTATTATAGTAAGATTTAATAGCTTCAGCATTACAATTTCTTAAGCTAAAAGTACAACTACTTTAATGCTATTAATATTGTCAATGTTTATAATGTAGTCAATTAATTAACTGGTCAATAAATATAAGGGTGAAGGCCGAATATACGTAACAAACTTTCACAAATTTACCGATATACGTAACATACTTATTTTATTGTCAACATACGTAAATTATACTTTTAAATACTTACCAATGTACGTAATATTGTCATACTACCATTTATAAAAGTTACAGTTTTGATCCTTGTCGCTTATGCTGACTTTTCACCTGTTAGCCCTCATTTTTTCACTTAGAAAACTTACAGTAATGGTCCCTTGACTTTTTCATTGACTTTTACCGTTACACTTTTGTATCTTGTCCATTTTTATACGTTTTCATACGTTTTATCCGTTTTTATACGTTTACGTACATTTTAATTCATTTTATACGTTTTTGTCCATTTTCATCCGTTTTAATACGCTTTCGACCGTTTTCATACGTTTTAATTCGTTTTTATACGCTTTCATCCGGTTTTCTTATGTTTTTATTTGTGTTTATATGTTTTTGTCCATTTTCGTACGTTTTTATATGTTTTCATCCGTTTTTATCCGTTTATACTCGTTTTTCTCCGTTTTTATGCATTTCATCCGTTTTGATACGCTTTAGTCCATTTTTCTTACGCTTTTGTCCGCTGCTGCCGTCCGTGTTTTTATGTTTTCGCCCATCTTTATATGTTTTATCCGCTTTAGTCGTTATTATGCAATTTTGTCCGCTTATATACGCTTTTGTCCGTTTTATGCGATTTAATCTATTTTTACGCCAGTCTGCTTTTTCTTACGTTTTCCCACCGCTTTTTCCGTCTTTTTGTTTTCAACTTTTAATACGCTCCATTTTTTATTATAGTTATGCTTATCCGCTCTCTACTGCTTTCACTGTTTGTGAATCCGTATTTGTTTTTTTGTCTTATAATGCTTTCATCCATTTTGATATGTTTACGTCCGTTTTTCTTACATTTTGTCTACTTTTATATAAACAGACAAAAGTGTATAAAAATGGACGTAAGCATATAAAAACGGACAAAAACGTAAGAAAACAGACGAAAACGTATTAAAACAGACAAAAATGTATAAAAACGGACAAAAAAGTATAAAACAGACAAAAATGCATAAAAACGGATAAAAACATATGAAAACGTATAAAGACATAAGAAAACGTATAAAACGGATAAAAACGTAAGAGAAACGGATGAAAGTTATAAAAACGGATGAAACCGTATAAAAATTTACAAAAATAGATAAAAACGGACAAAATATACATATATTAGGTGGAAAAATGTCAAGGGACTACGGTAAAAGTCAATGAAGAAGTCAAGGGACCATTATTATAACTTTTCTAAGTGAAAAAATGTCAAGGGACTAACGGTGGAAGTCAATGCAAACGACAAGGATCAAAACTGTAACTTTTATAAGTGGTAGCATGACAATATTACGCACATTGATAAGTATTTAAAAGTATATTACCTATGTTGACAATAAAATAAGTATGTTACGTATATCGGTAAATTCGAGAAAGTTTGTTACGTATATTCAGCCTTCACCCTAAATATAATTAATGCAGTTATTAAAATACTTTTTACATAAGAAATACAAATTATTAAACATATTGTACAATCAACTTAAACATAATTCATGCATTATATATGACTAATACAAATAATAAATGACATTATACAAACATTCAAGCCCGAACGGGTAACGGGCTAGAGCCCGAACGGGTATGGGCCAAACGGGTTCGAGCCCGAATGGGCACGGGCGACTTTGACTTCTAATGTTGTTAACATTTATTGTAGGCTACCCGTCGCTCTAACGCGTAGGTACGCTACTAGCTAGTTGTAACAAATAAAGAAACACAACAACTAAATGGACTCTAATTCTAGTACCACAAATCAGTTTGCTGAAAACAGCTTATTTAACCCCAAGGGTACAATTGTAATTGTGAGTCCACCAAGGATAAATTCTCATTTGAAAACATCTTATTTCACCCTATTATAATTACAAAAGCATAAACACCATTGTTGATCCAAACACTCGTAACTAACAATAAGCAAATATTAACACAAAATAGCCAAATGATGATGAAACAAGAAGAAAAACAAATAACCTATGGTCAGTACCCCAATCTAACTGAAATCACATTATCAACCATCAAAAACCTTACTAAAGCGTTGTGAACAGAACTAGTAACAACAATATAGTAAACAATAGAAAATTTGTCACTTAAAACAACAAGCCATCACTTACAATTACGGGTGCAGATGTTTAAAAGTCAAAATCAATAACGACAAAACAAAAACAAAAAAGCTGCAGAACATTAATGTTTTTTACGATACCGCTGTCTAGTCAACACTATCAACCGCAAAACCATCAAAACTTTACTAAAACGTTGAAAGGAAAATTAGAGCATGCACAGCTCTGAACCACTAGGCAAGATTGATTCGAGCTTGCTCTTAGCAGAAGATACAACAGCTTCTTTGTTCTTCAAGTAGTTATTAACAGTTATGAGAGGAATACGTAGACTCGTCCAGCAAGTATCAATCACAAGTTTCTTGAGTGCAACACAAGTGTGTATGAGATATGCACAAAGTTCAAAGTCACAATTTCGACCATAATAGCCCAAGATTTCAACAAATTTGAAGCGTTGATGAGCATTAGAGCATCAGGTGTCGTGACAAGGGTAACCGCCGCCGTACACCTCGCCACATCAGCATCCAATTTTTTCACAACTAACCACAACAAACCCCCTCCTCACTCATAACAAACCTCAACATTTTCATTTGAGACCCACCACTACCACTTTATTTTTTTTATTCAATTTTCATTTCCAAATAAACTAAATAAATTTATTTCATTCAAATTAAAAATACAATACATAAAAAAACAACACTTACTAATAAAAACGATACGAAAAAAAAACGACACGGGTAAAAAAAATACAATACTACTCGTCTTGGATTTGATGATATTTCTGACTAGACGCTCTCGCCTTTGCGGATGATTTTCGCTTAACGGGTCGATTGGTACTCTGATCTATCATGAGAAAATCCATCTCATCTCTTGCCACGTTTTTCCTTCTCCTCCGCTTCGCAACAAGCCCTTTGAGCATCGGCTTTTTGAGCATATATTTCGATATATGTCCGAAAAACTACTCGCTTGACTTCCACCTGGAGCGCGGCTTGACGCAAAGTCGACTTCGCTTTTCCCTACGCTTGCATCCATCTTTTCGTGCCGGTCGCTTGTCCTAATATATCCTCGAGACATGTAATGTCAATGGATCTTCGCATCCCACTTGGGATAATTTTTTAAAACAGCCCAACATTTTTCATACCCAAACTCCCTCCCACCAAAACGGTGCGTAAAGTTAACTTTGGCATTCTCGACATGATCTTGCTCATTTTCACCACTTTGACGCTGAAGATGTTTGTAAACAGCGTTGAACTTCTCGCAATCACCGCTAATCCTTGTCCATTTGCCCGTTATCATGTTCTGCTACCGGGTTATCGGTTGTCTTAGAATTGAACATGTCGAGAAGTCGGTTCCAAAAGTACCGGACTCGGTCATTGCCCATATCTCTATCTTGGGAAATTTCTATCCAACATCGCGCTAGTAACATTTCTTCGTGACTTGGTCCACTTCCTCCGTCCGCTTGTGATATGACTTCAACATCTTCGTCATCGCCCTGTCCATCTACAGCAGCTTTTTTGCTCGACTTTTGCTTTTGTCTGGTTCACGTTTTTGAACTTTGAATTGTGAACCGCCGCTTGTAATTCCATTTGGGGCAATTGGAGACCGACGGGTTAAAAACGTGGAGATTGTGACGTTAAAAACTGCAGTGATGAAAATCGGTTGGGGTAAGTTCGTAAACCTTGTTGAAACCGATATTGTTGGTTAAGAAAGATTTCTGTGGAGACGTTGGAATTGGTCAAGAGGGGTAGACGGGTTTGAAGAACCCCTCGATTGTTGTGGGTTTGAGTTAAGTAGATTTGTGCAAGTATCCTCCGCATTCGGTTTTGAGACTGTAAGAAATGATATTGTTGCTTAAGAAAGATTTGTTATGTATTTTGGGTTTGAAGATGTGTAAAATGATGAAGATGAAGATAGTTTATATAGAGTGGTAGGTTTTTTAAAAAAGTTAACGCTTTAAAAAGTTTAGGTTAAAAACTAAAGTTAACGTTTTATAACGTAAACTTTGCTTTTGTGTCAGGAGGAAACCTCATCGTCCCCACGATTTTCACTTCCACGGTGAGCCACATCGAGCGACCTCGGTGTGGCGGCGAGCCACGGCGGAGCTCCACGTCACCCATGGCGAGCCACAACCAACTCCACACCGGATGCTCTTAGTAAGATCCCTTGCTTTCCTCTTATTTATGATCGGTGAAGTCCAAAATGGCTGCAAGAAAAAAATATTAATAACAAAAAATAAAAAATAAAGAAAATAAAGAAAAAAAAAACATGTATTTGGTAAATTTTATATAAGATATTGTGGTTGTACGAAGGCGAGAATTGGACAGAGCATATTACCACTATTGTAAGAGTCTCCAAATTTGGACATGCATTCAATATCAAAGCCAACTCTTGAAGACATTTACTTTTACTACCACCATCTCCACAGGGTCTTTGTGAAGCTGACAGCCGACGCTCCAAAATTTTGGCCTCAATTATTCCGTTAATAATTATATGCGCATAGACATATTTTCGAAGAAAAGGTATTAGATGGAAAATATCTTAAAGAATAGTATTTTAGAACGTTTATAACTAATCGATTACATCTTATACGACACTTTATATATAATATCTCCAGCCTCATTATATAATTTCAAATTCAAAAATTTCGCCGATTCAAGGGACGGCCCTGGATCTCCAGCCTCAATTTCTTCACATTTGGTAGCTCAGGAATGGAATCAAGTTTTATATATTCCTATAAATTAAAATTAAGTATCATACGTACAATCTTTTCTTAAGAGTATAAAGACATTAGAAGTGAACAACTAACCATGGGATGCATATAGAAGGAAAGAGCCTCTAGGGATAGAGCACAAGATGATATCTGGTGGAACAAATTATGATAAGACATTGACCTCCCCCATTCTTGATACAACTTGACTTCCTTGAGTTTAGGAAGATGAGACATATATAGATCAACAGAGCAACCTTTGTAGGTGAATGATACAAGATCAAAATCTGTTAAATAGATGCTTTGAAGTTTGAACACAAGAATGTGCCACTATTTCAAAGTGCTTTAGGCTAAGAGATCGCCCACCAATACGAATATGACTCAAGTATAGCGGCTCATGGATTACTATTGTCTCAAGATGTGGACAATTTGTTAAAAATTCATGAAGAACTGATTCCTTCACGTAAACTGTCTTCAATACAAGTTTTTTTGAAGACGCTATCTTTTGGCCCTTTTTTCTGGATCTATAATCAAGATATATCAAAATACAAGTTACAATTGAATCTGAAAAGGTTTTCTATATAACAGTCATAATTGTTTGAATACAATTCCTATCTATTTATACATATATGAAAGGGTACAATGAAACAACATGTTGGTTCAAAAGAACCAACAGGTATGCCGGATTTTTGTGGATGTAACTGCCATTTAGCAGTTACAAAGTAACTGCTATAAACTGCTTGTGGTTGACTTTCTTGTTTGACTTCTGGGTTGACCGGGTCGTGTGGGTGTTGACTTGGGTCGAACTTGGGTCGATTGGGATTAACCCAATATTCTCCCCCTTAATCACAATCGATGTGACGTAGGTCTTTAAGTCTCCTTGATTCATCTTCCGGGTTAAATCCACCATCCGAGTTTTAATTTCTTGTTTGCTTGTGATCATCCTTATATCCGTAGATCAATTTTCCTCTCGTTACTTCCACCTTTTCTGCTGTGATCTTCATTATGTCCATGTTGATCGTATTTTTTCTGGTTATTTCCACTTTTATTGTTGTGATCTTCCTTAAGTCCAGGTTGATCATGTTTTTCTGGTTATTTCCACCTTCGTTGTTGTGATCTTCCTTAAGTCCAGGTTGATCATAATTTTCTGGTTATTTCCACCTTCGTTATTGTGATCTTCCTTAATTCCGGGCTGATCATATTTTTCTAGTTATTTCCACCTTCATTGTTGTGATCTTCCTTAATTTCGGGCTGATCATATTTTTCTGGTGCTTCTTCAACAGTTGCCATAAGCAATGTTGGTTCTAAGTCTTATTCAATGAGATTATATTGTTCTTCTTTCTTTGATGTACATTTGTTTGCAAAATGCCCATACTCCTTGCATTTAAAACACATCACCTTACTCTTATCATGAGTAAATTTATTTGAGTTGCTGTTTGAATTTTCCTTGAAATTATTTTCTTGGTCTCGCAACAAATCATGTCCACATTTTTCATAGTGTCTTCCGTGAGTAATGTTATTGTTGTGATGTGTAAACAATAACTTATATTGATCGTTATTGTCCTTATTCTTCTTAAACTTTATTCTTTCCTCGTATGCCTTGAGTCTCCCAATTGCTTCTTCCATCGTCATTTTACTTAGGTCGGAGTATTACTCTAATGATGCAACTACTTGCAGATACCCATCGGGTACAACATTTAATAGTTTCCGTACTAAGGTTTGATCTTCAATGGTGTGTCCTAGACTAGCGGCTTTGTTTACGAGTGTTGTTAGTTTTGTAGCGAATGTGTCGATTGTCTCGTCTTCCTTCATTTGTAACATTTCAAAATCAGATTTGAGTGTTTATAGTTTTGCTTGTTGAACTCTGTCTTCGCCAACGTGTCTAGTTTTCAAAGCATTCCAAATGTCCTTCACGGTTTTGTGCTTTGTTATTTGAAGTAATTGTTCTTCGGGTAAGGCTTGATAAAGGAAAGCAATAGCGGTTTCTCTTTTTCTTATCTTGAGTCGAATCACTAATTGTTTCATAAACCATTAACGAGAATGATTTGTATTCGAATTGCCCATAATGAGTAATTTTCGGGTTTTAGGATTGGGCATTGAAATTGTGGTGTACTATTTGTACTAGGTTCCTTATTTTCACTTCCTTTCGTCATATCTTAAATGTATTGACAATAAAAAAATATCTCCAAAAATCTAACACGAGGTATGTTTAAAAAATGTTTTATTTTTCCTTATAGGCTATAAAACTTTATAGGACTAGTTTTTTAAATCCAAAACTATCCTCGGAGATTATATAATTTAAAAACGAATAACCTAAGGTTAATTATTCCTTGAAAATTATTCCTAAATAATATAAGTAGTGTAATAACTAGGTTATTATACTTTTTTAAATTTTGACAAGATACTAATTTTAAGATAAAGTAACTTATAAAAAAAACAATATATATCAAAATTAATATATACTATATAAAAAATAAAAGTTGAAATGGTGGTTTTTTGTAAAATATTGGAACCTGGAGGAGTTGATGGTTTAACCCGTAGCCTCAATATTCTGATGTGTGTAGCCCTAAAAATTAGATGCGCCTCTTTATTTAGTTTTCCTTATCCCTTCTTTTTTTGTGAGATAAAAATAAAACGTCTCTATGTAGAGACTATATTTCGCCTCTTCCTTTTTTTGGGATACGATATGTTCTCCTTTTCTCCTGATCTTTATGGTCAGACCTGTGATAGGTTTTGATTTGCCTTTCTTCTCCGGTTTGTAGTGTTCTTCGCGTGCACTGATTCCCTTCAATTGAAACTAGGGTTTAATGGAATTTGGGGGTTTTAAATCCGAGAGAGATATGGATGAATGGAGATTAAAATTGATTCGATTGGTGACTCAAATGATGTTTTGGGCTTGATTCTTTAATGAACAGGTGTGTTTGTTCTATGTTGAATCGTTTAATTTTCTGCCCTACATTGATGACTGCGTTATCGGATTGGTATTTGGTTTTTTTGTTTTTGAATCAAAGGGATATACGATTTTTTAATCGTTTATGATCCATTGGGATTAGATGAAATGTTTCGATGTTAATTTGTCTGTTGATAAAAAAATTTCTTGCAAAAAAATGTTATCTGATGTCGGTTGAGTAGTCACAGATTTGTGATTGTTCCCTTGTTGCGACAGATACAAAAACACAAAAATGATTTTATTGATTTGTGTTCGATTTATATTTGCAGAAAAAATTTCCGAAACAAAAATTGTTCCTTTTGATGTTGAAACTAAAAAAACGATATTGGTATATGATGATTTTGTGGCTCTGACACCAATTGTTGGCCCGTTTTTCTGGATCTATAATCAAGATATACCAAAATACAAGTTACAATTGAATCTGAAAAGGTTTTCTATATAACAGTCATAATTGTTTGAATACAATTCCTATCTATTTATACATATATGAAAAGGGTACAATGAAACGACATGTTGGTTCAAAAGAACCAACAGGTATGCCGGGTTTTTGTGGATGTAACTGCCATTTAGCAGTTACAAAGTAACTGTCATAAAACTGCTTGTGGTTGACTTTCTTGTTTGACTTATGGGTTGACCGGGTCGTGTGGGTGTTGACTTGGGTCGAACTTGGGTCGATTGGGATTAACCCAATAATATCTCCATATGTTGATTGGTCAAACTGAAACGAATTTTGAAGTCTTGGACACATGGGTGTTTGTAGCTTCGAATGACACTGTTCACCTGATTAATGTATTTAAACCGCTCTAAAACATACAGTTTTTCATCCGGTTCCACCATATTTAAAATTTGAGTACTATCAAATTTCAATCGGGTTACATTACACCACACGAACCTCCATCTACGGGAGAGAATGCTGGTTACAAAGTATTATAACAAGAATCTCAATTGGCATTTGACTAATGAAGTCATTTGAGTTTAATCTTCGGCGGGCCCCCTTCAAAAATCAAAGCCATCAATTATTAATCATGACAATAACCAATCCTCACATAAACCATTATCAAACCAAGAAATCATCTATACAGAAGAATATAAATTACAGAAAAGTAACATTAAATAAGTAAAAAAGGTACTTAAAATGCTAAACCTGCACTTGGAGAGCAGTACTACTAGAGCTCGGTAGATATGTACTCATTAAGTTTTCGAATCTGTAGAGTATTTTACATACATATAACACATTAATAATACAATTTAAACAAACAAACATACATACATACATACATACATACATACTTTTACTAGTGACCATACATGATCAGTTTTCTTTACAAAATGCAAGAAAATAGAGTTCCGTTCATAAACATTAAGATTCTTATTGAAAGAAGGAATTGATTAGTAGTTAGTCACCAATTGATACAAGGAATCTACAACAATACAACAACCGCATCAACACTAATTAGTATAGATTTGCACTCCTTTACAGACGTTGTTAGTTCATTAATATTCTTATATATAATTAAGATTTTCGAGTTATTCTATTGAGAGTAGGATGATTATCCTACGTACGGATGATTATCCTACGTACGGATGACTATACGTAGAGGAGTGAAAATTCATATCGGAACACGTTAGGCGAGATTATACACAAATAAATAAAAACTAACAGCATCCAATCATTTTATTATGTAATTATCAGATTTCTAATGAGTTTTACACCACCACTAACGCAACGTATTTAAAGTAGCTTATGTGTATATAGCTTATGGGACGTCGAAATACAATTAGAGCATCTGATAAGGAAAACACCAAAAATATAAAATCGATTAAGGATGAAAACAAGATTTATTATTTTATTTTATTTTAATTTTTCATTTTTTTTTATCTATATTACATGTAACGCATTTAGCACCCTCGTTTCTAAATTTTTTAAATATATCAATAATGTATTTTTTAAGCATTACAATTGTTAATGCATAATTTATATACTACATAGCTTTTTTGGGGGTTACACGTTTCCTTTAATATCATACTTTTGGATAGTCGGAGTTCCATTGTAACATTTAAGGACAGTATCTAGAGATTCTTTAGTTATTGCTTGAGAGTTTAATATCAAATAGGGATAAATAAATTGGTTCAAATTATCTCTAGTTTTGATTTGTTATGGATTTGATCAATGGTTGATAATCAAACTTGATCCATCAAGTTATTTATAACTTGAGAGGATCTTATCCCCACAAGGACAACATGGCTTTTACTACTTTATCTTCCACAACATTTTAATACTTAATTGTTTTCCAATTAGTATAGTTTTTAATGCCAAAAATGCGCATATAAATCAATAATATTTTAAAATGCATACTAGATACAAAGTTTCAAAAATATTATAGAACCGTAAGAGTATCTCGAGAACTAATCTAAATAACTTTCGAAGTTTGTTTTGATAAAATTGACCACAAAAGTAGAAACAACTGTCTTTTATAATAACGAGACAATGTTTTTAAAGCAAATGATGGAAAATGTAAATTCACAAGTGATAATTTATCTGTTTTTATACATATTACAAATATTTATATTTATATCTATACTATATATATTAAATTTAGCATAATGTACACTAGATGGCTTTTACTAAGATGTCATTAATATGTTTGTTAAGCATTAAAATGTTAATGCATAATGTACACTAGATGGCTTTTACTAATTTCTCTTCCACAATCTTTTAATACTTCATTTATCATAAAGTTTTTAATTGGTATAGTTTTTAATGCAAAAATGCGCATATACATCAATAGAATTTTAAATGCATACCAGTCTACAAAGTTTTAAAACTATTATTAATTGTAAGAGTGCCTCGAGAACTAATCTAAACAACTTAATTTTTATCTGGTAAAATTAACCACAAAAGGCAAAAAAGGTAATTTATAAAAATCGGATATTTTTTTTCAACGCAAATTATTGAACAATGTGAATTTAAAAGTGATAATTTATCTGATTTTATACATATTGCACATATTTATATTTATATCTATATTACATATAACGTATTTAACACTCTCTCTCCTATTTTTTTTTAAGATGTCATAAATGTGTTTCTAAGTATTAAAATTGTTAACGCATAATGTACACACTACATAGATTTTACTAATTTATCTTTCACAAAATTTTAATGTTTCATTTTATTTGATTTTTTGAATTAGTATAGTTATTAAGGGTGCGTTTGGTATGTTTGATGGAATCACTATAGGTATAGGTTTAGGAATAAAGGGTAATAGAAATGGGTATAATTATCTTTTTTTTTTTTGAACAAGGGTATAATTATCTTAAAAGTGTTATTTGTTATATAAGTTGGGTTTGAATATTAAAATTTATAAAATAAAAAAACAATAAATTGGTGGACCTTAAATGAGTTGATTTACAAATTAAGATGAGATGTTGGTGGGCCCCTTAATATTTATGATATTATAAATGAAATTTTGAAAAGGTTTACACATACTTCTCAAAAGAGAGGTGATTTGCAGTGTCCGTCTGAATCGGCAAATTTTTTGCTACCAGATGTAAATTATATAATGGCGCTGTTAAATAATATTATATATAAAGTGTCACCGTTTATAAGATGTAATGCAATTAGTTATCTAAACGTTCTAAAATACTATTCTTTTAAGATATTTTCTCATCTAAATACCTTTTTCTTCGTGAAAATATGTCTACACATGCATATAATTATTAACGGGACAAATTTTGAGGCCTAAAAATTTTTGGGCCGAAGCGCCACCTTGCACACCCTCAAAGACGGCCCTGGTGATTTGTACACTCTCAATATTGATTAGGACACTCAAAATATGAGTGTTTAGACAATTATATCCTTACAGGATAAACATAACTAAAAATAATATAAGGGTATAAATGTCTAAACACTCATATTTTGAGTGTCCCAATCATATTTGAGAATGTGCAAATCATCTCCCTTCTCAAAATAGAGTGGTTTGTGGATATACCCACTTTTTAAAAGTTTCTCCATAGATTTATACTCATATCGATCTACTAATACCAAGCATCTTTTATGACTTTCAATCCATAGACTCATACCCATACATACATACCAAACACACCCTAAGTAAAAATGTACATATAAATCAATAGAATTTTAAAACACATACTAGATTACAAAGTTCCAAAAATATTATTAAATCGTAAGAGTGCTTCGAGAACCAATTTAAATAACTTTTGTAGTATTTTTTGATAAAGTTAACCACAAAAGCAAAAAAGATAGCCTTTTATAAATATCGAGACAATTGGAATAAAGGCAAATGATGCAAAGACGTTAATTCACAAGTGATAATATATTTGAGTTTATACATATTACACATATCTTTATCTTTATCTATATTTATATATATACTACATCTAATTGAAGGATGATATTTCCTCCATTTAATATACTAAGATATTTCATATATATTGAGCATTACAACTAATAAAGCTTACGGTACAATCCAACTAACCACAACAAACAGAACATCTAAATCAATCAAGACATATAAGAAAATATATTAAACATGAATACATATAGTGAATGCTTGTACACTTTTATGAATATTTTGTCAAAAACTACATGTATATTAAACACGGTTTGATTTGGGTAACTTTGGTTATTTGAAAAAAAAATCCAAAAATGAACAGTGATAAGAGGGTTTTTTATATCATTTTTGGAAACCATAGCAGTGAAGACTAATGACATCACCTTTTGTATCTGATGATATACGAAACACATGTATGACATGAATGCTTGCTCTATTCACAATGACTTCACAAGAAGTCTTGCATTTCTTTGGTTTTCAATGAGACGTGATACGCGAAAATATGTATTTGTATCGTTGTAATTTTTCATCGGCTGTGGGTAGCAATAGCATCGTTGTAATTTTTCATGGGCTGAATCTTCAAGGTTGACCCTTCTGAACCCACTTTTTATAGAACCTTTCACAACATATATTTGATTCATAAGGTTCAGCTTTAGTAATTAAGCTGACAGATTAGCAGAAACATATTTGCAGTTTAATAAAACAGAAAAATAGATCTCAATAGAACGGACTGTTGGTTCCTCATATATGAAAGGCCCAGTCACTACTAATATCATAGAAGAAAAAAAAAAACGATTAGGTATAAAAACCTATCAAGCATCAAACGTCGAGATAGATCCTGATGAGGTCTCGGTATGTGGCATCTTGCTTACATATTGGGCACTTGTTTCTTTTAGCAAGTGCTGCTGATATGCAGTGGTCACAATACATATGACCACATTGAGTGGCCATTTCTTGCTACCATTCCCAACAAATAGCACAATTAATGGTCGGTGGTTGTGGTGGCGGCAACGGTGGAGGTGGTGATGGAGGCGGTGAAGGTGATGGTGACGGTGGTGGTGAGACGGTGGTGGGGTGGTGGTGGTGGTGGTAGTGATGGTGACATTGGTGATGGAGGTGTTGGTGATGGCTGCAAATATAAAGAAAGAAACCAGTTAAAATGGCATGTTCTAAAAAGAAAAGATAAAACTGAAATCGTCAAACACAATTGAGCTAATAAATATATAGTTACGTAAAACTGAGTGTCTCCATCCAGTTAGCTACACATACACACATTGTACATGTGTAGGAAAAGTTCAAATGAGAATGCTAAATAACTTGAGAACAAAAGAGCATACGTACGTATGTATATGTTCAGATGATTGTGTATGATAAAACATAAACAGGTTGGTAAATGAATTGCATATTTGCATTATATATATATATAGAGCACACCAGAGAGTATTGGCTCTACCAGATTATATCTGCTAGAGTTTGAACAGAAGTTGCTATAGCTGACCCTTCTTCTTTGGTTTCGCTGGTTACTAGATGAGGTTCCAACTGTCATTTTTCAAATCACAAAAGATAAGTTACAATATAAGAAATTGAAAACATATATTATTTGTTTTACAGACACTTTATATAGGACGTGCGCTTTGTACTAATCCAGTATTATCTTTTTAAGTAAGTAAGGAGACGTGTTTCAGATAAATTAGTAAATTACAAAAAGAAAGAAAGAAAGAAAGAAAAAAATGTAAGTGAGATGCAATAAGAAACTTGAATCAAGTATATCACAAAAATGCAGATCAAGAATACTAAGAGTACAAGTTCGACTTCCATATATATGTATCATTAAGATTCCACATGCCAGAAGTTGAAACGACTCTGTGAAACAGTAGCGACAAAATATAAACCTTATACAGTAATTAGTAGCCAAGCAATGTAAACAGTTGGTAACTGGATTTTGGAACAGGGCAATATTCAAAACCAAATCAATAAAGTTAAACATTTGTTAACATAAATGTGCAACTAAGTTTTTCATAGGAAAACCACTAGGTTCAAACGGATGACACCAGATGGCTATTGAAGATATCTGGAAATCTATTTCTTTTTTGGGTAAAGGGACAACCTGGAAATCCATTTCTTGTGGCATGCAAGTAAGGCACACTCATGTTATAATCAATGTATAAGATATACAAAGAGTAATTCAGATGACTGAGAATCTTGAATCGATCAATTAGATAATTAAAAATGTAGAACAAGGATTTTTAGAGTACAAGTTGTACTTCCATAAGAATCAATAATATTACTCATATAAATTAGTCATTTTGGAAGTTGGAATGACTCAAGGATAAAAGAAGTGACAACTAATGAATAGCAGTCAAGCAATACAAGACTTGGTAACCGGATTTTGGAGGGTGGTAGTGGTGGAGGGAGGTGGTGTTGGTCGTATGGTGGTAGAGGGTGGTGGCCATGGAGGTGGTGGAGGGACATTAATTGCAAACTCAAAAAAAGTAATTCTGGGATGAAGATAAGGATAAATGTCATTTCAAATGGCCACTAACGAAGAAAACTAACGATGTTAGCAAAAAACGTGAATTTGCAACTACAATAACGCTTAAGGGGCATTTCTCGCAAAACCCCAAACGTTAGGTACACAACTCGTAAATTTTCAAAAAAGTAACATTTCTCGCAAAAAATGAAAAAGTTTAGGGATATAATTTGCAATTTACTTTAATTTTTTACTCCCACACAATAAATGAAATTAGCTTTGAGCAAAATGGGAGAAAACAAAATTGTATCAACAATTCCGAAATGAAGCTTTCTGATTTGTAAATAAAAGTCAAAATTGTATGTGGTTTAGTCATTGTTATCTATACTACTATATAAAACATTTGGGACTTTCTAAACAAAGAAGTCTTAAAAAAAATAAGACCAAAAACATTTCTTATAATGGAAATATGTTACTTTTGCTAGGCTTAAAACTTCCAGCATACACATAATCGTTACATTTAAAAATTTAAATGTCTTTATATTTGTAGCTGTAACTGCCTGTTTCAACCATTCATAGACTTGTAACTGCCTGCAAAATTTAATGTCTCTACATTTGAAATATGTTACTCCCTTATAAACCTCTAACCATCTCTAATTACTTACAAAATATACACTGATACACACAAGAAATAAGAACGCACACCACCCATGTTTTCTCTCCTCAATAACACACTGAAGCTCCAAATTCAACTTTTAAAGACACGCACAACAACAAACTGATAACCTCACAAACCCTTCTGCCATCGACAACATCCATTAGTATGTCCCATATCATCTCCTCAACAACAAGAAATATAAAGAAAGCCACATACAACTACAACAGCTATAACCAACTCAAAACAACAAATTATCTTCTCGGAAAATAAAAAGAATTGGCGACAGCAACAAGACTACAACAACAACTCTTTTCCACAACATAATACAAAAGGACTCGAATCAAAAAAGAAATAAAGATCTCGGGTTGTATTCTTTAAGCAAATATCTTTAAAAATAAAAAACCCATCATCGATCTTTGTGAAATCAAAACCCAAGAACAAACTTATCTACCTGGTCCGAAGCCCATAAAGATTACAAACAATAAACCAAAGGGTTGTGATTTCGAATTTGTATCAAAGAAAGAAGAGCAAGAACAAGAAGAAATAATTCTTCAAAACATAACAACCACTTGGTTCGAACGAGATTGAAAGGGTGTTTGTTGTTCAAGTTTCCTGATTTGTAAGAAGGTGTTTGTGGTTCGATTTAAGAAGGTGTTTGTAATTCGATTATAACAAGGGGGTCTTCTATATTTTTTTATCTGTATGTGGGTGAAAGGAAAAGATCTGGATCTATCTTGTGGTGACTGCGTATTTCACATAGAGAGATTAGGTTTAAGTGTCAAAAATATTAGGGTGGTGTGTTTTAAATTAGGATAATGTGTTTGGGCAGGGTATATTAGTTGGGTTGGACATCAAATGAATCGGGCTGATAATCCAAAAAGGGGGACGAAATTCCGTGTGATGAAATTTTGGGTAACTCAAAATTTTGTGTGACTTTTGGTTTTTATTTGTAATGTTTTTAAATGTATTTTAATTATTATGTTATGGTTTTTTATTATTAATGAAATAAAACTTATTCCTAACTTCTTTAAGTCAAATCTATTAGAAAAATGTTACATGTTTATTGGAAAAATGTTACATGTTAATAATATTAAGAAATAAATTTGTTGTATAGCATACCTAGAGCTTATCTTACGTCAAATTTATAGTAATGTTTATTTTTAATTTATGTTTCTAAGATGCTACATATGTTACTCTCTTTAATTCGGACCTTATGTTTATTTGGATATGAAATAGTTTGCATTGCTATTTCTAATAGTTATTCTATTTAAAAGTCATCATTCATTCATAACGTTATTGTTAGAAAAAAATTTATAAATGAAAAACGTTTGTTGGCCACAAAATTTAGTCATAGGGTACCCGCCGCCGCATTGCGCGGGTAGCCTGCTAGTAAATTATAATGATGAGAAATGATAATGAATGCGCAACGTGGTGTCATCAGCGTGGTGTCATCGTGGTGTCATCAGCTGTTTACAATGACATAATGAATGCGCAACTTAAGATTAGGAGGGACCCTAAGTATCCCGGTGAGGTTTGAAATTTTGTGGGAAGGGTCAAGGATGTGTACATCTTTGTAGGAAACTTCACCTACTTAGTTGATTTTATGATCTTAGAAGATATAGGATGTGTCATCGACTATAGCTTGTCCCAGGTTGTGTTAGAAAAACCGTTTGTTGAAAAATCTAAACTAAGCTATAACAAGTCCGAAGGAATGGTTAGATTTGCGGAAGGAGGCGATGAAATTACATATAGGATGCCTTGGAAAATTAAGGAATATGGCCCTCTATCCTGCTATGAATGAGATAACATTAGAGCCTTTGAGGAAAATAGCAAAGATGATATTGAAAAAGGCTTGAACTTTATGGGGGAGAAAAGGAGACTCTACTATAAGGATTGCTTGACCCTAAGACCTAGGTATAGAGTCGATGAGAATTTTTTCAACATGATAGATTTTTCAATAAGGATGAAAAAGGAAGTCACGTAGGTGCACGACTTTGAGTCTAGCTACAAGATTCATAAATAAAGAAAAGCGCTTCGTGGGAGGCAACTCATGCTTAATTGTTTGCTTGTTTTGTTTTTCAATTTGTGTGTTCATATATCTTTTTTATTGTTGTTTATTCTCATGTTAGATTTTGTGAAAATGTTTTATTTTGTTTTTAACCTCGTCTTAATTGCATATAAAGTTATTTTACAAAAAGATAAGTGTAGGAAAGATCATATATGTTTTTAAGAACATGAACATGAGATTAACAACAATTGAAATTGATATAAATGTGTGTTTGTTAGAGTCAAATGCTTGTATCGAGTCATAATTGATGTTTTGCAGACATTTTTCCAGGTTTTAATGAGGTAATTTTTCCGTAAAAAACGTAACATACCAGTTTTTGTCAGGACAACCTGACGGCGTCACGATTAACACCTGACAACGACAGGCAATGTAGAAACAAAATATCAGTTTCGTTTTCTATGTAATTTATGATTTTTGGAAATTCCAATTCTTAATTTTCCAGAAAAACTGAAAACATCCATTCCACAAGCATTATATCTTACTTGATTTCTAGTGTAGTTGTGTGTCATATATAGTTTTATCGCCATTTACGTGAATGTTTCGTTTGTTCTCTTATAAGTATGCAGGTTATATTGGACAAGAAAAAGAAACACATATTGGATGAAGCTTATTACTTATGCATTCTTCTTAGAGAAGGATTTAACCGTAACTTCACACATATCCTACCGAGCTAATCAGGGGAGTCTTAGTTTCTTTTTCTTACTTACCTTCCTTTATCATAACTTTGATACTTTCGGGGAACATTGGGGACAATTTACAGTTTAAGTGTAGGAGGAGAATAAAACGAGAATTTAGAAACTATTCACTCACTTGATTATTTGTCTTGTCCTTGGTAATTTGTGTAAAAACCATAAGAAATATTTTTAGGGCAATTTTAGCATATCAAATTTAAAAATTTTATGACATTTAATGAAGCTAAACTTTAGTCTTAATAAAAGCTGCCTCATGGATAGGAACTATGACTAGCACAAAATCGTGATACCACGCAAATTCCACCCCAAAATATGATGTTCACGCTAGATATTTAGGAATAAAAGCATTCATCTTTAATGCTTAGTGAGTGTACCGTAAAAAATAATAGATTCTACAACTTGTTTTATGATGCATTCTGAGATCGCTAGTGAGACTACACTTGTGTAGTTAGGAGTAACTAAATGATAAGAGGTGTTAGGTCACTAGTTTTACAACACAAGCTTATAAGAAAGGAGATGAGGCGATTGAACAAGATCTAACACACACACAAACAATAATATGACCGGTTATGCGTAGGTATGAGTGAAAGAGAAAAACTTGAACAATCAACCTTCAAATGAAGGTTTACAAGGTATTTATAGGAGGGAAGCTAGGGCAACACTCCTAGTTCCCTTCCTATCCTTATTGGGCTTGGGTCAAGCTTATGGGCCTTCTACATAAGCTTGACCTTAAACAAACATAAAGGCCATAATAAAGCTACCTATTACATATGAAATATAAATACTTGAAATATTGTTTAGGAGTGATTCCAACAATCTCCCCCTCAAGTATATATGAATGAAAACGGTGAAGGCGTTGATGTAATAGTAGCAGTGACGTCTTCTGACATTCTTCTTTCTTGTGAGAAGAATTGCCTTGATTCAACCAATCTCCCCAGTGTAGAGAGATAGTTATCTTTGAACAGTTATGCTTTGACGCCATCTTTAACTTTGTTCTTTGATCATTGTTCTTTGTGGTGAGAGTGATAGTATGTTGTTGTCGTGACGGTCTCAGCTTCAGTCTCCGTTGCTCCAGTGTTCCACGCCATTCTTCAACATGCTCACAAGCTCTTTGACGTTGGAATTCAATACTGATGAAGTTCTTTAAGTCTTTAACTTTGTAGATTCTTTGGTTTGACGAAGAATCATTCGGACGGTTGTGTTGCTTTTGAATAGAACTTCCATTAGTGATGATGTTGGCGTGAGCATGAGAAGAATCAGAACGATCATCCCGCTCCGGAGCTTCCATAAGAAGAAAACATTTCAAACGGTTAGTAATAAGCGGTTTCCGCCACTTACAAGTTTGAACTTCGAGAGTGTCAACAAAGATAGTGTGAGGGCACAACTCTAATTCTTACAAAGGCCGTTCTCAACCGGAGTCCCACAAGTGAGATAACGCGATGTACCGGGTACATCTACAGTTCGATGAGTCACGAGGTACACCGGCATCACCACGCATAGACCGTTTGAGACACACTCCGTAATCCACGGGAGTTACCGAAGTGACCTTCTACGTACGTTTGATGTTGACCCCGGCAGGAGTTTCCATTCAATCACTGAGGATCACAGATGTGAACCTCTATAAATGTTCTCGACAGATTGCTAAGATCTGTGAAGGACTCGATATGAACCACTGATGATCTTATTAGTTGATCATCAAGTGATTAAATGTCAAGTGTTCCTAAGAGATCTTTTGATGAATCTCGTGGCTCTAGACTCAATAGTGCGTTTTGGTTTTCCTGGTCGGAGACTAGGGAGAGGGTCTCCTTCTTCAATACCAGAATCTCTAGGAGAAAGCCGATAGTTTACGTAGGGTTCCCTGTGAGAATGAAACAAGCTTCTGTTGAGAGAAACTTGAGTGGATAAGAAGGTTTAGTGCATGCGCCACTGGGTCCATGACGACTTTTAATCTTCAATACCGGCGTCACTAAGTGACAACCAAGAGCATATGAATTGAACCTGTTCCAAGTTGAATAATCTGTAGGGCTATTTCTTTTCACCCTTTTCTTTGCATTTTTTTAATTCTTCAACTCCTTCTTTCTCCGATTCTCATTTTCTCCTTTTTACAATCATACCTAAGGACTTCTAACACTAACTAATGGTAGTGTCCTTGGGTAGATCCCTCCGCTCTGGCGGATCATAGGACGGTTATTCCTAACCTTAGTCACCTTATAACTCCATGACTAACCTATGTTTGCCATTAAAACCATTGTATGAAAAAATGTCTCTCAAAGGGTTTGTTAATGAAAACACATGTTTGAACCATTGTGAGAGATGATGTTTTGCATAAATACTCCCCTCCACATGTGCTTAATAGTTTTAATGGTTAAATGCACAGTGAGGAAAGAGCGCACTTTTTGAATTGATCCAATGAAGATAGACAATCCCCCGCGAGACACGGTTACGTTGCATAGTTAAAGAGTTACATTGTCAGCTTTTAGGTGACAACTAGCTCTAATAACTACCTTGAAGGTGTAGACAAACCTTGGAAGGTTGTCAAACCCGCCAGAGTTCATGTCTATCAAAAATTTTCTAATGGTACATTCTACTCAGACAAGTCCTTTATGAGACACGCTACATCACTAGCGAACTAGCTTGAAATTATTACCCGTCCCGGACAAGTCTTTTCGAGTTACTAATGCTTAGTACCGTCAATTCGTTGGTTAAGTCTGAGGTACAGATTCATTTGCATTTTGTACAACATATTTCTTATCACACAATTTTCTCCCCTCAAAAATGGCATATTAAAGTGTTATTTTTGAAACGTTTGAGAATAAATATGACCATTTCGAAAGTGTTGCGGAAGAATGACCACTGTGAACAATTTGTGAACAAAGTTTTGAATCAAGTACCCCCCCTCAACGAGTGATATAAACGGTTGAGGTTTTGAAAGTCTTAAGGGAAGTACTTGTTCTTTTGAGCAAAACCTTGAAAAGTGAAAGGTTTGATAGGTTTTACTCAAAAGTAAGAAGCTTTTCCTCCTTTTATAAGGATTGTGGCACCGGCGCACCACGTGGTCCTTTCTTGACCATTACGGGTTGTACACTATTATGTGTGCACAAGCCATAGACATATTTAATCATACATCCAAAATTATGAAGGAAACAATTCAAGGGGTACCAGGAAGTGTAGTGATGTTCCTGTGAGTGCAGACGTTGAAAGCCGGTGATGTTTCTCCTGGTCGACCACCAACATAGCTCTCCAATCGCCTGAATCATCCCGTCTCGAACAACCGTTCATCAATCATGGTGATGATCCTTCTCACATCCCTCCTTTCCCGAGAATTCCGCTACGAGATCCCACTTTCAGCGTATATCCTTCAACCGTATGCTAATCCGTCCCTAACCACTTCAAAGTATGATCCCCATTCTGAAGATCACTACACGCCATTAAGGCTTTGAAGTTCACTCGGTAAACAACTCCAAAGGTTTGCCGATGAGCGTATATTGAGGTAGCTGATTGAGATCGGGAAGAGTAAGCATTGGAGGAGTGAGGTTGACACGCGCCTCGATAAGATTCAACAACACCATCGGATATCTTCAACACGTTCTTTGATCACAATGCGTCTAATGAAGATGAGAACTCGATGATAAATTGAACTTCACGAATTGTCTCATACGCACTGCACTTTGGCAAGGTACATGTCTTCGATGTCGTTGAGGGACAAGTTCTCAAAGTCAGCCTCGAGAATCCATAGTCCTATTCATCTTGTCGTTTGACTATGATATTCTTTAAGAATGAATAGTCCCACTTAGACTTGAGATCAATGTGTTTGATGGCCACGATGTCCTTAGAACTATACAATGCATGTTGAGACTTCTCAACCAGCAGTACAGAGTAGATTCTTCGGCGATCAGGCCAATGATGAATCCCATACAATGCATCTTGGTCGTATGCTTGCACGTTGTCGGAAAACAAGTGATTTGCACGTTCCTCGATAGCTATGCAGTTTGAGTAAATAGTCACTGGAATGGAAGAGTCAATGATGTAGCGTATTTTCGAACCATCGCTACCGTGTAAGAGAAAATCCAGGTCTTTGTTAAAGAAGTATCAGAAGGGAATCCGTGGTTCGTCTGTTTGGCCAATAGTCGGTAGGGGTTTGGTCCAATCGGTGTAGTATGGAGGGTTGTCCCTTTGTGTGAAGTCAATGTTTGCTTTCGGATTGAGCCAATCCATGTCGTTAGACATAGCTCGAGCGATGTTCTCAAGATGATATTCGACTTCGACAGCGCTTTCAGAGCTGTCTTTAAGAAGTTGGAATGCATCATTCTTGATTCGCTTCAATTCATATTTCGTCATTTTCTTCACATGGAACTTTTCTTGCAAAAGTTTTGCGTGCTCCAATGTAGAACCGTCTACCAATTCTTGACCTTCATCGGGGTAGGGAGTTTGATTGACAAGTGTGGAGAACCATTCAAACTCTTCGGTTTTATCGTCATCTAGCCATGAGACAACTCCAGCTGAGTCGTCTTCTTCTTCTTTTTGGAAGGCCTTGATGATGATAATGGTTTCTGCACTTGTTTGGGTGAGGTGGGTTGTTGTCGGGGCTCAAGGACCTCTTCATCGTCACCACCCGTATACTCAAAGTAATCACCGTTTTATGAGTCGGGGTGGTAACTCGGAATCGTCCCGAGGTTTATCAGTAGAAGACCGAGGTGGAGGAGACTTTTGTTGAGAAGAAGTTCGTGGTGGAGGAGGTGGCATAGAGGTAGATTTACCGCATCGCTTCCGACGCTTAGGTAATCCTTATCCTTATCATCGTCATCTCTTGGTCGATTGGGTTGATCGGCTGACTCCTTGCATGATGATCTGAGTTGAAAATCAAGTAGATGTTCAAAAATTTAGCTTCATCCGGAACGTCCGTGATCGCTTTGACATTTGTATCACAAGTTGAGCGATTAACTCGATTCAGAGAGATTCTTTGGCCATTGTATTTTTAACCAATGCTACGATGTTAGGGGTGAGTTGTCGGGAAAATATTTCTCTAGTCACACCGGGACAGTGTCGAGAAGAAACTTGTGAGTATGATCTCTTGCTGTCTTTCCAGCCTCTTTAGGACTTTAGGAACGATATCCTGACGGTACTTGTTAGTGTAACCTTCGATCATTTCGTTCAGCCTCTTACGATGACTCTTCATGAAATTCTAAACAAATTCCCTTTCTTTCTCCATCTTGTCATGCTCGTCATACATATGTCGTATGTGATCAGAAAGAAATTTAGCTTTTGTAAAGCACATTTTTCTTTTCCGACTTGTTTGATGCTTTGTGAATTCGTTGATGAGCTTGAGAAATCCAAGATCGAGGTGGTTTCTTCACAGATTTGGATGATGATTTTGTTGATCTTTTGATGGTGGTGGTGATGAGTGAGATGAAGAATCGATGAGGAGGGACATGAGATTCGGGGTCCTTTGGAGGTGCAGAAGTATCCTCCTTGGAACGAGTTGGACTGCTGAGAAGAAAGTCATCATAATCTTCGTCATCATGTCCGTTTTAGCCTTTTCTTCCGCTCTGTTCCTTAGCTTCATCAATTTTCTTTTCTCAGCCTTATTCTTTTCTCGTTCCTCAATGTTAAGATCAAGACTCCTTCACAAGCTTGTTGTTGCACAAGAGTGGTGGCACCGATCCCTTATCGGGTTGATTAACCGTCATCGGGACTGGTGAAGAGTGGACAGCACCACTCGATCCTCCGAGGCCACCCATTTGATCTTTTGCAAATTCTTCAGCCTTTTGAATTTGTCTAACTAATTTAAACTTTTTCCTGTATGATTGATCCGTTGCTTTCTTCTTCTTCGTGAGCTTTCATCATGAGACTCAAGTACAGGAGTCTTTCCTTTTCCATGATCGCTATTGGACTTGTAGATTTAGCTGCTGGAGGAGGGATACGTTGCGCATCCGAGAAGGTAATCTCTTCATCTGCGTGTGTCACTCTTCGTGAGCTTTCGCCCACAAGCTTTCTTTTGCGTTCGGGTTTGGGAATTGGGATGGGAGCAGCTTCCTTAGATGGAACAATCCTCTTTGAAGGAGGGTTCCTCTTGGGGAACTTCCTTTGACTCACAAGACTTGCCGTACTTCCTGCACTTCCTCTTTTGGTTCTCCCTACAGTGTTCCGAAGATTTTTCGTCGAGATGACCAACTTTGCCTTGTCTAACTCGCCTGGATACCTTTGTACGCTTCGAGCTTTCTGACATCTTCGTTAGGAAATCGTAGCACAAAGCACCTTGTTTCAGACGCTTTCCTTGATTCTAAAAGATAGAATGGGTTCCGTCAACATGTCGTGATTGTTGGGGTCATTGAGCCTCTTGGGAATGTCCGGATGAAGTCCAAGTGCTCTCTGGATCAACAATTTTGTATATCCGATGTAGGGAATCTTTGAGCCAAGTTTGTTGAGAAATGACATCATGTCATCCCAAATCGGAGCTTCGATAGCGATGTGTTTCTTGTTGACCAATGCCCAGAATATTTGCAGTTCTATGAGCTTAGGGTGCTCATAGCCACTGCCACCACCAAATGACTTGGTGATGATCATGTAGAGTGTTCTCTAGGGTTGAGGAATACTCTTAAGCTCTACGTGAGAGTGCTTGGTGATTACCTCAGCCTCATAACCGATATTGATTAAGAATCTGAGAGTGAGCTCTTCAGCAGGTGTGGCATATAGTTTGGTTGGATCGACATCGAATTAGGAGAACGACCCTTAAGTCTGCAGTGTAATGGTGACTTGTTTGTGATCAGAGTCACCGTCACAGAGTTTGTCCTTGACCCTTTCCATAGTGTTCGAAGCGTTGGATGTAGATCTCAGAACAGTTGCAGAGTGTGAAAGCATGTTCGATACGGATGAGTCTTCAATGTCAATAGCAATTAAACAAGAAGATTCAGAGCAAGTGAGGTTGTCAAAGTCAACACGGAGATTATTCTTTCCTATCTTCATTGGATAGCCATGAGGATAGATATCAGAATGGAGAGAACTTCGGTGCATCCATATTCATTTGTTCACCATGTCGTGATCTCGAAATAACATTAGCCAAAAGAACCAACATATCGAAAGACATAATGTTAGTCAACGAAGGTCTTATTGTCTAGTTATTGAATGAACAAAGGTCAATGATTGTTACTAGTCCTAAGTCACTTGTATATTCAATAGTCCAATGACGTCGTGAAATGTTTCGTGAGTTAGTTAACTTTAAGTTTTAAAGTTTATTTTATCACTTATTGTTCACAACATATCAAACGATTTCAGTTTATTAGTGACATTTTAGGATTCGTGATGATATGATTAGTTTATTTACAAGTTTGAACAAGTAACAATTCATCATGAAGGTCAATCCAGGGTTAAGCGTAGTTTTGGCAAAGTTATGCGACAGAATGATATATGCTTAGGCGAGACTTACGCGTAGAATCCTAACTTACGCGCGAAGAAGTGTTACGTAGGAAAAGGAGACCTTATGCAGAGCTTATGCGTAGGCATATATTAACCTTACGCGAAGGCTACTACGTAAGAGTTGACCTTATGCGTAGAGGTCATGTTTACGCATATCCTTCACAGATACCGTAGTCCATTGTAGAACCTTACGCGTAGTGTTATGCGTAGGATTATTCTTACGCTAACATGACTACGCCGTAGGGTAATCCTTATGCGTAGAGTGCAAATGACCTTGATTCCGAAATTTATAAAGCTGAAATAAGTTTATCAAATCATCAAGTTAACACTAAACATCATTTTATCACAGACAAAACATACTAGCTCATTTTAACTGTTACGCGTAGAATACATACGCGTAGTCTAAACCCTAAATCTACGCGTATGGATTCTAGCCATAGATTATGCACTAAACTTTTTCTGGTAGTTCAAAGATGTGTTGTGAGTATGTAAGCCAAGTTGTAACACTTAATTTGTTGAGAATCAAAAATACCCAAAGTTTATGAACTTTAAACCCTAGTTTCAATTGACCAATTCGTGTTTCGGGTGGCTATAGACTTTGGAAATCATCAATTCAATCATCAAGAGCATAAAACAACAATCTTTTTAACCAAGACACATCACATTCAAAAATGCCCAATTCGACACATAAACCCTAATTCGCAATATTCATCAACTCGTGTTTCTGGGTTTGTTTAGATGATAGAAAACATATCAATGATGGTTTTAAAACATTTTGACATTAACATTTAAGCCACAAACACAAAAACACATGATCAGTGTTCTTACGCTAAGCGAAGAACACAACATCACTCATGTCCATAGATTTGACCGTTGGATTCATTTAAAATTCAAGACCAATGTTTGAAAAAACATGTTAAACATTAATCTACTTACGAATGATGATCAAATACACGGATATGATGAATGAATTATAGGCGTAGGATCTTGTTAGGTTTAGTGTATTAAATGTGAAGTATAAGAGTTAGGTGGAGAGTTTTATCAAAAATGACTTTGTGGTTTTGGCAGCTTTTCCCTCCACCTTTCCATTTTCAACCAAAGCCTTTAACTTCCATTTTGGTTACCCAAACGAAGATTTTTGGAAAGAAACATGACAACTCTCCCCCTCGACTTGAGAAAATAATGAAAGGTTATTAATTAAAGTCCGAGGAGTGTCTTTGAACCGAAAATGTACCACCATTTGTAAAAGAATCAACCGAGATGTGATAACATGCAAGTACAGTGATGATTTGAAACAGTGTAAGTTTATTTTCTCCCCCTCAACACTTGATCGAAAAATACTGAATTTTGAAAGATTAAAGTGTTGACGGAAGAAATGTACTTGCAATGTTGAAAGAAAAGTAGATTAGAAGAATATTTTTGTTGTTTTATCGTGTTTTATAATTTTGTATTTTGTTTTTAAAAAAGGTATTTACAAAAGATGTTTTGGTGTTTGACAGGTTTTAAGATGTTTTAGGAGGTCATCAAATTCCTCTTGAGTCAAACACCTCATACCAATCCGGTGGACCAACTCATTAAACCTAGCGGAGGCAAGGCTTTGGTGAGAAGATCTGCCAATTGGTATTCAGTACCCACAAAATATAATTCAACAAGCACTGCTCCACGTGATCCTTGATGAAATGATATCTAAGATCGATGTGCTTTGATTTCGAAAGTAACCGAAGTTGCACGAGATTGCAATTGCACTCCGATTGTCGCAATACATCGGGATTCTGTCAAAATACGTAACCATAGTCTTTGAGTTGTGTTCTCATCCATATGACTTGAGCACAACATGCGGACATGGCTACATATTCTCTCGCCGTTGATGACAGCGATGTACAATCCTGCTTCTTCGATTGCCAAGACACCCGTTTATCACCAAGAAATTGTAAAGCTCCTGAAGTGCTTTTCCGTGAGTCTAAGCATCCCTGCGTGGTCGACATCTAAAAAGCGATTAGTTCAAAACCAGAATCCTTCGGATACCGGATCCCCAAGTTAATGGTTCCCTTTATGTATCGGAGGATTCTTTTAGCCTCGAGAGGTGGGTTTCAGCTTGGTCGCGACCGATAACGGAGCATAGATAAACGGCAAAGACAATATCGTGTCTGCTAGGTGTTAGATACATGAGAGACCCAATAATACTACGGTATTTTGTAGGGTCTACCAATTTCCCATGTAAATCAGCGTCTAACTTCTTGGTATGAGCCATTGGTGTGGCATAGGTGTCACAGTTTTCATTCCAAATTTGTTTAACAATTCAAGGGCATATTTGGACTGACTCAAGAAAATACCACGGGTGATTGATGAACTTGCAGTCCGAGAAAGAATGTAAGTTCACCCATCATGGACATTTCAAAATTTTTCTTCATTAGTTTTGCAAAAGCGATTGAAAACTTTTTATGTGTAGACCCAAAATGATGTCATCCACGTAAATTTGAACAATTAAGATATGTTCCCTGTGATATTGTATAAAAGAGTTGGGTCAACCGAACCTTTGGTGAAATTATTAGCAATGAGGAAAGATGATAGCTTATCGTACCATGCCCGAGGAGCTTGTTTGAGACCATCCAGAGCTTTGTTCAGTTTGTAGACATGATTCGAAACTCGGGATCAACGAATCCATTTGTTTGGCTGACATAAACCGTTTCTTTAAGTTGTCCATTGAGAAACGCAGCTTTGACATCCATCTGATAGACCGTTATATTCATATGAGCTGCGAATGCTAGAAATATCCAACGCCTCAAGACGAGCAACCGGAGCAAAAGATTCTTCAAAGTCTAATCCTCTTCCTCGACGATAACCCTTAGCGACCGGACGTGACTTGTTTCGATGACGTTCCCTTCAAAGATCCAATTTGTTTTTTCCAAATCCATTTTAGACCAATGACGTAGACTCCTGTTGGTCTTTCAACCGCCCCATACTTCAAGACGTTTGAATTGGTTGAGTTCTTCTTGCATGGATTCAATCCAGGTTGTCTTTTGTCATTGCGTCTTTGATGTTTTAGGTTCGATTGGCAAAGACGGTGAGTGCATAAATGCAATGTTCACCGTCTGTGTGAAGACGTTGTCTCGTAACGACCGGTTGATTCGGGTTGCCAATAATGTTTCCAGAGGATGGTCTTTTGTCCATCTATGTGTGGAGGGTTGATGTTGGTATACATTGTGCGATTCTGAGGATTCAAATGGTTTGTTGAAGATTCCGCGACATCCGTGCGCAGTCTCATTAGCACACGGGTTAAAGAACGCATTTGGATCAAAATCTGCAGGTGGGGGTATTTCATTGAATATCATCACCGTTCATCATTGTTGGAAGCGTGTGTTCAATCGTTGTGTTGGAGTCAATCGGTGTAGGTGTAACTTCTTCAACAGTAGTTGTTGTGTGTATCGTATAGGAATATGATCAGGTTGAGCAGCGGAAACAACGGATACACCTGGAGCACGTTCATCAATATCGCCAGCGAGCGAACCGGAGCAAATAACCTTTCCATTTGGTGACGAGTAAGCGAGGGCTTTCTTCACTGATGATGGGGTTTGAGGGAAGTTTAAGCGGTTGTGACCGGTTCTAAGCCGTTATACTCGAAGCCATTTCCGTGAGTTCATCGAAATGAGCATGAATCGTTTCCATCACCTGCTTTAGTACGACGATTCCGATTCGAAACCTTTGGAATTATCACAGTATCCAATAAAGACTCCAATGTCACCTTTGGCTTTGAGCTTTCCAAAATCATCACGATCATTATTCGGATAGCAAAGAGATCCAAATACATGAAAGTGTTTTAGATTCGGTTTTCTGTTATGGACAAGCTCGAAGGGTGTTTTGTTGTGGCGTTTGGTGATCATAGAACGGTTTTGAGTATAGCATGCAGAGATACAGCTTCCGCCCATAAGTAACTGGAAGTTTAGCATTTATTAACATTGTTCTTGCGGCTTCCACTAACGCTCGTTTCGTCTTTTCAACAACTCCGTTTTGTTCGTGTCGTGCAATAGATGTTTGATGCTGAATTCCCACTTTCTCATAGAATTCACGAAGGGTTTTGTTTACAAATTCAGCCTTTATCCGTTTCGATGATTCGACGGTTGTTGCGGAGAACGCAACTGTATTTTTGTGAGATAGGTGATGATCATTTGTGGAGCTTGGTCTTTGCTACGAAGAAAGTAGACCCAAGTCCATCGAGAGTAGTCATCAACAATTACTAAGATGTAGCGTTTGCCATTGATCGCTTGCAGCGCCGCGATCGGGCCACACAAATCCATGTGAAGAAGATGAAGCACATGCCGAGTCGTGTTCCACCTTTGAAGGAAAATGAGCACGAGTGCTTTTCCCTTGTTCACAAGCCGAGCAAAGGTGATCTTTTGAATACCGGAATCGTGGGAGTCCTTCAACTAGTTTGTGTCGAGCAAGGTTGGTGATGGTTTGAAAGTTTAGATGTGAGAGACGACTTGCCATAGCCGATTTTGTTGATGTTGCTTTTGAAAGTAAGCAAATGGGAGAAGAAGCAACCATGTCTTGCATAGAGATAGTGTAGAGACTAGAATTACGTGAGCCGGACATAAGGTCATTCCCTTGTAGATCACTTAATGAAACAAGTTTTCTCCCTGAAAGCAACCTCCAAATCTCCATCACAAAATTGACCTCATCGAAAGCAGATTGTGACCGAGGCCTTCCACATAGTAAACCCCGCTAATTTCGATGTTCCCATTGACATAATCTCCGTAGCCCATGATAGCTGCGAAGTGATCATTCCCAACCCTGACAGTGCCAATGAACTTTGCAATAAAGTTTGATAACAGCTTTAAGATTGCGTCATGTGTCGGGAACATCCGCTATCAACAATCGAGAATGATCTCAGATCACCGCATTACATAATGCATCGACACGGATGGAATAGAAGTAGATGTGGAACCCGAAATGTTAGAGGGTTCCATAGCGCTTGTAGTAGATATACACATGTCAATAGCTTTAGGTATCCATTTAAATCCTAGTGTGTTATATATCCATTTCTGCCATCTATAACTACTCTTTGCTTTAGTCTTAGTGTATTCACTAGGTGGTACTACATTCCTAGGAGGTGAAACTGGAGCTACAGGGACAGCAATGCGTTTCTTAGAATCTAAAGATGGCGGTCTACCAAGCACAGACTTAGAAAGATTAGTTGGTCTACCAAGCACAGACTTAGAAAGATTAGTTGAACCTGGCTCTGATACCATTTTGTTAGGTCACTAGTTTTACAACACAAGCTTATAAGAAAGGAGATGAGGCGATTGAACAAGATCTAACACACACACAAACAATAATATGACCGGTTATGCGTAGGTATGAGTGAAAGAGAAAAACTTGAACAATCAACCTTCAAATGAAGGTTTACAAGGGGTATTTATAGGAGGGAAGCTAGGGCAACACTCCTAGTTCCCTTCCTATCCTTATTGGGCTTGGGTCAAGCTTATGGGCCTTCTACATAAGCTTGACCTTAAACAAACATAAAGGCCATAATAAAGCTACCTATTACATATGAAATATAAATACTTGAAATACTGTTTAGGAGTGATTCCAACAAGAGGCATTAGGATAACCCTTGTTTGAAACCTGTATTATAATTACATCTTCCACATTGGTTGAGTAACTACCCCACACCCTTGCGATGTACTCATCTTTAGTACACGATACCCTTAGTTAACCCCTCAGAGCCTATCCTTTTCGCGGTTCTCGTGATGTTTCGGTTTTCCGGAATATCAATGAAGAGCATTGTTTACAATCCACCCCTAAATGTACACCCAAATCGCCTTAGCCTACCTTGTATGCACTCATCTTTAGTGAATTATTTTTATTATTATTAAACCCTTAGTTCAATTATCTAGTTACTTGCATGATTGCTAAGTCGAGTCATATCATTTGTATACAGTTTTGGGACGATTGAGACTCATAGGTTAAAATAATATTTTATGGAGTAACAGGAAAGAACGATAAATTCAAATTCCGTTTGTCAACGTAATTAAATACTCCAAGTGTTTTAATCTTTTCAAATCAGGTCAATTATAGTTACTTAAATAAAAACTCAAGTGTAGGGATGCTCCTATAAATCCCTTATATTTTGATGTTATCGTAGAGGATGGTAGAGTAAAAAAGTATGAAAATAAAATGAAAAAATGAGAAAAACATACGGGCTAAGATCCTACATCTATCTTTATGTTTATGTTTTTAATTTTGTGTTTGTGTTTTGTTTCAAGTTGTTTAGTGTTAGTGAGTCGAGTCTTGGCTTAACAACGCCACGTTTTACATGCTTGTAACATAAGATTTTTGACTTGCCACCACTAAATATCTCCTATCCAACAAAACCCTTTACTTCCCTACCCTAAGCCTAACGTTACAACCCTTGTAAAGACCTCTTAGATATTTATTCCTAGGTGCTTACGCCAAAGCGGTGGAGGTTTGATCTATTCTCAAGCTTATGGTAATCTATGTACTATGCCAGGTAATGAGTGTTTATCTTCTATTTCCATTCATATTATATTTCATATAAACCCGAGAGATGAGAGAATCCAAACACCAATTTGTGAGGTGCTAGTATATAATTTCCGTGCTTGTTATGATTATTGTAGCGCTTGTACTTGTTGTAAACTATTTTAAACCAATGCTTCATAATCCCTAACTTATAAATTGATTGGCCAAAAGCACATTTGCTTGAGGACAAGCAAATTCCAAGTGTAGGGATATTTGATAAGGATTTAAAACATACATTTTTAGGGGGTCATTTAAGCCCTAAATCGACATATTTTATATCTGTTACCGCTTAAAATCGTTCCTTTTCACATTTTAGGTCTTTTGGAAGCAAAATGCTGGAATGAAGCATATTTGGACGAAATGGAGCGAAAACATGAAGAAAATGGCAAAGTCAAGATCAAAGGCACTCCAGCCCACCTGAAGGCATCTCAACTAAAGGGCGACGCCGTCCCTCTATTGAAGATTTGATCAAAAGTGCACGCGACGGCTCAGCGGAATTTCTGGTCCTAAAGCCTGACGGCGTCACGCCTACACTCTGGAAGGCGTGACTCATAAAATCTACACCAGACGCCCAAAATCCAAGATTCAGACGACGTCGCTACTAAAGACTGAAGACGTCACACATCTCTACTGACGTCATCCCAACGATGACTTGGCCCAAACGAAACCTTATTGACGGCGACCTGAAGACGTCACTAGCAAAAGGTGACGCCTTCGCGATTGTAAATCTATATATAGAATTCGATTTTTCTGTATTGATAACGCTACACGCGTCGTTCGGGGTCAAAGGAACTTCCTTTTCGTCGAGCAAGTTTTTCAACACCCTAGGCAGTGAAACTAATCGTTGTAGTGTAGTATTAGGGTAAGCCACGGGTATTGATATCGTTCTCTAGGGGAATAGGAATGCCAGTGAGAAGTTACTATGCTAAGGTTGGGGTTGAGGAAGATTATTTTTTTATCTTTTTATGTTTTTTTTGGAAATGGAAAGGTACGAATCTCGGGGTTTGGATTTTGGGGGTTGGTATTTCTACCGATTACTCTACTTATTTAATTATCTAATCTAGTGGTGTATATAGTCTATGTCTAATTATTGTGTGCTCGTATGATGATTTAAAGATGTGTTTACTTAGGTTTTATTACTCCTTAATTATCTCCTATTGATGGTTGAATTGCCACGTCCTTATTCTTAATCGCGTTGTGTGTCTAAGGTCGTAGGGTATGCGTTTATCCCTAACTCTTTGAAACTATCAAAGGTTATCGCCTACAAAATCACTAAGATTTATAAACTTAACACTAAGGTACTCTTCGGATGGTTTAGCCTACAATGACTCTAGGTACTATAAGCTAAGGTTCAACAAAGATTAATCAAGCATTAACTACACAACGGATGACCTATCGCAATACTAGATCATTAACAATTAAGATAAGAGACAACCAATCAATATTCAATAATTACATAATGGAATCAATGAAGTAAAAAAATTATCTTGATGTAAGATGGGGTATGGAACCCTAAAATACCTGCATACATACGACCTTGGTTCTGGTTTAGGTTTTTACTCCAAAAGTCTACACACTGAAAACTAAAAAATTCGGATTCTATATATAAGATTACAAATACGATGGCGTCACCTTTTGATTTGTGACGCCGTCGGGTCGCCGTCATTAGGGTTTTGTCTTGGCCACGTTAGTCTTGCGACGGCGTCACCTTAGGCTTGTGGACGCCGCCCCTCAGCCTCGACGTCTTCTCGATCAAATCTAGGCGCCCGAGTTGCGACGGCCTACTCTTTTAAAACCCGGCCGTCACTTGTAAATGAGCAATTTGGCTTTCCGAGCCGTCACAAAGTTGTCCGACGGCGTCCAGCCAAGAGTTCGAGTGTCTCGATTCTTAACTTGGCCATTTTCTTCGTATATTTGCGCCTTTTCGTCCGAATAAGTGTCATTCCAGCATTTTGCCTTCAAGATACCTAAAAAGTAAAAAGGAACGATATTAAGTAATAACAGATACAAAAGTGATCAAATAAGGGCTTAAACGACCCCTAAAAAAGGTACATTTTAAAACCTTATCATGTATTTTAGGAGGTAGAATTTTTGAGTGAAAACCCTAACTCAGTTGTAGTCCGACTTGGATAGTATTTTAGGGTCCCTTACCCTATTTTACATCACAAGATAAGTTTGTTTATCCAATTTATCATTATGTCTACCCCATGTTCAATTGATTGTGTGTATGATTGCTTGTTTAACATGTATAGCTAAATTATTCTTGTGTTTGCTTAGATCTATGAAACCTATTAATTGTTGTTAGGTTGTCTCTTGTCTTAATTGGTAGACGCTAGAATAAGGAAAACTGGCTTCTTCTTTCATTGTTGCGAGCTTGAACGTCCTAAATAGCAAAAAAAAGCCTTTGAGTGCACATTAGGCCATTTGTTGTGTTTATTGCGTGAATTGTAGCTTTAGGATAGTAGTGTATTCAGGGGAGATGCTATTGCACTTGCTGATCCCGGGTATTCCAAAGGAGAGTTACAATTCATAGAACCAGGGAATTAGGCAACGCCTACGACTAACCGGAATACAATGCACCAATTAAGATAAAGGAAGTGACAATTCAACCGACCAATAAAAGATAACTAGGGAGTAATAGCATCTAAGTGAACACATCTTTAATCATCATACGAGCACACCTCAATTAGCATAACCTATCCATAGTTAATTAGATAATTAGATATCAAGATAATTAGTTAAAGTAGTGAAATCGGTAGAAGTACCACCCCCCAATCATATACCCCGAGATTTTACCTTTGCTTTCTAAAAACCCATAAAAAGACTAAAAAGAATCTTCCTCAACCCCACCTTCTCATCATATATCTCTTTCTAGCATTCATATTCCCCTAGAGAACGAAATTAATCCCCGTAGCTTACCCCATACTACAGTACAACGATTAGGTTCACTATATAGAGGGTTGAAAAGCTTGCTTGTAGAAAAGGAGGTTTTCTCGACCTTGAACCCACGCATCATCGGTCTATAAGCCATCTTTCCTCACCCCCACCGAATCCAGCATTAGCACACAACGTTACACTGCTACATAGTAAATGAAAACTAAGCCAAATCTCAATTAGTAAATAAAGTCAAATGACCAAATACCTCAGGTCATTGGGATAGTCCGCCACGATCCAAGAACACCATGAATTGGTTAATCTATGTGGGCTATTCTAGATCACAGTCATGTCCAACATTTTCCCCGCAAATGCATTTGAAATTCAACAATCCCCAGAATGCAATCTTATTTCACAATAGTTCTTTGTCATTATCTCGGTCTCGCACCATAATAATCAGTTATGAACCTTGTAGAATGAGATGTATTTCATTCACAGATTCAATATACGCTAAATTGAATCATTTGTGGTGAGATGCTTGTCATTCCCCTCGCATCCCTTTTACTTTCATAATCACTTTTTGGGTAATGGTGCTCGGGAACACCATTTCCATCAAAGTTTTGACGCAAAAGTTTAATTCCTTTTTGGCATGTTCAAGTCGATGCATTTAAACAAAGTAAAAGCATTTTGTGTGTGTTAAGTGCGAAGGTATGTTCAATAGTAAAATGAAAAAGCGTTTAAGTGAGTAAAAAGAGGATGTTACTAACTTTTATAATAAGGGAAAAATACATGGTAATTCTTCTATCTTAAGTTAAATATTCACTTACAATGTACACAATTTAAAAACAAAACGATACTATTACATTGTGACCGGTTGTAATCAAAACAGTTAGGTTGTGTTTGCCTAAAAGCTTACAAGGGCTTGAATTTTTATTTTATTTTATCTTTTTCAAAATAAGCTACTTAATGAAATAAGTTTTGATTGTCACACAAGTTAACATAAGCTTTTATAAGAGCACTCACAACAATAACACCATAACACCAATAACACCGTCTACGTCAGCGCCACATCAGCTTTACTATTTAACATTAACATCCTCAAAAAACACTCACAACCATAACATCCCAATAACACCATAACACCAATAATATTTCATATTTTCAATTTCAACCCCTAAACTAAAACAAACACTTCATTTATTTAACTAAAACAAACATTTCATTCAAACTAAAAACATATTACAATACGAGATTAAAAAAAAAAAAAAAAAAAAAAACTGCAGTTAAAAAAAAACATAGCAAATACTTATTCATCTTCGTCGCTCTCTTGTTGTTGTCCATGTCGTTCAAGATTCTTCTGCCAAACATGCTCCATAAGGTCCTGTTGGAGTTGGGTATGCATTTGTCGGTCGTGTATTTCTTTTGCCTTACGACTGTGCGTATCACATCTTTCAACCCATCTTCGTTGCCTCAAATTTACTGACGGATCCACCCACAGTTCGTTAAAGTCACGTAAAGCAAATTTTTGATCTTTTATAATCATGTTATGCATAATAATGCAAGAATACATGATTCTAATATCGTGGCAATTTCATATTGACGTGCGGTTGTTGTAGTATACCCCAACGCCTTGAAGAACACCAAAGCACGCGTTCAACATCCTTTCGGGCACTTTCTTGTCTCCTTTTAAAGTACGTATGTTTTTCATCGGTTGTTGCCGTGAAGGATTTGACGAAAGTTGCCCACTGTGGATAAATTCCATCACCAAGTAATACCCTGTTCATACCTAGTCCCGTTAACCATATAAGGTGCTTTTGGGGCATTGTCAGCAAGAAGGTCGTCGAATAACGGAGAATTATCTAAAACATTGACATTGTTATTTGCCCCCGCCATCCCAAAAAATGCATGCCAGATCCATAAATCTTGAGAAGCAACAGCTTCAAGCATAATTGTTGGGTATTTTTTATCACCCCTAGCAAAATGGCCTTGCAAGCCATCGACAATTTTTCCATTCCTGCATACAAGTCAATGCTACCAAGCATTCCCGGAAAACCATGTTTTTCTTCATGTTGTTGATAAATTTTTGAATGTCGGCCCATGTTGGTTTTCTTAAATACTCCGGCATAAACAAATCAATAATGCATTTGTTAAAATTATCAAGACATACTTTTGAAGTACTCGCACCCATTTGCAAGTATTCATCAAATGCATCGGTGTGGTGCCGTGACGCCAATTGGCGTATAGCAGACGTACACTTCATTAGAGCACTTAAAATCATTCGACCCGTACAATCGGGTGTTTGCCTAAAATAGGTAAAATGATCTGGAATATTATCGGAAGTATAAGATTCAATACCTTCAACTATTTGCGGGAATAGTTTCCGGCTCATACGAAATCTTCTACGAAAATTCCGGTTTGAATACTTACAACCTTCTACGAAATAATCGTACGCAGACATTCTTCAAAGCTCACGTTCACGATATACATGGGTACGAGAACGACTAGGATGTTGAGATTCAATACCTTCTTGTTGTTCCAACGAAGGTGATACTCGACGTGGCCGCCATAAATGGAAGTCCTCTTGGTCATCAACTTCTAACCAAGACGGGAATATCACCCGCCTTGATTTGGATCCATTGTAAACGAATTTGATTTTTGAAATATGAAAGTGTAAAGAGGAAGTATATAAAGTTTGAATGGAAGTGTGAAAAAATAGAGTTTTAGTTGGGTATTTATAGTGGTAAAAAAATGTTTTCACACTTTATTTAACGGGCGTTATGTATCCAACGGGTGCAAAATAACGGCGTTACGAATCCAAGCCTCCAACGGGTATAACGCGCGTTATGGCGTTAAAACGCCTATAACGGCGTTATCCCGTTACCGTTGGGAGTGCTCTAAGCTATAAGTATTCATAAGTCAAAGCCGATTGAAATGGGCTTATAAGGGGATTATAGGGACTTAAAATTAGACAAATTAATTTTTTTTGGACGGCAATTTTAACTATCGCACAACATTTATATTATAAATATATCTCACACGTCCTAAGGTGACTTGAACCTGCAACCATTTGATTAGAGAGCTTCTCACACAACATGAGGTACCATTGTGACACAAGCCTTTTGGTACAATTAGACAAATTAATGAGTTAACATACAATAGCTTGAGATATATGTAAATTTAATTTGATGTAGTTTTAAGTGATTTTACAATAATAAACTTAATCTCTAACTAATTTGTCAAACAATTTATGAAAAGCTAATCTCAAGCTTTTAGCCTATAATATAAGCTCTAAAGCCAGCTCCTTCAGCCCCAACTCCAGCTATAGCTCATTTTCATGACATACCCTCAAGTTTGAGACAATTAAAAAAAATGTAGTAACATTTTAAAAAGGGGTTTGTTATTGGCGCATCGCTCCTTTTGTATTTAATTTTTACTTTTTATTTTTTTATAATTTTGTTTTATTATTAATTACAGAATAGAAAATATAAAATTTGAAAAATTAAAATACTAACAGAACGAAACATATAATAAAAAACTGTTTTATCTATCTAGAAAAAATAGATAAAAGTGATTTATATATTGTTGTGTGGATTATCCTATAGTTATGTAGAGGAATTTTCATTTGCTTACCTTTATTTTGATGCTTACCAATGGACAAATCCACACCATCCATCTATTTTGATCTAATGGTGGGGATTAACCTAAGATTTAATATACTTAACCTTAATTCTCCCAACTATAAGCTTTTTCTTTTTCTTTTTTTTTTCATTCGCTTCATTTTTTTCACACAGTTACTGTGTGTTTTTATCCCAACCTGCTCTCCTCATTTCCCTCCAAAAAGTAGTTATTCCAATCAACTATTACTCTTTGATCATCACCAGTTGGATCACCATCACCATCACCATTCCAATCACTATCACCATTCCGATCATCATCTCATCATCACCTCCCGATCCTATCATCCTTTTTTTATGCATTCTTTTGATTTGAATGAACCGTTTGTTTCAGAAGCTGATTTAGTTGATGTTGTTGCGGTTGATAATGTTGATGATCGGTTATTAATTATGTGGATCAAGTTGTTAACATTCCTTCTTATTAAGTTGCACACCAAGTGTTTGATGAAATGTGTGAGTGAAAAATGTTTGATAATTTTGTTATCTTCTCATGTAATTCTGCTTATTAATTAAGTTGTTAGTTGAAAATTTGTTTTTAACTGCATTTGAATGCTGTTTTTATGTCTGATTGTTGTTTTGAATCTGCTATTTATCGTACGTGTAGTATCACCAGTGATATTTGAAGTTGAACTGTATTTGTGTATTATCACTAGTGATATTTATATTATCACTTGTGAAATTTTGTTTATTTGATACTTTTAGTTTATGTTTTAGATTGTGAGTAGCATTGGTTTTAGTATGATATCATTTTGGGATGGGTGAATTGATGGAAATTTAATGCATGGAAGGTGTTTGACAAAATGCCTAAGAGAGGGATGCACAAGTTGAGAAGCAATCACTGTAGTTATTGTAAATGAGTAATCATATCCTATGTTGCATTAGTTGATGCTTATTTTCATTTTTCTGAATGGCGTCCTTTTGAATATTTTAGTGCGTTTTGTATTTTGCTTTCTCCATTACTCTATATCTGAGGTGATGCACATTTGATGTACTGTTCGATAATTGTGCAGTGACCTAGAGCTTAAGCCACAAGGACTGCTTAGCTTAACAATCGTGAAGGCAAATAATTTGAAAAACATGGAAATGATTGGAAAGTCTGATCCTTATGTGATTGCATATATTCGGCCACTTGAAAAGTTCAAAAGAAAGGTTGTTGATTATAACTTAAACCCTGTTTGGAATCATATAATTCGGTTAATTGCATAAGATAAGAAGACCGAGTGTGTTGTACTTGAGGTTACGCTTTTCTTCTTTTTGCTTTTTTGTATTGCTGGTTTCTCAGTTGTATCACAGGTGATATCAAATGTGATATCACATTTAATATCACAAGTGATAACACAGGTGTGTCAGCTTTCTTTTATTTTGTTGAATCAATTGTGGTAATGGAGGATCTTATGATATCATAGGCGATATCAAAGTTGTTTGAGCTTCTTCAATTTGTTTTGTGGAGCTGTTGTGCTTTTCTGAACCACAACTGCAGTTGTTGTTGATTCTTTCGTTTGATGGAACCGTTTTTTTTGCAAATTGCAATCACAAATAGTTTGGTGATATCGTCTCTTTTTATGCCCCCTACAAAACAAACAAGTATGCTTTTTAATTTGTAATATCTCCTGTGAGATTTCATTATTTTTTGCACATTTTGTATATATTGTCACCTAAGATATTTCTCTTTCCAGGTACATGATGGTTTTTGTGCCTTTTACTGAAATTGACAATCACAAGAGATGTGTTACTGTTAGTTTTGGTCTGCTTAAGAATGAAACTACTAAATCTTGTGTAGGGTTACTCCAAACATTCAAGAAAGCTTCTGTGTGTTATCCGAATATCATTGTAACTGGTGAAGATGGTGCTATGCGAAAAGCACTTGCAGCTGAGCTTCCTGGTTCTAAGCCCTGCCTTTGTCATAAATTAGAAGTTGTATCTCTTGTGATAAATAGTTGGAATTAATTTTTTGAGGTATTTGTGAGTTTATGAAATATTTTGTCATTTTATCACTTGTGATAAAGGATGAAAATGATGAAATGTTTATATCATTTATGTGTTTACTTGTTTTTACTTGTTTCTGACATGTATCACTTGTGATATTATTCTTTAATTGATATATATGCCGACCTTTTTTTTGCCGAATCGTTATGTTACTAAAAAAAATGCTTAATTAATCCTATTCTTGTTTGATTTTGAGAATATGTTATGTTTTTATTTTTATAGTTTTCTTCATAAAGTCAACGGTATTTTTAACTGACTATTCATTAATATCACTTGTAATACTCTAATAAAATTACCAAAAGAATGTTATATTCAGATAAACCAAAAGCATTGTTTACAACTGAATAGAAATTACCATTGTTTACAATTTAAGTAGCAAGAAAAAATTACAATTTAAGTAGCAAAAGAAAATTACTAATTGATGCTTTTGTCTTTTTATATTCTACAACTTTCTTTTTCACAGCTTTATGAGCATCCCCTCCTTTTGTCTTCTTTCCCACTTCATTCTTTTTAGTTTGCAGCTTCTTCTTCTTCATTCCTCTTCTTCTTTTTCTGCAACTGTCTTTACTTTCTTACATGCAGTATCTGTTGTCAGTTCAACAGTTATTGTTGGTGGTGTTGGTGGTTGTAGATCCTGTTATATCACAGGTGATATCACAGATGTTTCTTTCAGTATTTGTTGGTGGTGTATCTGTTTCTATTTTTGTTCTTCGTGTTTTCAAAGCTTAAATGTCTAGCAGCGGATTTTGTTAATTTTCTTGGTATTGTTAGTGTTGTCGGTGACGATGTTGTTTCTTTGTTCACTTCTTCAATTTGAGTTGGTTGTTTTTTCGTGAAAGTCTTTTTCCTTTCACCTTCAACCCCTGCTTTTTTGCTTCTTAATAGTTCTCAGCTTTATATTCAAATCTGCATAAAATATATACCATGTTAGTGTATGAATAGTTCATTGTTTTTTAATATCATAGGTGATCTACTACCAACAAGCAATCATTACAACTGTTGTATCATAGGCGATATACTACTAATAAACAATCATTACAACTGTTGTATCACAGGTGATATACTACAAATAAGCAATCGTTGCAACTGTTGTATCACATGTGATATACTAACAATAAGCAATCATTGGAACTGTTGTATCATAGGTGATATACTACCAACTAATACTAGAGTCAAATACCACTTTTAAACATATCGAAGCATGCCCAATCTATCCATTATGCACATATATCTACCACAAATCTAACTAAAGCATGTTACAGTCACAATATTTACTTTAGCCTGTTAAGTCTCTCATATTATCACAATAATCATCTAACTTTCACAACAATCCCTCAATAAACTACTAAAATCTACAAAAACAGCAAAGTGTTCATATTGTAGAATAAATATCCGTGTTTTTAGGGATACCATTATAACATTCTACTGAAAGTATAGATACACATTCTACTAAATGTGTATTTATCACTAGTGATATAACACATAAGCTAAATGTTAAATCAAGTACGCCACATACTTTCGGGGTTTTATCACAATTAATTTTTCTAAAGGAGACATGCTTATACGTTACACTATACCTTTACTTTTATGAATCTCTGGAGATGGAATCAAAGTTTTGGTTGACAATAGAACTGTATTTACTCGCAGTAGATAGTATATCATCAAAACTTTTAGCAAAAAAAAAAGTTTAACTATGATTACAAAACAATAACAATAAAATATCAAAAGTGATACTATACATGACATATAATAAATCTTAACAAGTAAACAAAAAACCTATCAAATAAACAAAAATGTCACAAGTGATAATACAAATATCACTAGAGATAATACATATATACAGTTCAACTTCAAATATCACTGGTGATACTACACGTATGATACTTTTCACTCACACATTTCATCAAACACTTGGTGTGCATCCATGTATATAAAGTGTTTTACTCAGAAACTTAACCAAATGTAAACACTAAAAAACACAACCAAAAGCATGTCACAATCACAATAAAAATCACACCAAAACAAATTCATTTTTTTGTATATACTAATAAACAACTAAAATCAACAAAAAATCAAAAAAAATCTCGATAAACATTATCAAAAACTGAAATATAAGAATAAAATCACAGCAAATAGTTAATAAATAACAAAATAATGAATTGGAAGCTTCGTACCATGTTTTTTTTTCCCCGGATCTGATTCTGATTGCCTCGATTCCTTCATTTTTATGTATTTTCTTTGATTTTGACGGTTAAAATTGAATGATTTGTTATGTTTTTGTTTTATTTGAAGTTTTCATTTAGAGAGAGAAAGTGATTGTTGAGATTCTGGAAAGTGATCAGTTTGGGTGTGGGGTTGGGTGGGTTAAGTTTGAAAAAGTTACATAAATTGTCCTTCCGTGTTTTTTATTCTTAAAAATTGTTTTTTTGATCAGACGGTCCACAATTGTCCATTGGTATGCAACAATTTAAATGTATGTAAAATAAAATGCCTCTAGTTATGTAAATCTTGTTGTGATTTATAAAATTGTTGAGGAAATTTTTTTTAGATAAAAGTGGCTTAAAAAATAAATAAATAAATAACAACCCCCAAATGTGTTAGTCATGCATGGTGCCAAAAATAAGGAATGGTGCGAAAAGGCGGGAAGGGTAAATTCGGTATATGAAAAAGTCCATTACCAGCTGGTCCCTCAAATCAGCTATTTTGTCGTTATTCGCTTATATGTTACAGTATTCCTTTTTCTTCTAAGAGCACAAGGTATGAGGTGTCATTGGTGAGCCATTCGTGAGCTATTGGTATGCCAAACTTACCGGTCAACATGCCAAACTTGTGCCAAATGAACTCTTTTGTGTTTTGAGCCACTCCACTAGCTCAAGCCAAATGCATCTTTTGTGTATGTGTGTGTGTGTTTTTTTTTAATTGTGAGTGAGTGGTATATTTGGTGGGGTATTTTATGGAACCTACAGGTGATGTTAGTAGTGTGTTATGAGGGAGGATTATTTGAGCTATTGGTGTGTTATTGGGAGGTGTATGATGTGGCACTGAAGTGTGGGTCTTGTGCCTTTACATACCTTGTGCTCTTATTCATTCACTCACTCTCAACTTCCTCACTTGTTGTCATCCTCTCTCAAATAACAGCAACAAAGGTACAAGTACAATGTTACCCCTTAGTTTTCCATTCCTTTTTGCTCACATTACTGTGTTTAATCAAACCTTTTAGAATATATCTGCATATTTATTTTGTTGGTTTCAGTTGTGGATTTTTCACTTAAAATGAGTTGTGGGTACTTATTATTTAGATGTTATTTTTTTTTAATCATGGTTTCTAATCTTTTGGCTGATTAATTCATGGGTTTTGAATCCACCTTCATACAAACTCAAACCAGGTAAAGCCTTCTCTTTTCAGGAGGTTGGCGTGGGCGCGCGGCCATGTTGTTTGCATATGGCAGGAATTGAACTTGAGACCTCACGCATTTTAGTGTGATAGTCACAAACTCTTTTACCACTAGGCCACCCATAGTGGTTATTATTTATATGTTATTTGTTTTTGGGTGTTTGGTATTTGCTTATTTGATAGGTTATGTACTTATATTTTGGTGAAATTATTAAGCTGTTTTTGCTTAAGATTCCTTGTTACGAATTTACTATTCTTGGTCAAATAATAGGTTATGTGCTTAAGGGTGAAATAATAAGTTGTTTTTTGAAATAAGCTGTTTCAATAAGTTGATTATAATCAGTCTAGTGGGATATTTTGGTAAAGCTTATCTACAGAGCTTATCGGGTTTATTTTTTAAAAACCAGCTAATGACCACTTTTTGGTTTTATTTCTAAGCAATCCCTTTCAATGGCGGAACTCTCCCCGGCCCCCCCAAAAGTTGCGGCATCTAGTGAAAATAATTTTGGTGAAATTATTAAGTTGTTTTTGTTTAAGATTCCTTGTTACGAATTTACTATTCTTGGTCAAATAATAGGTTATGTGCTTATGGGTGAAATAATAAGTTGTTTTTTAAAATAAGCTGTTTCAATAAGTTGATTATAGTCAGTCTAGTGGGATATTTTGGTAAAGCATATCTACAGAGCTTATCGGGTTTGTTTTTTAAAAACCAAGCTAATAATCACTTTTTGGTTTTATTTCTAAGCAATCCCTTTCAATGGAGGAATCTTTAGGGGCAGGGGAGGGTCCCCCCCCAAAAAGTTCCATATTCGTCTTAGTTCTTGAACTTATTTACTTTTTGATGAATTTCATTCGGTAGTTCTTAGTGATGAGTTCTTGTGTGTCAATATCGTAATTACATATTGCTCTTTGTAACTTTTTTTTACTAGGTGTTTGGGATTGCTTTTATAATACTTTATCTGGGTGTATGGGAGTTTATAAACAGTTGTGTGTTTGGACTTTGGATAAGGAGAAGCGTTTATGTTTGTCTGCTTACTTTAAGGCCAAATGATCTGTTTTCAACAAGCAATTTATGATTTCTTAAGTTAAACTGAATATAGGATGAAATAAGCTATTAAGCTGTTATAACTGCTCAAATTTACCAAGTACCATCTATGCGGACCGGCATTCGACTTGTCTATGCTAGGCATTCGACTTGTCTATGCTAGGCAAAACACCTAGGTAAGAGCCTCCTCTAACTAAATCATTACTAAACAGACATAATTAAACTACAATTTAGTTATTTAGTGTCCTTAATTACGATTGTATTCTATGGACTTATCTATTCATTGGTGCTTGAAATAAAGTTAGTTTGTTTCCTTTCTGAGTCAAAATCAGCATTCTTGAGGAAAAAAAAGAAGTGTGACTCAAACCCTTTAGGGATATATGATGATCAATAGGTGTGAATTCTTTTCTCGAATCAATAGTTAATGTCTGACTGTCTGTTTTCTGTTTTAGAAGTAAACATCTTAGTTTCATGTTGTAAACTGATATTTCTAGTTTTTGAGTAATTTAGTATGCTATTTATTATGAAATGCACACATTGTTGACATTTTTTGTTATATTCTGATTGATATAAATTTTCAGAATTCATCAAAAAACAAAGACAAGCAATACCATGGCAGACGAGGCGACTGAGAGGTTTCTAGAAAATGCTACAAGGATCATTTGGTTATTCATAACACTCAGTACAGGGTATATCGTATTTATTGAAACTGTTGAAATCCATGGTAGCTTTGTCCAATTTGTCCCTGTGGGCTTTGAAGATTTTCCAGAGGTGTTTGGATGGGCCGTCATCCTTATATTGATCGCCTTCGTAACTGCGCAATTGGATGTGGCATCTTTTGAGGAGAATATCTTCACAAAGGTTTGCAGACGCTGTTCCATTGTGTCCTTTGCTTTGGCTGTGTGCCTCTTGTTCATTTGTCGTCTCTTATCTTCAGCCACTTTGATTGGTATGTATGTTTTCTTATCTCCTATTTTCAATTTTACTTGTTAATATCAATTTCATGTCTAGTTTCAATAAGCTCCATCGATTTATATCTGATCTTATATTGTTTATGATATTTTCATTTCAATTATCTTGATATGTGAATCTTTTACAGAGTTTCGAACCACAACAAGCTGTATACTGAAGTTTATTATTGTACAAGTATCTATACTAGTTATAAAGCTTAAACACCATAAATCTTAAAGTCAGAAATTTAAGTAGCAGTATTACCTAATTACCCTCCAACTAATTTGTCACCAAGAAGACGAAACTATATTGTCCTTAATTGATTTTGCCAACCCACTTTTCCTTTTAACCTATTTAATCGCCACCATTTTCCATTTTGCATATAAATAACAATGGAAAAAATTTAACCAAATCACAGTAACAACCATTTTACTTTTCGGAACAAATAATTTTATTGTCAAAAAAGCATGCAGCCGTAGAGAACTCTCGCCGAAAAATATTCACCTCTTTGTTGTCGCTACATCGCGCGAGTACTTTGCTTGTTGAAAAATGATGATCTACGAGCCCAAGTTTCTTCTATTTGAGAAATTTTGGAAAATCTGATTTTAAATGTTGAAACTGCTCTATTTTTGATGATTATTCATGTCTTATGCTTGTTTTGATTCATTATAGTATATTTCTGTTAATATTTTGATTTCAAATACACATTTTATGGAATATTTCAGGTTCTGTTTTGGCATATGAGGAGCTCTGATGAATAAAGAAGCAAAAACCACTTCTTTATTAGCGTCTTCGTTGAGTTTTCAGCAGCGGTTTAGTTATTTTCTTTTCTTTCTGCAAACAACTAAATTTACTATGAGTAGTATTCTTGAATCTAATAGTAATGCATGAAAGTAGGTATGTTGTTATATGCTAATATGCACACCACGGGGGGATATGATGTTATTGAATGTACTTGGCTGTGAAAATAGATATGATGATCTTTAGCAAGCACATTGTTATGAAAATGCGAATGATTCATGCAATCCCAGTTCCTAGTTAGAGATGTTACATGTGTATGTTATCAATATTTCTGATTTCCCATGCACACACGAATGATAGCGCATAGCCTAGTCGAAAATCAAAAATTCTGAACAGAGAAAAAGACTTTTAACTAGTCCTAAAGAAAGATACAGGATTGGCATAAATATCCACCTAAAATGTGACGCGGATGGTATACTTAATTCCTGTAGTAGTCTAACAATCATATGTGAACATGATATATCAGTATCAGTGGACCCTCACATAATATTTAAAAAGAGCTATAAAAATTCAAGTTAGGCATGTATAAATACTAGTTAACATATACTAAATCGGAGGCCGCTCATAAATGGTGGGCCTGTGCGGCTGCCCCACTTGCACGTGCTAATCACCTCCACTGCATCTTGGGTATGACGTATGAACAATAACCCTTTAAATCATATGACTGAAACTTGGAAAGTTGCCTAAATTTCGCTGCCAGTCAATGAACATTCCGCAAATCCATCATACAAATATACGAATTTCGGTATGAGAAATTACGTCAATAGCTAAATCCATTATCTCCCAGTTTCGTAAGACCAGGATAACCATCTTTTATTATATGATATTTCATATTTTGTTTTCCATGTCAATGAAAATTTTAAGTACGTACAGAGAAATCTTAAGATAACTTGAACTTTGGTTCATACAACAAACCAACATCCCTACCAAGCACGCTCAAGCTACTGTGAGTTTAAGAGTGCACGATGCAATGTCAAACTACGTACATGCCATTGGGGTATTTTTGCCCAATGGCGCCGCCATTTTTGCACCCCCTCCCCCGTCATATGCTCGCCGTTCGTCCCTTGCCATGCCATTCAAGGCCGTTGTTTGGCTTTTATTTTATTTTATTTTGTGGGGCAATTTCATATCTCCCCTCCTTTTAATTGAAAATTTCATATATACCCAAACATGCAATAAAAACATTGTACATTATGCATTTAATACTTGCACTTTGGGTATATATGAAATTAATCTAGAAAATAAGGTGATATATGAAATTAATCCTTATTTTGTTAGTGACTGGGGTAATTCTGGTGGTGTGTTATGGGATCCACGTACACTAATAATAGTTGTAGATGGAGAGAGTGTTTTAATTATGGGCTATGTTATACAAACCAACCCTCCCTATATTGTCACATCAATAGGTTTTGGTCAAACCGTACAACCTGCGATGTACACCGTACAAGCCGATGATACATCCAATGATTGGATACCCTCCCTATGGGAGGGTGTGAATAACTCACCCCTTTAATTATTTTTGTGTTATTACTTAATGCTGAAATAACACACCAATAATTGTTATGGAGAATTTCATCTATATCCTTACAAAACTTTCTTATTACGTCAATATCCTTACAAAAATCATAATTACATCAATATCCTTTGTAAAATAAAAAATACTCTTATATACCCAAATAAATAAATTAAGTATAATTAAATGACATTTATCTCTAAAACTTTTATTTTAATATTAATCAACAAGTAAAATTACATGTTTACCCTTCTCATCAATATCAAACACATACATACAATCAACCTTTTCTTCTTCCCGATGTTCATCACATCAGGATTGCTCAAGAGCTGTCTTTCTTTTAATTTTGATTATTTTGTATGAATAATAAGATGTCTTATTGGAATGTCTTTTTATATATTTATTTGACTGCGTAAACCAACCATGTGGTGTAATTTTGTTTTTGCAAATTGATGATTTTAGGGAATTATATAGTATATTAACGGCATAACCAAACTAAAATAATTACCGTTGTATCTTGAATTCATATTGGCCAGCTTAAAAACCATATGCGTACCCAACAATACTAATTGCTTGAAACATTCATTTATGGCATAACATTCATATGATTAATTAGTGGCCAGCGTGCTTCTTATTTCACAAGAAAAATAAGTAGCGAAAGGTGTGGTGAATTTGGGAAGAGGAGATGGAGTGGGAAGAAAGATGAGGCATGTGTTTGTTTGATTTTGAAAATAAGGGTATACATGTAATTTAACATACTAATTAATACAAAATAAGAGTTTTAAAAAATAAAATCTTTTAGTTACACTTAACTTATTTATTTGGGTATACATGAGAATTTTCAAGTTAAAGAAGGATATTGATGTAATTATGTTTTTTGCAAGGATATTGACGTAATAATAGAGTTTTGTAAGGATATACATGAAATTCTCCCTAATTGTTATTAGTGCACCATTGCACCTAAATCTGTAAACATGAGATGTATTTTTCTTTCTTTTTTTATTAATTCCTCATCCCCGTATTAAAGGCTAACCAACTAACTTTAAAAAAAATGAAAATAAACGTCTTCTTCAAAATTTTGAACGATCACAATGTTTTTCAAAAGTCAAGATAAAATTTTATTCATGTACAATGTGGTTCTTAAACTGTGCAAATTATTAATGGTTATTCAATTTGGGGCGAAGTGTATTAAGTTCAATTATGGCAAGATGCAAAACGACTCTCAAGTAGGCATGCCAACCTCTTGAAAGGTGAGAGTTTTACTTTGTTTGAGTATGTGTGACGATATCGTTCAAAATGTCTAAAACGTGATTATCATGAAAAAAAAAAAAAAAAAGTTTTGCTAACAACAACATGAGAGTTGTAATTAAGACGTTGTATTTACTACAAATTGATTCTAATAAACCATTTCAACCAATCACAACCAAGGATTTGTCACAAATGCTCAATTATTAGAATCACCATCTAATTTATCAAGTTTTTTTTTTTTTTTTTTTTTTCTTTTTTATAGAAATAATCCAATAATCAATGTTTTAAAACCCGAGATGTTTTAAATGACCCACTTGTAGGGGTGTTCATGGGTTGGGTAATACCCGAATAAACCGAAAACCGAAACCGAACCGAACCGAAAATAACCGAACCGAACTCATAACCAAACCGAATTTGTCAAAACCGAACCGAACCGAATTAAATATTCGGTTTTCGGTTCGGTTATCGTTTTAGCAATCCAAACCGAAAACCGAATTTAAATAAATATATATATTTTTTTATATATTTATATAAAAAAATATTAAAACTCTTTTAAATATAACATTTTTTAAGCTTAAATTTTTTTTCTTTCTAAAAATCTTATAAATAAATGAATAAATAATTAAATTTATGTAATTCGGGTTATTCGGTTCGGTTTTCGGTTCGGTTGAATCATTTTAATTTCGGTTCGGTTTGGTTCTCGGTTATACCCAGAAAAAAATTAACCGAACAAACCAAACCGAACAAACTGAACAACCCGATAACCGAACCGATGAACACCCCTACCCACTTGAGTGTTAGCAGGCTTAAGTGTATGCGGCCCATGTTGGGTTATGTAGTCTCGGCCCATGCTGGGTGTAGGGTTATGTTTATGTAGTCACTTGTATATATACCCAACCGAGTGTTTGATATTCAATATACAGAATATACGACTTACAGATTAATATACCGACTTACATGGTATCAAGAGTTCCCAACCGATCCTAACAAACACAGCTTCCGCCTTCTCTTCGCGTCAGTTTGGTTCCACTGTTTGGTATTTTTCTCGACTAAGTTTAGTCGATTGTTTGGTATTTTTCTCGACTAAGTTTAGTCGATTGTTTGGTATTGTTCTTCAGTTTGGTCGACAGTTTAGTCAGCAAGTTTTCTCGACTAAGTTTAGTCGACAGCTTGGTATTTTTCTTTCGGTTTGGTCGACAAGTTTGGTTCCACCGTTTGGTTTTTATTCGACTAAGTTTAGTCGATGTTTTTGTTTTGGATTGACAAGTTTTGTTCAACAGCTTGGGACAGTTGGTTTGACAATTTTTTATTCAAAAAGTTGGTTTGACAAGTTGGGACAATTTGGTTTTTTTATTCGACTACGTCTAATCGACAATTTTTTTGGACAGTTTGGTTTCGACTTTGGGTTGTTTTTGTTTTTTATTCGACTACAGTTGGGTTGTTTTTGTTTTTTTTTTAATTACTTATTGTTGCTACTCCAATCATGACTAACGACAACCCACCTCCTACACCGGCACTTACCCTATCGGATAAACTCATGGCTATGAATCACTTAACCACGTTTGTTCCTGAAAAACTGGACGTTGATGCGATGAATTACTAATCGTGGATGTATTATTTTTCCCATCTTTGTCATGGCTATGGGATTTTGGATCATCTTGTTGATCCGGTTGCTTCTTCATCCACTACGCCTCCTACGGATCTACCACCTAAGGACGCAGAATGGACCAAGATTGACTTCATCATTCGGTCTTGGATATTTTCCACACTTGCTCCATCACTAAGGACACGATTGGTTGATCTTAATCCTAAAACTGCAAAGGCAGCATGGACACACCTTGCGGCTATTTTTCAAGACAACAAGCGCCCGCGTGCTATGGCTTTGAAAGCTGAACTTGGCAACTTGAAGCTTGGAGCTTTATCTATTGATGGGTATTTTCAGAAGATTGAATCCATTGTTTCGGTTCCTACTGGTCTTGGTTCCCCCCTTAGCAATGATGATGTTGTTACTTTCGCGCTTGAGGGTTTACCTTCCACATATGAGACCATCTCTACCGTTATTGTTAGTCGGGGAACCTTTCCCGATCTCCAGACGGTTAGATCATTGTTGACTACTCATGAGATGCGCCTAAAGTCTAGGGTTTAAGACCCTCTTGTTGATGCTACATCCGCTTCTCCGATGGTTTTAGTGGCAAAAACTAACCCTACGCCTCGACGTGGAACTTCTTTGGAAAAGGTTAACAACCCGTGTTGGAGTTTTGATAAAGGTTCTTGTCGGTTTGGTGAAGCTTGTAAGTATCTTCACAATGGTGTTCATGGAAAGTCTACTTTGCTCCCTCGTACTTCGGGCTCGGTTTCCGCTATGTCAAATGTCTCACGATCGGATATGGATATGTTGCAAACCTTGTTGGCTAAATTTGGGTTGAATGCTACTAATTGTTTCACTAATACTTCTCCTGTTGCGTACTCCGTATCTCAGCCTAGTGCATTATCATTTGGCTCGGCCTACTTGTCTTCACAGCCCACGCATGTAGGCCCAATGTCTTTTTTGCCTGGTTCAGTTAGGGGGTCCACGAGTAGCTTGCTTGGGTTCTTTTCACAAGGGGTTCAACCGCAGCAAGGGTTCTTTCCATAGGGGGTTCAACAGCAGTCTGGACCCCACGCTGCCAGTTCAGTTCGCGACAGGGGTTTCTTACCAGCCAGTGGGGTCGTTTCCAGGGGTTCAGTTGGGGCAGTTCATGCCAGGGGTTCAACAGCCACAAGGTGCCCCTTTTCATCCGACTCAATTGATGGTGTCTGGTTCTCCAGGTTCGGGTCAAGCTACCGTTTTGCCGCATGCATTTAATACCAATACTCTTCAGGATACGGCCTCAGGAAATTGGAACATGGATACAGGTGGGTCATCTCATCTTAATGATTCTGTACATTGTCTTAGTGATATTCTTAATATGTGCATTTACCCGTCTGTTGTGATTGGTGACGGGCGTTATATTCCGTACTAACTCGGCCATAGTGTTCGTCTACCCCTTTTCGTCCACTTCGTTTAAATAATTTTGTTAATCACTCCCAATATTGTCAAAAACTTAATTTCCGTTCGTCAGTTTGTTCGTGACAATTCTTGTACTGTTGAGTTTGACCCTTTTGGTTTTTCTGTGAAGGACTTCCTAACTCAACGGGTGCTCCTCCGATGTGATAGCACGAGTGATCTCTATCCTGTTACGAAGCCCTCCACTATACCTCAAGCTTTTCTTACCAGTCAGTATACGTGGCATCAACAACTTGGACATCCAGGAAGTGAAGTGTTACGTTTTCTTGTGTCTAGTGATTCTATTTCTTGTAATAAAGAGAAGCTTCCCGTTCTTTGTCATGCTTGTCAGCTTGGCAAACATGTGAAGCTTCCATTTGTTAGTTCGTCTAGTTCTGTTACTTCCTGTTTTGATATTGTTCACTCGGATTTGTGGACCTCCCCAATTCCGAGTCTTTCTGGTTTCAAGTATTATGTTTTATTTTTGGATCATTATTCTCAGTATGTTTGGGTTTATCCGTTAATCAATAAATCTGATGTTTTGTCTAAATTTCAGTTGTTTTGTAGTTATGTTCGTACTCAATTTAAGTGTGAAATTAAATCGTTTCAGTGTGATCATGGTGGTGAGTTTGATAATCATGTTTTTCATACCTTATTTTCAACTAATGGCATTCAGTTTAGATTTTCTTGTCCTCGCACCTCTCAACAAAATGGTAAATTTGAACTTATGATTCGTACAATTAATGACCTTATTCGTACCTTATTATTTCAAGCACATTTACCACCTAATTATTGGACTGAGGCTCTTAATATGGCTGTTTACTTATTGAATATATTACCTTCTCGTGCCATTAATAATGAGACACCTTTTACCCGTCTTTTTGGTGCCAAACCCGATTATAGTGTCCTTCGTGTTTTTGGATGCCTTTGTTACCCACATATTGATACTAATCATAAATTAGGACCACGTGCCACCCCTTCAATCTTTCTGGGGCATGCTGCCAACCATTTTGGCTACCATTGTCTTGACCTTAATACCAATAAAATTATCATTTCTCGGCATGTTACCTTTGATGAAACCGTTTTTCCATTTCAAACACATAAATCCTTGCCTCCTCCCTCCTATGATTTTTTGAAAGATTCTTCCGATCTAATTTCCACCATTATCCGTACCACACCCCTTGGTCCAACTTCGGACCCGATACCCACTACAAAAATTGAACCACCTACATCACCAACACCAGTTACACCGCCATCACCACCTACACCTCCTACCCCGCCTATGCCATCACCACCTTCTCCACCACCTATTATTGTTCCTACAACTCCAATCCCTAACCAACCTACCGTATCTACTCATCCCATGGTCACTCGTTCTCGTGTCGGGACTACTCGTCCTAATCCTAATTATGCTGGTCATGTGTCTACTATTTCTCCTTTACCTCGATCGTATAAGGATGCTCTTAATGATCCCAATTGGCGTAATGCTATGTATGATGAGTATAATGCACTTATTAAAAATAAAACTTGGACTAATGTACCTCGTCCTGAGGGTGCCAATGTTGTTCGTTGTTTGTGGTTGTTTTGTCATAAGTATTTGGCTGATGGCACCCTTAGTCGGTATAAGGCACGTCTTGTTGCCAATGGTAGCACACAGGTTGATGGTGTTGATGTTGATGAGACCTTTAGTCCGGTTGTTAAACCGGGCACTATTCGTACTATGCTTAGTCTAGCCATTTCTCGTCATTGGCCTATTCATCAGCTTGATGTCAAGAATGCATTTTTACATGGTGATTTAGCTGAGACTGTTTATATGTATCAGCCTCCTGGATTTCGGGATCCTGTGCATCCCGATTATATTTGTTTATTGTAGCGGTCTCTTTATGGTCTTAAGCAAGCCCCTCGAGCATGGTTTCAGCGGTTTGCTGCTTATATTACTACTTTTGGGTTTAGTTCTAGTCGGTGCGACTCTTCCTTGTTCATTTACAGGCAGGGTGCTGATACTGCATTCTTGTTGCTTTATGTGGATGATATTGTTCTTACTGCTTCATCGTCGTTTGTTACAGATTATATCTTCTTTACATCGAGAGTTCTCTATTACTGATTTAGGTGCTCTTATTTATTTTTTGGGTATTTCGGTTACGCGTGACTCCTCTGGGATGTTTTTGTCACAGCGTAAGTATGCTATGGAGGTTTTAAAGCGTGCACATATGGTTGGTCAGAACCCTTCTCGGACTCCTGTTGATACGACTCCAAGTTGGTGCTGGTGGTACTCCGGTTGATGATCCCACGTTATACCGGAGTCTTGCAGGTTCTCTTAAGTATCTCAAATTTACTAGACCTGACATTACGTATGCTGTGCAACAGGTTTGTCTTTTTATGCATGATCCACGTGAGCCGCACTTCTCTGCTCTTAAGAGGATTTTGCGCTATGTTCAGGGGACTTTGGACTATGGTTTACAGTTGTGTTGGTCCAAATAATTGAGTAAATCTTGATATATTAAAGAACAAATTCATTAAATAATGAATAACAATAGTTACAAGATTTCTCAATACCAACTAGACTACATGATAACATCCTAAACTTTTTACGGGGATAATCTCGGTATATTATCCCCATTGAATGACAAATAAACTCTCATTGATCCAAGCTATGCTTGTGTTGCAATGAGAGGATGATCCTATCAACTAATACTATGTATTATGTGTTTGTTTAGGATACATACCTATCTCTATTACAATACAAACATATATATAGGAAAAATACAAAGACTTGTGGTGGTAGGTGAGATGTAACATGTGGTGGTAGGTGAGATGTCATCCATCATGTGGTCCATCTTCATCTTCCTTTTTTGGAAAAGCACCAACCATCTATTTGAATGTGTCATCACAATATTCCCACTTCTTTGGTAATGTCTTGTACTTGTTTGACTTCTTCTCTTGGAAGTTCCCACCCATATTTTTCAATCTGTATGTAGAGATAGGTCTTGGGATCACCGAGACATTTGTCAAAATCTCTAGTCACTGGTGTTGTTTGTAGCTCATATATTTTACTCAGCGACACCGTATCAGACGTAAGTAAAGAGAACTAAACAACACTCACGATTTCTTTATCGATGAGTCACTCACTATATTTTTTAGTGAGTTAGGCTATTTTATTTTCAAATCTTGTTCAGGGTGATTGGGTCAATTTATTGGACCCAACAGTCTCCCTCTATTTGAATATACAAATAGCCTAAGGTGATTGGTAAAGGTATAAGACTGAGGGTTCAGTCGGACGGTTCAGTTGTTCAGGGACGGGGTTCGAACGTAGGTTCAGGCTGTAAGATCCTTTAAATCTCAGTGACCAGGTTTAGTGACAGGAGGTTCAATAACCAGGTTCAGTGGTCAGTGATCGTGTCAGTGACCTTGTTCACTTTGACAGTTTGAGGGGTTCAGTTTGAGGGTTCATTATCCTCATTTAGACCCTGAGGGACCTGGTTCACTTTGATTCATCAGTGTCCACCCTCTTACATGTTTCGATTCCAATGATACAATTAAGGACCTGGTTCAATTTGATACATCAGTGTCCATTTTCTTGTCACTTGACTTTGTAACATATACATTTATGAATGCAAGATACATTGGAACAAATACATCCTGATAAATTTAATTTATCAGTTACCCTAACACAACCATCAGTCTTGGATCTTTCTTTGAAGTGTCAATGACTTCTTAGACCCATTTTCATATCCAACCAATAGTTTCTCACAATGTTTGAGACTCGGGTTCAGTCTCGTTTGTCTTCAGACAGTGCGGTTGGGTATGCTTTTCAGTGACTCTGGTTTAGGCACCAAGAGCTCAGTGGCTCAGGTTTCAGGCACCATCAGGTTCTGACCATTGCTCCATTGAGTTAATTCTCCTATCATATGGTCATTGATCTTCATTGCCTTAATAGAGAAGCATCACACCACTACTCCCTGACTAGTTTCATGATCCGCAACTCTTTAACACATGATGAGTTTGTATCTCACCCTTCCTGATACATTCCTGATTGACTCATTTCTTGCTCAGGCTCAGGATGAAAACCACATACTCCGTGATTCAAACTCATAGTGCCTGATTCTTATCAGACCTTGAGTCGCAAAGGACAGAATCATATCACACCCTCGAATCAGTGTCACATTCAGTCTCAGTCTGAAAACCATATTGACACTCCCTTTATACCACAAACCTGTTTCCATCTCCCAAATCAGTTTCAACTTATCAGGATGAGTTTGATAGATAAACATCAACCTCTAATCAACAAACGACCAATTTAATTTCATCAGTCCCCTTGTATCATCATTTTTAGCCCGTATTTGATTTTCACCACAATTGTGTTCTTCTTTGAACCTTGACATGCCCCATCAACCTCTGAACAGCTATACTCCCATCAACCTCACACATAAATCGTCTTACAAAAGGTATCATTAAAAGATGACAAAACAAAACCATCTCGCCATCTCACCATCTCGTTCACATCCCATCTCTACTCATCTCGCCATCTCGTTCAATTCAAGACGATTGACCAGTGAGTGTTCGCCGATGATGTGAATAATTTTTGTGATAAATGATCTTTGATGACCGCTGCTGCTAAAGTCACCATAGTGAGTTAGGTATCTTGTGTCGAAGATGATTTTGAATCTGTGATTCATGATCTTTTGTAGATCGATCGTTTTTTTAGAGGTTTGTTGAGAGAGGATTAGTGATAGATCTGTTTTTTTTAGATGTATGAGAAACTTTATGTTTGTGGGGATTCGAGTTTATCATCTTTTTGATGATTTTTTTTTGAGTGACGGATTTTGATCGTTTTTTTTTGCGTGAGTTGTTTAGATCGTGGTGTCTTTGTGATGGAGGGTGATGGTTGATAGATCCACTCTTTGTAAATCTGGATTTGGGAATTTTTTGTGGCGTGTGTTTATGTGTATCTGGGTTTGATGAGGTTTTTTTTTTGGTTGTGGTAGATGAAGGATTGTAATTGTGTTTTTGTTTTTGTGTGGATAAGGTTTTGTTAGGTGTATGTGTGTGATGATAAGATTTGTGTGGTGGCGGTGGTGTTTTGTTTTGTCATTTTGTCAAATATCAGTGTCTTCTCCCCCTCAAAAATTGCTATACAGTAGCAGTTTTTGAAGATTAACACTTGATTTTTTGACAAATGAAGAATGTTATCAGCAGTCTTGAACGGATCTGGATCATGAGCATAATCCACCCGCTCTGATACCACTTGTTGGTCCAAAGAATTGAGTAAATCTTGATAAAAATGAAGAACACATTCATTAATAATGAAGAACAATTTGTTACAAAATTACTCAATACCAACTAGACTACATGATAACATCCTCAACTTTTTACGGGGATAATCTCGGTATATTATCCCCATTGAATGACAAATAAACTCTCATTGATCCAAGCTATGCTTGTGTTTCAATGAGAGGATGATCCTAACAACTAATACTATGTATTGTGTTTGTTTAGAATGCATACCTATCTCTATTACAATACAAACATATATATAACAACTAATAATACAAGACATGTGATGATGGTGACATGTGGTCCCCCATGTGGTCCATCTTCATCTTCCTCTTTTGGAAAAGCACCAACCATCTATTTGAATGTGTCATCACAATATTCCCACTTCTTTGGTAATGTCTTGTATTTGTTTGACTTCTTCTCTTGGAAGTTCCCACCCATATTTTTCAGTCTGTATGTAGAGATAGGTCTTCAGGATCACTGAGACATTTGTCAAAATCTCAGTGTCACTGGTGTTGTTTGTAGCTCATATATTTTACTCACTGACACCGTATCAGTAAGTAAAGAGCACTAAACAACACTCACTGATTTCTTTATCAGTGAGTCACTCACTAGTTATTTAGTGAGTTAGATTATTTTATTTTCAAATCTTGTTCAGGGTGATTGGGTCAATTTATTGGACCCAACAGTCTCCCCCTATTTGAATATACAAATAGCCTAAAGTGATTGGTAAAAGGTGTTGATCTGAAGGTTCAGTCGAAGGGTTTAGGTTGCTCAGTGACCAGGTTCAGTGACCAAAGGTTTACTTTGATGCTAAGAGGGACCTGGTTCATTTTAGATACATCAGTGTCCTTTCTCTTTTGCAATTCCCTGAAGGACATTTTAATCACTCAAGTGAAAGGACCTGGTTCAATTTTTGATACATCAGTGTCCATTTTCTTTTGTCACTTGACTTGGTATTACAACACATACATTTATGAATACAAATACACTGGTACAAATACACCCCAATATACTTATAATCAATACATTTCCTGATGTTGCAAAAGCTATGACATCCCACTTGTATCATTCCCTGAAATTTTCAGGAGCTCAGTTTCAGAATCTCCATGGGTTCACTCCGTGGTTTCAGGCACTCAAGGTTTAGAGACACCACGAATTGAGGAACTCGGTTTCAGAATCTATTCAAGTTCAGGGAGTCGCTTGTTCAGTGAGACCACGGTTCAGGGTCTCGGGTTAGTACTCTTCAACACAACTGATCCTTTCATTTTCTGCAACACGTACTGCTGTGAAAACCTTAGTTTCCCAATCAGACTTCCTGAGTTTCAATCTTCAGGCCTGATTCTTGCAATCACTTTTGACACTTCCTGATTCGTGTTCTTCAGTGAACACTGAAACCCATTATCCACTTAACAGCTATCCTTCCAACACTCCCTTACACAATACCCATTCTCCATAGCTACTTCCTGATTTCAGGCATGCATTTTCACTGTTACTTTGGGTTCAGGGACTTGGTTTCAGGTTCATTTGTCTTTGGGTACTCATTTTTTCTGTGACTCGGTTTTAGTCACTACGAGCTCAGTGGCTCGGGTTTCAGGGACTTTGGTTTTTTTTGGACTCATAGCTTCTTGAGTCACTTTTGGTTTCAGGGTTAATGTTATGGTTTCATAGACTGTCGGGTTATGGATTCAGTGACCATGTTTGAGACTCAGTATCAATTGTCACTTCCTGATGTGTTCATCAGCAGCCTGATACTTGTCAAACCCCTATCATCCATCTCCAATCACTACAGAATCATACATCTCAACTCCTTCATATACTTTCAAACTGAACGACCTCTTTAAGCTTAGCCTGAAGGTCATATTAACGCTTCCTGGTGTTGCAGAAAACTTACTCCGAAAACCTCAGGTTTGGAGTCTGTTTGTTTAACCACTGATAAACACCCACACTTATCAGTTCCTTGACCCACTGAAACCCATTTTGTTTCAGTTCCCTGATGATTTTGATCCTCGGTTTTAGATACTTTTTCAGAGAGTCAACAAAACCCCCTCGTCATACCTGATTTCTTAGGTACCAGCTATCTAAACCGGCAATCACACCATACCAGGCTAGCTTAATTCTCTTAACACATTATACACCCCAAAGCATCATATACCACTGAATCTTATCAGCTACACCACTTTAACCTATTCAGGCAAAGCCTGAAATTCATATTAACACACCCTGAATTTGATGTTGCACCAAATATCTACCTCAACACAACATGAGACACACAATCAAAAACTTCACCGAGTTATAACAAAACTCAGTTTGATGCACGCCCCATGTCACCTAATCTATACCACTCCACAAAAAAACTGATTCCAAACATACTGATAACCAATTTCAGCTTCAACCCATTTCGATCTTAGAACCACCAAAAAATAATTATCCTCGAGTCACGCCGCAGTACTCCCTGAATCAACCATCAGTCTTGGATCTTTCTTTGAAGTGTCAATGACTTCTTAGACCCATTTTCATATCCAACCAATAGTTTCTCACAATGTTTGAGACTCGGGTTCAGTCTCATTTGTCTTCGGCAGTGCGGTTGGTATGCTTTTCGATGACTCGGGTTTAGTCACCAAGAGCTCAGTGGCTCAGGTTTCAGGCACCATCAGGTTCTGACCACTGCTCCCTTGAGTTAATTCTCCTATCATATGGTCACTGATCTTCATTGCCTTAATAGAGAAGCATCACACCACTACTCCCTGACTAGTTTCATGATCCGCAACTCTTTAACACATGATGAGTTTGCATCTCACCCTTCCTGATACATTCCTGATTGACTCATTTCTTGCTCAGGCTCAGGATGAAAACCACATACTCCTTGATTCAAACTCATAGTGCCTGATTCTTATAAGACCTTGAGTCGCAAAGGACACACCCTCGAATCAGTGTCACGTTCAGTCTCAGTCTGAAAACCATATTGACACTCCCTTTATACCACAAACCTGTTTCCATCTCCCAAATCAGTTTCAACTTATCAGGATGAGTTTGATAGATAAACATCAACCTCTAATCAACAAACGACCCATTTAATTTCATCAGTCCCCTTGTATCATCATTTTCAGCCCGTATTTGATTTTCACCACAGTTGTGTTCTTCTTTGAACCTTGACATGCCCCATCAACCTCTTAACAGCTATACTCCCATTAACCTCACACATAAATCGTCTCACAAAAGGTATCATTAAAAGATGACAAAACAAAACCATCTCGCCATCTCACCATCTCGTTTACATCCCATTTCTACTGATCTCGCCATCTCGTTCAATTCAAGACGATTGACCAGTGAGTGTTCACCGATGATGTGAATAATTTTTGTGATAAATGATCTTTGATGACCGCTGCTGCTAAAGTCACCATAGTGAGTTGGGTATCTTGTGTCGAAGATGATTTTGAATCTGTGATTCATGATCTTTTGTAGATCGATCGTTTTTTTAGAGGTTTGTTGAGAGAGGATTAGTGATAGATCTGTTTTTTTTAGATGTATGAGAAACTTTATGTTTGTGGGGATTCGAGTTTATCATCTTTTTGATGATTTTTTTTTAGTGACGGATTTTGATCGTTTTTTTTGCGTGAGTGGTTTAGATCGTAGTGTCTTTTTGATGGAGGGTGATGGTTGATAGATCCACTCTTTGTAAATCTGGATCTGGGAATTTTTTGTGGCGTGTGTTTGTGTGTATCTGGGTTTGATGAGGTTTTTTTTTTGGTTGTGGTAGATGAAGGATTGTAGTTGTGTTTTTGTTTTTGTGTGGATAAGGTTTTGTTAGGTGTATGTGTGTGATGATAAGATTTGTGTGGTGGCGGTGGTGTTTTGTTTTGTCATTTTGTCAAATATCAGTGTCTTCTCCCCCTCAAAAATTGCTATACAGTAGTAATTTTTGAAGATTAACACTTGATTTTTTGACAAATGAAGAATGTTATCAGCAGTCTTGAACGGATCTGGATCATGAGCATAATCCACCCGCTCTGATACCACTTGTTGGTCCAAATAATTGAGTAAATCTTGATATATTAAAGAACAAATTCATTAAATAATGAATAACAATAGTTACAAGATTTCTCAATACCAACTAGACTACATGATAACATCCTCAAATTTTTACGGGGATAATCTTGGTATATTATCCCCATTGAATGACAAATAAACTCTCATTGATCCAAGCTATGCTTGTGTTTCAATGAGAGGATGATCCTATCAACTAATACTATGTATTATGTGTTTGTTTAGGATACATACCTATCTCTATTACAATATAAACATATATATAGGAAAAATACAAAGACTTGTGGTGGTAGGTGAGATGTAACATGTGGTGGTAGGTGAGATGTCATCCATCATGTGGTCCATCTTCATCTTCCTTTTTTGGAAAAGCACCAACCATCTATTTGAATGTGTCATCACAATATTCCCACTTCTTTGGTAATGTCTTGTACTTGTTTGACTTCTTCTCTTGGAAGTTCCCACCCATATTTTTCAGTCTGTATGTAGAGATAGGTCTTCAGGATCACTGAGACATTTGTCAAAATCTCAGTGTCACTGGTGTTGTTTGTAGCTCATATATTTTACTCACGATATCGACAGTAAGTAAAGAGCACTAAACAACACTCATTGATTTCTTTATCAGTGAGTCACTCACTCGTTATTTAGTGAGTTAGGCTATTTTATTTTCAAATATTGTTCAGGGTGATTGGGTCAATTTATTGGACCCAACAAGTTGTTTTCATCTACTACTGACTCCTTGATTGCATATTCGGATGCTGATTGGGTTGGTTGCCCAACTACTCGACGGTCTACTTCTAGATATTGTGTTTTTCTTGGTAACAATTTACTTTCCTGGTCCTCTAAACGTCAACCGACGCTTTCTCGTTCCAGTGCTGAGGCTGAGTATCATGGTGTTGCCAATGCTGTTGCTGAGACATGTTGGATTCGGAATTTACTTCGTGAGCTTCATACTCCGTTATCTTTAGCCACTATTGTGTATTGTGATAACGTGAGTGCTGTGTACTTGTCTTCTAATCGGTTCAACATCACGCATACCTAACACATCGATATTGATATTCATTTTGTTCGAGATTTGGTTGCTACTGGGCAGGTTCCCGTTTTACATGTCCCTTCTCGGTTTCAGTATGCGGATATCTTTACTAAGGGCTTACCTTCTGCATTGTTTGATGAGTTTCGACATAGTTTGAGTGTTTGTTGTACTACCGCTCCAACTGCGAGGGAGTGTTAGCAGGCTTAAGTGTATGCGGCCCATGTTGGGTTATGTAGTCTCGGCCCATGTTGGGTGTAGGGTTATGTTTATGTAGTCACTTGTATATATACCCAATCGAGTGTTTGATATTCAATATACAGAATATACGACTTACAGATTAATATAGCGACTTACATTGAGTCGTCTGTTCACAGGTTCAACGTGTTCAACCAAAGGATCGAGCCGGTTCTATACACATGTATATTTTTCATAACAATTTTTGTACGTATGTGTTTGTCCAATTTCGATTTGTCATTCAATTGAACCGATAAAAATGAGATGACTATATTGTGTTTTAATATTTAATTTTCATATCTACAAATAATAAAACAAGCAAAAATAATCAATTTATAGTTCTAGTTTACAACAGATTTATAGTTCAAGTTTATAAAAATGAGATAACTCTACAGTGTTTTAGAATCCTATCTTTATTAATGAACTTTTTAAATCAAACAAATATAATACCAACATTAATTTATATCTCTAATTTGTTGTTTCATCCAACCTTAGCCACATAGTCACCACCACTTTAGCTTTTCAATTTAACTATAAACTTTTCAAATCTTAATATGTTTGTCCATACAAATATAAAACTTAATCTAACGCAAATTTTGAGTTTAACAAAAATGAAATGACAAAAGGGTTTTGTTAGTTTTAGAGAAATGAAAAGGTTTTTGTTGTATAAAAAAAAGAAAAAAAGTCATGCCTCGGCCGGTTTTATCAAACCGAGTCGACCTGAGTCAATAAAAAACTACGAGTTCAATCATATTCTCAAATAAGCAAAAATCCGGTCACATCCGACCAGGTCTCCTTACCGATTCCCGATTCTATCGGTTAAACCGGCCAAGTCGGCCCGGATTTTAAAACATAATTAATAATCACTCATGAGTTTTTGTAGTGATTGACATGCCTAATTTCATGCCTAACTATTAGATTATAACACTTGGAGTGATCAAAGGCTATCATGAAAAGAAAGAAACCCCATACTACACTTGTCATATATTGAATGAATTAAACATAAAATTAGTCATGACATTTAGACATGCCAATCTTTTTCAATAAATTTATTCTCCCATATCATAAACGGAATTCCGAAAAAACATGGATAAAAGGCGGGCAGGGTATAATGGGTATATAAATATTCGTTGCCAGGTGGCCCCCAAATCAGCTATTTTGTCCTCACTCGCTTATTTTACTCACTCTTAAAGCTTCATCACTTGTTACGTATTATTCTCTCAAATAACAACTACAACAACAACAAAGGTACAATTTTACGCCTTATTGCTTATTTAGATAGCTTATTGCTTTCAAATAAATTTGTTTCTGTGCTTGGATAGTGAAATGTGTTATGTATTATGCTTATTGTGTTGTTTAAAAGCATATACTACATGTTTGTTGTTTCATTGTATATATGAAGAAGAAATGGGCATTTCGTAAGCTTAATAAATTGTTTTTAGTAACTTTATTATGTGGTTAGGGATGTTTGGGTAAAGGTTTTTATTGCGTTTTTAATAAACAGCTAAGGATATACCGCTTACGCGTTTCAGATTCCATTTTGTTTTGACATTAAATAATAAGTAACCCCAAACACACTCTTTTCATTTCTTATATCCTGATAATGTGGTTAAGCGGGTGTTTGGATAAGCATATTCAAACACCTTATGCATTTCGATAGGGGTGAGCAAAATAAACCGAAAAAACCGAAACCGAACTAAAAACAGAAAAAACCGAACCGAAAAAACCAACCAAAACTAAAAACCGATAGGTTCGGTTTTTACTTTTTCAGAAACCGAAAAATGTGGTTCGGTTTCGGTTTTCGTCCAAAAACCAAACCGCAAAAACCGAACCGAACCGGTTTTATTATATAATAATATCTAATAAATATAATATGATTAAATAACTAAATAAATCAATTTTATAAATTCATACTCATTTTGTGAGTGGATTTATAATATATTTATCTTAACGTTTATATTTATATGTGTGTTTGTCGTGTCGCGTGATTTTTGTGAATATATCAATAAGTATTCGATAATGATTATACTACGTGTATGTGTATGTCTCATTTATATGTTTGGAATAGTAAAATTATGCAATAAACATTATTATGCTTAGATTGAAAAAAAAAAGTAAAGAAAAATAACTAATTTTGTACGTAAAACAAGTTTGTTAGTATAATTTGGACATACCCAAATATTAACGGTTAGAAACCGAAAAAACCGAAAAACCGAACCGAAACCGATAACAAACAGAAAAAACCGAACCGCCAAAAACCGAACGGTTTCGGTTTTAGCCAAAAACCGACCCAAACCGAACCATGCACACCCCTACATTTCGATACATCTTATAATCACTTATTAGTGTTTGGATAGAACCTACTAATCCCAGGGCGACGTTGTTTTTTGATTTCGCATAAGCTAAAAATAAGCATAAGTTGTTTAAATAGGTTGCTTTACTGGTGGTTGTAAAACTCATTAGAAACCTGATTATTAGGTAATACGACATGTGAATTCAGTTGTGTGCTTATTTAAACAGCTTAAATAAACTGGTTGCTGTGCTTGGATGATGAAATGTTCTATTATGCTTATTTGAATAGTTTATCTGCTTATTGTGTGTTATAGAAACAGATGAGTAGTTTGATGTGTTTGGTTGAGGAATAAGCCTCGCTATGCTTATTTTAAGCTGAAATAATAAGCTGTTTTTGTTTGAGGTTGATATATATCAACCTGATTATAATAAGGGGATTAAAAATTGCAGTGTTACCCTTAGGGTTGAACTAATTATGTGGTTATGGGGTGTTTGGGTAAGCTTTATTAAACGGCTTATTTCATCTTTTATATTATCACTTATGAGCGTTTGGATATACATACATATATCCAAGCTTCTGCTTATCAGATGCATTGTGCTTATTGTGTTGTTTAAAAGCATATATAATTGTTTGTGGTTGACTTGTTACATGGTATGGATGAAGAAGAAATGGGTATTTGGTAAGCTTAAGGGTGAAATAAGTTGTTTTTAGCATGTTTATTAAGTGGTTAGGGGGTGTTTGGGTTAAGTTTTTTTATTTTGTTTTTAATGAACAGCTGATAATCACTTTTAAGGGTTTTGACATCAAATAATAAGTAACCCCAAACACACTCTTTTAATTTCTCATACCCCGATAATATGGTAAAGCTTTAGTTATGCTTTATGTGGTTAAGGGGGTGTTTGGATAAGCATATTCAAACACCTTATAGCATTGCGGTACATCTAATAATCACTTTTAAGTGTTGGGATAGAGCCAATCAGCTATATTAAGCATAATTTTTTTGAATAAGTTGCTTTAAAGGTGGTTGTATAACTCATTAGAAATCTGATTATTAAGTAGTAAAATGATTTGGATGTATTGGGTTTGTATGCATTGGTCTTAAATCAGTAAATCTCACGTTCATATGTATCCACTCCTCTACGTGTAATATAGTCATCTGTAGGTTAATCATCTTACTCTCAAGAGAATATCTAATGTACTACTATCTTCATTTGTTGATCTTAATATTTATGATGCATAAATGCATGATAGTTGTTTCCGTTTTGAGTCAGATCTGTTTTCCTGATATGTATTACAATTGTGTGACTTAAGTAAGTAGTTATGGAAGTTGATTAGGAAACAGTACGTCTTTCTTTTGTGTAGGGTTATAAATCTAGCATGAACAGGTTCTTGCAGTCGCCCACCAAAAGAAAGTGACGACTAATGGTATTGTATACGAGTACTGGTATAATGCACCACTAATTAGTATTGTGTGCAACAATATTGTAAAAATGCAAGAGAAATGTATTGCTTTTAGGAAATGGGTAACATCTTTGAATATGAGGTACATCATTTGACATATACGTTTTAGGCGCTCTGTTGTCATTCCATAATTGTCTTAGTTAGGGACTTCGGGAACATGATACACTTTGATGAATTTAATTTGTTAGTTCTTACAAATGTGTGTGTGTTTTTTTTTAATGTCAGTATCGGTTTTACATCTTGCTCTTTAACTAAAGTTTTTTTAGGTGTTTGGAATTGCTTACTTATATAGTTTATCCAGCTGCATGGGATTTTAAAAAATTCAGATAAACTGTTGAATGTGTTTGGATAAATAATTGTTTTTATGCTTGCTGCTTACTTTAATGCTAAATGCTCTGTTATAAATAAGCTGTTTAAGATTTCTTAATTTATGCTGAATATTCCTGGCGGATGTTGGTGTAATGAGCTGTTTTAACTGTTTGGTTTTCATTATCTATTTTAAAAGTTTTTTTTTTTTTTTTTTTTTATTTTTTTGAACGGCTATCTGTTTTAGAAGTAAATATCATAGTTTCCGATATTTATATGTAAAATTGATGGTGATCTTTTTGGTGAATAATGCATATGTTGATCATTTTTAAACTTAAAGTTTGATTCATTCATCTGGTTGTGCTTGAACCATTGTTGACATTATTTTGTTATATATCTGATATATATAAATTTTCAGAATTCATCAGCAGCAAGCAGTACCATGGCAAATGAGGCGACTGAGAAGTTCCTACGAAATGTTCCAAGAATCATTGTGTCCATCTTATCTTACCTTTCAAGGTTTAGCATCTCTATTGAAACTATCGAAATCAATGGATGGAATATTCCGGTGAGCTTTAAAGATTTTCCTGAGGTGTTCATAGGCGCCTTCATCTTTTTTGTGATTGCCTACATAACTGGATTCTGGTCTATGATATTCTTTGATGAGGGTATCTTCACCTTTACTAAGTTTCTCAGATGGTGTTGCATTGTGGCTTTCACATTGGCTGTGTGCTTCTTGTTCTTCTGCCGTCTCTTATCTGCAGCCGCTTTGATTGGTACGTACGGTTTATTATACCTTCCAATTTTTGCAATTTTACTTGTTAATAACGATATTATATCTAATTTCAATAAGCTCCATCGATTTTTATATCTGATCGTTTTTTGTTTATGATACTTTCATTTGATTTATTTTGATTATGAATCTTTTACACAGTTTCAAACCACAACAAGCTGTATACTAATGTTTATAATGTATGAGTATTGAAGAATGATGATCTAAGAATCCAAGTTTCCACTTTTTGAAAAATATTGAAAATCTCATTTTAAATGTTGAAACTGCCCTGTTTTGAATAATTATTTATGTCTTATGTTTTGTTTTGGTTCATTAAATGGCATTTCTATTAATTTATATGATTTTTTGAAACTTACACACATTTTTAATTATTTCAGGGTCTGATAGTGGTTGGACATATGAGGAGCTCTGAGGCATAAGGAATTCCAGAACCGTTCTTTGTTAGTGTCTTCATTGAATTTTCAGCAGCATCTTTAGAATCTTTTTCTTATTGCTAACAAATATATTCACGAGTTATCTTGAATGCAAAATAGTAATGAATGTAGGTATGGTGTTATATGCACATAGTAACGAAAACAGGTATGATGTTCTTAAATGCATGTAGTTGTGACAATGGTCGATGTATATGATGTTCTTTTGCCTGTTGTTATGAGAACACGAATGATTCATGAATCCTAGTTTCTAGTGTTGGTGTTGGTGTTTCTATTCTCCCATGCGTATTCAGGATACCCTGTCAAAAAATTGTTTGAGTCACATTCTTGAAAAGATATATATCAGTGATAGTACCAAGTCGAAAACTACTATGAGCCCAGAAGAGGACTTTTAACTAGTCCAAAAGAAGGCTACAAGGTTCCTGCAACGAAAACAAGTCCATAAAAAAATAAAAACCACAATATGTGCCTATGTAGCTTTATGTTTTCTTTTGGTTATCTGGCTATTTGTTTGGTAAACGTACGTTTCATTTGTACAAAGTTTTTGTTTTCAGTAACGTATATGCATGTGTTTCTTTCTGCAACATATTTGCGTAATACACGTACAAATCATTATCTATGTTTGTGGTCTCTCTTTAAAATACCCGTAAATTTCACTGGCTTTTAGCTAGTTAATTGTATATATTTTAATAACTTTCATTTCAAGGTATTATACAAAAATAGTTGATTGATCCCTGTTCCAGTTTTGGATTTATATAACTCTAGTTAGATAAAAAAAATGGATAATTCCTACACAATTAAAAGAAAAGTAAAATATTACGGTATGATTTTGGTTTAGTTTGGTGTTGGTTTAATGAAAAATGTAAACGAACTTAAACCATTCCAATTACATTCCATATATTGATGAAATTAAAATATTCATAGCAAACAATGAACACAAATACACAATAACATTTTTTCTGAGAAAATGGAACATGAATTAGAAAATATGGAAAATATATGAACATGTAATATAAGTAAAATGTTGTGAAACTAAATTCAGAGATTACAATGCCAGCTATGGTACAATTCTTGGTGATACCAATTTAAACATAGAAGTAATCGCTTCATACTATGTAAGAAAACAATTTCATCTTAGCTAATTACTATAGTCCAACAAGAAAGGTCAAATATCATGTATTCATACAACGAAGCTTTTTAACTCTATATATAGATCCTTTAAAATCTCATACATATGCTCAAACTCTTCAGTAATCATGGAGAGAAAAAGATATGACCTTATATCGGTAGTTTCTTTTATGTTCGTTCTTACTTTCACTATTTTCAGTATCACTTCTGCTAGTGACAACCAAGCGGAAACGTACATTGTACACTTGAACTCTCCTGATGGCAAAGAGTTTGCTACACCAGAAGACCGACACAGTTGGTACAATTCTTTTTTGCTGGCAAGCAGTACTGGTTCAAATGAGAAAGCAAGTATAATCCACGCATATCACAACGTGCTTACCGGATTTGCAGCCAAGCTGTCTCCGGATCAAGTAAAAGTAATGGAAACTTTCGATGGGTTCATATCTGCAACACCTGAAAGGGTGTATGAAGTACACACAACTCATACTCCGAAATTCTTGGGGTTACATGAGAATTTAGGTGTATGGAAAGGATCAAACTACGGAAAAGGAATCATTATTGGGGTTCTAGACACCGGAATTACACCTGGCCATCCTTCTTTTGATGATGCAGGAGTCCCTACTCCACCACAAAAATGGAGAGGCAAATGTGAAGTTCCGGGATGTAACAATAAGCTGATTGGAGCGAGAGATTTTACTAATAGTGGTTCACCACTCGATGATGAAGGACATGGGACTCATACATCCAGTACCGCTGGTGGGAACTTTGTAGATGGTGCCAATGTATTCGGAAATACCTATGGTACTGCAGCGGGAATGGCACCACTTGCTCATGTGGCCATGTATAAAGTGTGTGATACTGTTGGTTGTCCTGAAAGTGCTATCTTAGCAGCCATGGATGCGGCTATTGAGGAGGGAGTAGATGTGCTTTCACTCTCACTTGGTGGAGCTTCGCTTCCATATTATCAGGATGGTATCGCGATCGGCGCATTTAGTGCTATTCAGAAAGGAATCTTTGTAAGTTGTTCACCGCTAATTCAGGGCCGCTTAACTCAACACTTTCAAATGAGGCACCATGGATTCTCACAGTTGGTGCTAGTAATCGTTGATAGAAAGATAATAGCAACCGTATCTCTTGGGAACAAGGACTTGCTAGATGGAGAATCCTTATTTCAACCAAAAGATTTCCCTCAAGACTTTTGCCTCTCGTGTACCTGTGGTTAAATGGTGGTCAACAAGCAGCATGGTGTGCACCAGGATCATTAACTGATGTCAAAGGAAAAGTTGTATTGTGTGACAGAGGTGGTGGTATAGCTAGAATTGACAAAGGACAGACAGTAAAAGATGCCGGAGGAGCTGCAATGATTCTCGCCAACCAAGTGGCAGATGGGGTTACTACGAGAAGTGATGCTCATGTTCTTCCTGCATCACACGTTGGTTATAAAGATGGTATTTTGATCAAGACATACATCAATTCAAGTTCATCACCTGTTGCTACCATCATATTTCGAGGAACTGTAATTGGCGTAAAAGATGCTCCCGAGGTGGCTTCTTTCTCATCCAGAGGACCTAGTTTGACAAGTCCAGGAATTGTTAAGCCCGATATCATTGGCCCTGGAGTTAGTGTACTTGCAGCTTGGCCTGTATCTGTTGAAAACTCGACACAAACAAAATCTACTTTTAACATGATCTCTGGTACTTCGATGTCATGCCCTCATCTTTCAGGGATATCTGCATTGTTGAAAAGTGAACATCCTGATTGGTCACCAGCAGCCATTAAGTCCGCAATTATGACCACAGCAGACCAGCTAAACCTGAATGGCAAACTCATCCAGGACGAGCAAGAGCTCCCTGCAAACATATTTGCTAAAGGTTCTGGACATGTCAACCCATCGAAAGCTACTGATCCAGGACTTATTTTTGACATTCAATCCAACGACTACATACCTTATTTGTGTGGTCTAGGTTATACAAGCAAACAAGTTGGGGTCATTGTGCAAAAAAGAGTTACATGCTCAAAAGTAATTCCGGAAGCACAATTAAACTATCCTTCCTTTGCTGTCACTCTAGGAATCGGTGATGATAAAAGCTTTTCAAGGACAGTGACTAATGTTGGTGCAGCGAATTCAACTTACACCATCAAAACTGTTAATTTACCACTTGGTCTAATTTTAGGCGTTGGTCCAGCGGAGCTCATATTTACTAAAGTTAACCAAAAGTTGACGTATGATGTGCAATTCATACGAGATAGACAGTATGAGGTGAAGCCTTCATACGCGCAAGGATCTATGACTTGGAGTGATGGTAAATACTCCGTCCGAACCCCGTTCTCTATCAAGTTTGTGTGAGAGTAACAACCAAAGTGTTCCTCCGTCATTCTGCTACTATCCGTTAAAATGCACTTTTGTTTCCATATAGGGCATGGCTGCTCATCATTAATAATACTAGCTCTCTTTTGTGATCTTATCATTTCATGCACAATCACATTTAATCCTGATTCTTAATTAACATGAACTTACGGAAACATGATACATATATTGATATATAATCAAAGAACAAAATACTGTTGTAAATTTAGTTCAATTGAGGGATATGATCATACTTGGAAATGGGTTTGGAGGTACGGAGTATACACCCATTAAGTACCTGACTCTAATAGTGGTTGATTCAATCCTTCAGCAAGTTATTACTGCTAGTACTAATGTTACTACTATTGGCAGAGTTTCTACTGCTAGTACTAATGTTACTAACTGCTAGTACTAATGTTACTACTGTTGGCAGAGTTACTACTGCTAGTACTGCTGGAATTAGTTTGTAACTGCTTTGACCTATTAATAGTAGTTTCAAACTTGTAGTTAACACCAGTAACTTGGTCTTGTAACAACTATGGCTATAACGGAGGAACATTATGAGGAGATTAATTGGCATATTAATTCTTATAATTCCATTGACTAAGAGTAAATCAATCTTATAAATAGGATACACATCTACATGGAAATGGATAAGGAATATAAACACTTGAAAGCGAACAGGTTCGTGATTTGTGCCTAAAACAAGAACACCACTTAGTCTTATCCCATAGAGATATTCGTGTAACCCAGGCATAAGGTCGAATAGTTTCTATTGAAAAGTGATTACACGATTTCAAGTGATATACAGTACTCATTGATTATCTACACCCAACTGGGAACACTCCAAAAAGAAACCAACAATCAATAGAAAGTATTTTGTGATAATTAATGGCTGCTGCTATGAAGCATATGGCTGCTAACTTCTCCAAACTGGATAAGTTTGAAGGGGTGGATTTCAGAAGATGGCAAAAGAAGATGCATTTCCTATTTTCAAGCATGAGTGTGGTGTATGTTCTGAGCACACCAATTCCAGATGATGGGGATGATGCTGTTAGGATTTAGAAAATCCAGTTGTTAAAGAGTCGGTCACCTCAAGTATATGTATTCGTTAGAAAGCTTGTAGTCGTAGTCATTTAATGTTAGTAAGTAGTTTGTTAAGTAACACCGTGGAGGACAGACGGGTCTTTACTCACTGTATGCCTGATCCACAGCCCATAGGAGGCGTGTCTTGTAAGAACCTATAAATACCCTTTGCCTAGCAAGGCAAAGGGTTGGAGCTTTTCAATATCATTTTTCTTTGTCTCACTAAGTTCCCATAACTCTTCCACTTTCTCTCTCTAAAACCTTTAACCATACGCCTCATACTTGTGATTTGTTATGTGGTTATGAAAACCAATATCTAACAATTGGTATCAAGAGCCATGGTTTGATCACTCATCTTTCATGTTCTTGGATTTCTAGTGGTTTTCATAAGGTTTTTGGGTTTGAATGAGTTTAGAGTAGTTTGCATCATTTGAATCATTTCTTGTGTTAAAGTTTGGATTTTGATAGTACTTTTGTGTTTAGAATCAGTATAAGTGTTTAGGTGTTGATTTGGAAGGCTTGAATCATCGTGGTTGGGTTGTTTTTGGATTGAAAAGTGGTGTTTTTTGAATATCTCATGTATGCGACTTGACTCACGTTAAGCTATTCTCCTATGCGATTTGTCATGGTATCTATGCGATTTTTCCCTTTTATGTTCGTTTATTGAAGTGATTTATCATATTCAGAGCGCGATTTGTCACCTTCTGTGAAGCGACTTGTCTATTATGCAATTTTTCTATTGAGACAAAACGACAAGAAAGGACAAAGTAGTGGAAGTAGTGGGTGTATGTCACACCCCCAAATTACCTGTTTTGCAACGGAATGGAATTCCTGGGGATTGACTGTCATAACATCAAAGTTATAGTTATATCGAACGACCTAAAGTGTCGTTTTGAAAATACATCGTTTGATTGATTAAAAAATTCAGAGTTTACAAAATGTAGGTCCCAAATGAAAATCAACATGTGCGGAAGTAAGTTTGGTACAAGCAAAACGATGTTTTAAAGTATAAAACTCAAGTGAGACGCGTCGTCACCGCGACTCTATGATATGTCCACCTGCATGCCATGAAGTGAATGCCTTAGATACCTGAAAATACATTGTTAAAAGTGTCAACACAATGGTTGAGTGAGTTCATAGAGTTTATGTAAATGTTTTATACGACCAACGCAAGTATAAGTTATGTATGACGAATATGTCACAAAAATGGTACAATTGCTTAAACACATGACACCGAAGCTAGACTGTTCCTGATGTTCGCCCCAACAGAGTGTTTTGCCAAACAACTCAATGATGATAAAAATGAAATGCATCCGTTGACCAGTTGGGACCACCAACACGGATGGAGGAGTCACCCTCAATAGATCTATCCACTCACCCTCGCTTCTTCCGAAATTAACGGTTCATGATTATGAAATGGGGACATTCAATTGGCAATGAGGTAACTTAAGCAATGTACATGAATTTGAATATACTTGGGCCCGTATAAAAAAAATGATGTGCAATGTATTCTCCCCCGTAGGTTTGAAATAATGTATAAACTTGAATAAAACGGGGCTATGAAAACTCACCTGGTGCAATGTTTATGATGATATAATGGCAATATTCAAATGAGGCGCAACCTCTAACCGCGACCTATTATGAATGATATGTTCTAATGTAAATCATGAAACAATGTCGTGCATGCAAACTCATATGATATCCATACCACTTGTACATTTGAAAATAATGTTTATCGTCGAAATATATGTTTATGACATCTCGTCATATTATAAAATACTTTACAAGTATTTACGTTGAAACAACCTCCTACGATAGTCGTTTAGTGATTTATTATGAAATTATAACTTTTCGTCGTAAAACAATGTCATTTGACAATTCATGAAAGTGACTAAATGGCCTCGAAAAGATAGTCGTAAAATGGTGCACATCAAGTGTTAGGAAACAAACTCAACGGTTTTGGAAAGCTTGTAGCATTATCTCAAAGTTTTAGCTTTTAAATTTTCATCATAGAGGTCTCGATCATGGAGAAAAACATAGGTAAAATAGGGTACTTGTACCCAAAATATTGTTTAAGGGTAGTTTTCGACAAAGTTTGAGTGACCGTATTTTATTCGTTACAACTCCGTTTGACGAACGGTTGAACATTTTGGAAAATAGGCTAGGTGAACTTACTTTTACTAAAAGACATCGTTTTCTAAAAAGTATTCCATCGATGTTAAAAATGACTCTCAACATGGTCCTTAGCGGCAATTAGTTTTTGGCTATTAGAAAATATATTAGTGTTTTATACTTGTAATAAAAGTTACGACGACTTGTTTAAACACGTGTAATTTTATTGTTATAAGTCCGTTTTCTACGTTTTATATGTCCGTAGCTTCGTGTTAAAGTATACTAATATATTTTTGATAAATCGACTCATTTAGACAATGTTTAAAACTCCTTTTTAACTCGTAAAAATTTGGACAGCATGCTGATTTTTCCGGAAAATATAGTTTTCGTCGTTAAACTTGAAAATAGCATAACTTCTTCGTCATAACTCCGTTTTAACCCGTTCAAGCGGACACGTTTTCATTTTAAAGTATATTTTCTGAATATCTAGCCCAAAATATTTTGTAAACTGTCGAAATTTCCAGATTTCACAAATATGATCAGACCCATATTTATAGTTGTCGAAATTGATTTTTCTCGCGTAATACTTGTTTCAATCACTTCAAACCAACGCTAAAGCTATTCTAAACCTACCATACACCTTCTTAGGGTGTCATGGGTTCCTAAGCATCATCAAAAATGATATGTTTCAAGGGATAATTATAGGATGTTATATATTCACTATAAGTACTTAAAAACAATTAAAGTGGTATAGATACACATGTAACTTGCTTGTTTTCTTGAAAAAATGATGAAATAACATAAATATGAATATAAAAGAGTTATGAAGATCATGAAATGCTTACTTGAATGAATTAAGAGTTTTTGAGCTAGAAACTTAATTAATCTATAGGTTTTTATTTCAAAACCTTAACATAGATCACTAATAAAACTTGGAAACACTTGATTTTGGAAAAATGACGGATTTCCCCTCTTGTTCTTGAGCATGGCCGGCCATGGAGATAAAAATGGAGATGTTTTCCTTAATTTTTCACCTTGTAAAAGTGTATGTATGTTTATTTGCTTAAGATAATAATTGTTATAACAAAATATCTCATTCTATAATGTGTAGGTGTTATGTCTAGTTGTAAAAATCAAATTGATAACCTATGTTGACAATACATGACCGGCCATGGGTAGGTGGGGTTGAGGTGTATTTTTTTGATGTACAAATGTATTTAAATGTAGGTATAATATGTATTTTGTAAATATAATTAGGTATTAATTGTAGCGTTAACTAAAAATAGATTTTAACGGAACAAAATAAAATGTATTGAATTCATAGAAATTATAAAAATACATTTCTCATAAGTATTGAGTGAAATAATAATTATCGAGTTGAATTTACGAAAACCGTCGTGAATATATATATGTAACAATATATATACAAAATAAATTGAAAACATCGGGTAAACTAATAATATAATTTTTATAGTCTTAAAATGAGTATAAAAATATATTAGGATAATTTTTGGAAGTGTCGGATCAAATGTTCAAAATAAATGATTACGCGATAGCGTTTATTTAATAGGAAAATAAACGTTTAATAAAATATGCAAATTCATGCATAAACTGATATGAAATAATGTTATTGATGATATGTAGACTAACTCTAGTCTATATGAAATGTCCTCAATGATTTCCCATGAATACGCAGCTTAACCCTCCAGGTTACGCGTATTTGATACTCGTAAACCTAGTTTACGAAAAATGATGAATAGTGAATCATGAATAGTGAATCATGAATAGTGATTTTTCTCCAGGAATGAATAGTGTTTCATGAATAGTAAAATTTTGAAATACCCTTTCAAAATATCAAATCGACTTAAAAAACGATGAATAGTAAAATGATGAATAGTAACCGGTGAATAGTAATTCCCCGAGATGAATAGTGAAATTTTCAAAGTTTGTAAAATGACCTAAAATTACGAGTTGTCACAGTGTACTTGTGTACTATGCGATTTGTCTAGGGTGCGATTTGTCCAGGGTGCAATTTGTTTGGGGTGCGTTTTGTCAAGTGTGCGATTTGTCTGGACTGCGATTTGTCTAGGGTGCGTTTTGTCTGGACTGTGATTTGTCTGCGTTTTGTCAAGTGTGCGATTTGTCTATTGAGACTTGTCATTTCTTCGTGTTACGTTTTACGGTTTTCTCTTGATTTAGTAAAATCCCGTGAAAGAATCTATTTCCCGGTTTAATCAAAGAGTAGTAAATTCTCGTGGAATTTGTAATCATGTCTACAATCACTTCTTCCGTTGCTGATGACGTTCAAGCTGCAGGATCTGATACTCGTCACCGATTATGACTCTTGGGCTCAAAGAATCAGACTGTTTTGCTTAGGAAAGGAAAATGGGGTTAACATACTTAAGTCAATTGATGAAGGACCATATCAAATTGAGACTACTAGGGACATCCTCGAAACTGCAGCTGATGGTTCAGTTGTATTAGGATTGGACATACCAAAAATGTATGATGAGCTTGATGATAAGGAGAAAAAGAGATACGGTGCAGACATCAGAGCTTCAAACATCATAGTTCAAGGTTTACCTAAGGATATCTACAAGCTGATCAATCACAACACCGGCTAAGGCATGGGATAATGTTAAGATACTTCTCTCTCGGTTCAGAACGACAAAGAAGACAGGGAGTCTCACTTTATGATGACTTTGAGAATTTTAAAATGAAACCGGGGAAAGTGTTACTCGAATATTATGTAAGATTTGACAAGCTTGTAAATGATATGAGGAACATAAAAATGACAATGCCAAATATCCAGCTTAATTCAAAGTTTGTGAAAAACATGAATCCCGAATGGCACAAATTTGTCACTGCAGTCAAGCTGAACAAAGGATTAAGGAACACCAATTATGAGCAATTGTATGCTTATTTGCTCCAAAATGAGAAGCATGCTGCATTTAAACGAATGATCCTGGAAACGTTTGACAACAATGCTGGAAATGCAAGCTCTTCAAATGATTCTACTGCATTCTACACTAATGTGGGAATTACTACCAAAGCATCACAAGTCATATCTACTGGAGATGGTAATCATAAACTCATTCCGGATCCAAGGTTTAAGCCGTCAGATTCAGACACATTCATGGAACACCTTGTCAATCAACTGGCTCTTATGGTTAAGCAAAACTTGAACTTCACCCCTCACACCAACAATCATCTCAGAACTGCTTCTAACCTTCAAAATCATGCTACGGTTAAAGACGAAAGGGTAGTTGTGCAAAATGTGCAGGGAAGACAGAATGCTTATCTTCCACATAATGAGCAAGGAAATGTTGGAGTCGGTGCTGGTTATGGGAATGCTGGTATTGGTGGAGGATATGTGGGTAATCAAAATCTTGGAAGGAACATGGCCCAGGGTCATGGAAAGCCATTCAAGTGCTACAACTGTGGTGGGGAAGGACACATAGCAAGGAACAGCACTTTTCAAAAACGACCACAAAATGCAGAGTACTTCAGAGACAAAATGCTACTGGTACAAGCTTAAGACAGTGGAGCTGTGTTGAATGAGGAAGAATTGCTCTTCCTTGCTGAGGGAAATGCCAAAACTTATGATGCTGATGTAGATGAACAATCGGTGGGGGTATGGGCGAACAATCCCAATGCATTTCAAGTTGCGATGTGATGCATTCGACTCTGATGTCGACGATGAACCAACTGCCCAGACCATCTTCATGGCTAGCATTTCACCAATGGTCTCTTCACCACAACAGGCCAGTCCCTCCAAGGAATCGATCATATCAGTGGTTGTACAAATCGTTCTGTGGTATTTGGACTCAGGTTGTTCCAAGCATATGACTGGAGATCGCTCGAGGCTCATGAACTTTGTGAGTAAATTCATCGGGACTGTTAGATTCGGGAACGACCACTTTGGGGCAATTATGGGTTACGAAGATTATGTTGTTAGTGACAGTGTAATTCCCAGAGTTTATTATGTTGAAGGTCTTGGTCATAATTTGTTTTCTGTTGGTCAATTCTGTACCATAAATGATCTTTCTAGAAAGGACCTCGTTAGAGGCTTGCCCAGATTAAAGTATGAGAAAGATCATCTTTGTTCAGCGTGCCAATTGGGAAAAAGCAAGAAATACGCCCATAAATCCAAACCTGATAACCCAGTTATGGAAGTTCTTCATACTCTTCATATAGATTTGTGCGGACCCATGAGAGTGCAAACTATAAACGGGAAGAAATATGTGCTAGTCGTGGTTGACGGCTACTCTCGGTTTACTTGGGTTAAGTTTTTAAGGTCAAAGGATGAAACTCCAGATGTCATTATCAAACTTATTAAACAGTTGCAGGTTCCTCTTAATAAAACTGTCAGAATTATCCGAACAGACAATGGAACTGAGTTTGTTAACAAAGAACTGAGTCAGTTTTATGAAAGCATTGGAATCAGTCATCAAAGAAGTGTTCCACATACTCCTCAACAAAAAGGTGTAGGTGAAAGACGAAAATGGACTCTTGTTGAAGCTGCAAGGACGATGTTGATCTACTCAAAGGTTCCAATGTTTCTCTGGGCTGAAGCCATTGCCGCTGCATGCTACACTCAAAACTGTTCCCTTATTCACACCTCTCATGGAAAAACTCCTTATGAACTTGTCCAAAACCGTAAACTAGATATTTCTTTCCTTCGTGTGTTCGGTGCTTTATGCTATCCAACGAATGAAGGTTAAGATTTAGGAAAATTAAGAGCTAAGGCGGCTATTGGAATTTGTGTTGGTTACGCACCAAACCGGAAGGGTTACTGAATCTACAATAAAAGAACCCGTGATATCATGGAAACTATTCACGTCACGTTCGATGAGCTGTCTGAGCAAATGGCTCCTGGACAATCTAGTTCTGGACCCGCATCTCAACATTCATTAAGTAGTCCCATTAGTTCTTCTCTTGTATAGAATCCCTCACCTGCAGTTCCATATGTACCTCCTTCTGAAGAAGATTTGAAGAAATTTTTTGATCCGATGTTTGATGAATACTATGAACCTCTTGTCAATGATCAATCTACACCAACAACAGTGGCGGCTCCTAATCCAGTTAACACAGATAATCCTTCAGTTTCTGTGTCACTAACTCAAGAAGCGCCTGCTGCAGATCACTCATCATCATCCTCAAATCCTCAATCCTCGAGTATACATCATGGAAATGTTTCTGCTAACTATGATGGAGATAACCCCTTTGCCACTCCAGAAGATGCACCGTTTGCCCGTGAACCAACACCTGAACCATCTTCATCAGGGGATCCAAACTCTGCTACATCAGTTCCTCATCACCAACCACATGAACATCTCAGAAAATGGACACATGATCATCCATTGGACAACATCATTGGAAATCCGTCTCGTCCGGTATCCACTCGTAAACAACTTGCCACAGATGCCTTATGGTGTTTCTTCAATTATGTATTATCAAATATTTAACCTAAAGATGTCAAAATAGCCATGTTTGAGGACAGCTGGTTTAGTGCTATGCAAGAAGAAATCCAAGAGTTTGATCGTCTTGATGTATGAGAATTGGTACCTGCTCCAGATTGTGCTATGATCATTGCTCTCAAGTGGATCTTTAAAGTAAAGCTTGATGAGCACAGTGATGTTCTGAAGAACAAGGCAAGATTAGTGGCTAAAGGATACCGACAAGAGGAGGGTATTGACTTTGAAGAATCATTTGCTCCGGTTGCACGAATTGAGGCTATCAGAATCTTCCTGGCTAATGCAGCTAGCAAGAACATGGTAGTTTATCAGATGGATGTAAAGACTGATTTTCTTATTGGTGATCTCAAAGAAGTAGTTTATGTCAGTCAACCCGAAGGTTTTGTGAATCCAGAGCATCCTACCCATGTCTACCGCTTGAAGAAGGCGCTTTACGGCTTGAAGCAAGCTCCAAAGGCATGGTATGATACACTGTCAAAGTTCCTATTGACAAATGGAATCAGCAAAGGAGCAGTTGATCCCACATTGTTCACCAGAAAGTCATGCAAACACTTAATTCATGTTCAAATTTATGTTGATGATATTATTTTTGCCTCGACCGACCCTAATGAATGTGACCTTTTTTCAAAGGAGATTGGCTCCAAATTTCAAATGTCTATGATGGGACAAATGTCATTTTTCTTGGGATTACAAATTTCACAAAGTCCCTGAGGCATTTTCATTAATCAATCTACATATGCTAATGAAATTTTAAAGAAATTTGGATTTGATTCTTGTGACCCTGTTGACACTCCCATGGTGGAGCGCACAAAACTGGACGAGGACAACTCAGGGATCATGGTTGATCAAATGAAATATCATAGTATGATTGGATCCCTGATGTACCTCACGGCTAGTAGACCTGATATTCTGTTCGTTGTATGCATGTGTGCTAGATACCAGGCTAAGCCTACCAAAAAGCACCTTGAAGCGGTTAAACGGGTCTTTCGGTATCTCCAAGGAACCATTAACATGGGACTTTGGTGTCCGAAGGACACCAATATGTCACTAACAGCATATGCAGATGCAGACCATGCAGGGTGTCAAGATACACGTCGAAGCACATCAGGTGGTGCTCAGTTCTTGGGAGATAAATTAGTAAGCTGGTCTTCAAAGAAACAAATGGGTACGTCTATATCATCTACAGAGGCGGGATACATAGCCATGTCATCTTGTTGTGCTCAAATCCTATGGATGAGATCACAATTATTTGACTATGGCTATGAATTCAACAAAATCCCTCTGTATTGTGATAACAAAAGTGCCATTACTCTCTGCTGCAACAATGTTCAACATTCAAGAGCAAAGCATATAGACATTCGACACCATTTCAACAAAATCCCTCTGTATTGTGAATATCAGCTGGCAGACATCTTCACTAAAGCTCTTCCTAGAGAACGTTTTGAGTTTATTCTTCCACGACTTGTACTAAAGAGTCTACAACCGAAAACACTCAAACGTCTTCAAGAGGAAGACGAGGAGTAAAGGTTTTTCTTCATCTATCTCTTGTACATATCTTATCAAAAAGCAATATACAAAATTATAAAACCCACAAAAAGAAAATAGAAAAATATAAAATTTCAAAATCCATAAAAATCAGAAAATCTTTCAAAAAGCCCAAAAATATTTTTTTTCACATCAAATTTCTGTTCTTCGATAACATCTACGGACTTTGATTTGTCACTCAAAGAACGGCACGGGTCTTTAGATGAAGTTCAAATGTACATAAACTTTTTGTTAAAAAAAATGAAATGGAGAAAAATGATGGTTTATTGTCATTTCAGGCAGTAACCAGTTTTAAAAGAAAGAACAGAGCCACGCTTAATCCAATTTTTTTTGAAACCTCATGCTCTGATTCTAAAAACAAATGTTTGTCGCCAAAAAGACAAATGTTTCCTTCACAAATATTTTTCCTTCTAAATATTCTTCTGAAAATATTTTTCATCTAATGAAAACAAAATTGCTTTGAAAATAACTCGGACTATATTTTTGAAAATCATCTGGACTTTTCATTTGTCAAAATCTCTAACACTCAATCAACAACTTATGTTATTGATTGAGGGGGAGAATGATGTCAATCAAATCAAAAAGTTATTTTTCTAACAATTGGCGCATAATCGAGTAAGGTCTAATTTTGGATAATCAAAAAGAACAATGTTGTTGTACAATTGGATCCAGACCAAGGCTAATGTTGTGTTCTCATAAGATACTTAAACATGTTTAATCATTAGAGTTTAAAGTCTCAGAATTTTATCCTTATCAGTTAAAAGGTTTTTCAAAAGCAAGTCACAATTCTCCTCAAAAGTTTTCAAAAATAATTTAAATCAATAGAGATCACAAATCTCAAAGGATTTGAAAATTGTGATCGGGGGAGAATTTGTGATTTAAATTGGATATAAACTGATAATTCGATAAGAGGTTTAGAAATATAATAACAATCTCTCCTCCCTACATGTGCCAAACGATTTCAAAATTTTCATGCACATGTTAAGGGGGAGCATTTATCTTAAACCAAAAAGAATTGAAACGTGATTGATTTGTCTCTATGTGCAAGTTCCCTCTAATATGTGCAAAACACTTTTGAATCTCGATGCACATATTGAGGGGGAGCAATCAAAAGAAAACCTCATCATTCCCAAAATATTTCATTCAATGTACTTAAAATGCTAGATTTGATCGGGAAGTGATGATGATCATTTTAGAACATGTTAATCAAAAGATTGGATCTTTCATTCTCAATCTAAGATTTCAAAGTCCTCTTTCCTCCATGTGCTAAAATAACTTCTAATACGTAAAGCACATGTTGAGGGGGGAGCTTTTCTAAAATATCAAAAACAATTAAGGTACAAAATGCTTTGATTTTATATCACAAGTACGTTGATTGATTTTCAAATGGTTTTCAATTGGTTTCAAGGCAGAATGAACAATACCAAAACACCGAATAATTTATCTTATGCATGGAGATATAAGGATGGTTAGGTTAGGTATTCGTTCCCACGATCCCGCCAGTGCCGGAGGGATCTACCCAGGGACAATCCACTAGATAGTGTAGAAGTCCTTAGGTATGATGGAAAAAGGAGAAAAGTGAGAATATGGGAAGAGTGCGGACTGAGATAGAGCTACAACTGGAATAAACCCAACAAGGTTCTAGTAATGAAATATCGGTAAGCACTAAAGAGGTTGAAGAATGAAAAAGAAATGAATGAGAAAAGGGTGAAAAGAAATAGCCCTCCATTTTTTTCAACCTTAGGGCATAAACCGGGTTCAATTCATATGCTACTGATGGTTACTAAGGTAACATCGGTATTGAAGACAAGACGTCATGAACCCAGTGACGCACTGCACTACAACTTCCTAAGCTACTCAAGTCCCTCTTAAAAGGACTTGTTTCATTCTCACGGGGAACCCACATAATCTATCGACTCTCTCTTAGAGATTATTGATATTGAAAAAGGAGACCCTCTCCCTAGTCTCCGATAGGAACCACAATGTGCACTATTGAGTATAGAGCCAAGATACCATCAATAAATCTCATTAGGACACAATCAATGAAGACTCACTATTTCAAATGTTGGAATCACTCCTAAACCTTATTCAAGTGTTAGTTACTCATATGTAATAGTTAGCTTATTATGGCCTTTATGTTTGTTATTAGCCTTAAGCTTATGTAGAAGGCCCATGAGCTTAGGCCCAAGCCCATAGGAGAAAGGGAAGGAGTAGGAGTGTTTCCCTAGCTCCTTGCCTATAAATACTATGTAATAACCCTCACTTGAGGGTTGGTTGTTCAAGTTTTTCTTTCACTCACATCATTACGCATAACCGGTCTTACTATATCGTGTGTGTGTGTTTGATTTCTTGTTCATTCGCCTCTCTATCTTTCTTATAAGCTTGTGTGGTAAACCTTGTGATCTAACAGTGGTATCAATCGCCAAATAGTTGGGTGAACACGTTTGTTTTTTTTTGAAGTTTTTGTTTTGGTCTTACGCGTAAAAGTAACGAGAGCTTTGGCTCGCTTAAAAACTCGATTTTTCACTTTTCAATCCAAGATTCTTGTACTTTCAACGTTTTAAGGTGTTAAAATACGTGTTTTTGGCAAAAAGTTTCAAACTTTATGCGTGGATCGCTGTTTTTAAACTTGTTTTTATACGTGGGTATCGTTCTACGCATAACAGTTTTAAGAGCTTTGGATCATCAAGTTTCACACTTTTTTGTCTTTTGGTGTTATTGAAGCTATTTCATCACACAAAAACTGGTTTAGAAACATCTTTGGGCATTATCACTTTTACGAGTATGTCTACGCGTAAGAAAACCCTAATCTCACGCGTAACTTTATCCTTGGTTTGATCTTCATTTTCGTGGTTTATTCCGTGTTTTCTTACTTGGATAAGTCTGAAAATACGTCGAATTTGGATATCTTTTGCACTGTGAAGTGTAAAAGATCACTTGGGATAAAACCCTAAAATTACGCATAAGCATAAAGCTTACGCGTAGAAATCCTACGCTTAAGATTTATCTTACGCCTAAGCCTCGTCTTACGCATAAGATAATCCTACGCCTAACTTTCTACGCATAACTTTGTGTCTACGCATAACTTTAGCGTCTTTTATCTACTTACGCGTAAGCTAAATCTACGCGTAACTCTTGATTGTTACGCGTAACTTTGGTGTTTTTACGCATAAGTGTTACTTGGCTATTGTGATTTCTACGCCTAAGGATACTTCATCAACAAAGGTTCATTCGACTACAAAGATCCATTTTTACCAACACAAGTTTATCAACATGTCACAACCACCATACTCTAACTATTTCCCTTACACTTATCCTCATCCTCAACGTCAACAACAATTAAGTCCACAACATCAACAATGGAATCAACAACAAGCAATTTATCAACAACAATTTAATCAACAACATACTCCACAACTTGCTGCAATCCCACAACCTCAAATGGTTCAACCACCACCAAGTCTTCAAGTTCAACCGTACACAAATGACTTCAATCAACATCCATCAAGGAACACTATGAAGAAACCCACTTGGTTTGCAAAGATGTTTGAAGCTTTAAGCAGCCAACAATCAATTCATGAGGCTGGATCACTTGATAGACCTCCAATGCTCACTCCAGGAAACTACGATCAATGGGTGATAAGGTTCTTTAGGTTTTGTGATCTAAAGAAGCCACATGGAAAGTTCTTAAAGCAGGTTATCTTGGAAGGTCCATTTGAGATGCCTAGTGTCATTGTACCCGGAGATCCAAATGCCATTCCACCAAGAGATGAACAAACAAACATTGCTACTATTACAGACTTGAATCCTCAAGAACTTCTACACTATGAAGCAGATGAGCTTGCAATGGAATATATCCTCTTAGGATTACCAAACCCAATTCTTCGTAGTGTTGATGCTTAAAAGACTGCAAAGAAAATGTGGGATCATATTCGTCTTCTTATGGAAGGATCTGTACTCAATCAGGAAGATTTGGAATCCAAAATTTACTTGGCTTATGAACACTTCATGATTGAAACTGGAGAGACACTAGAGTCCTATCATCACCGATTTTTAGACATCATCAATGATTTGGATAAACACAACATCATCATGCCAAGAATTGCAGTGAATACTAAGTTCCTGAGTAGTCTTGGTCCTGAATGGGAGAAGTATGTCATTTTCTCCGTCAAGCGAAAAACATGCATCAATCTACATATGGATTATTGTACGATTACTTGAAACCTCATGAAAAGGAAGTTGATAGGGAAAGGATTCTCCGTGCTCAAATTGCTCCACGACACATCCGAAAAATCAACAACTTGCCTTATATGCTCAAAACAGTTATTCTCCTCAACCAAAAACTCAACCAACTGCTACAATCACACCACATGATCCTTCACAACCTCAATCTCAACAAACTCAATTGGTTCCATACAACAACAACAATGCTCAAGCCCTTGTCAATGAAGCTAATGAGGAATCTGATCCGTTTGAAGCACTGCAACAAGGATTTGCTATGATTGCTAATGCCTTTAGCCGTTATACCAACAAATCCAACAACCGTATTCGTTCCTCATCTAATACAAGGAATCAAGCAGTTGTGAACAATGGACGAGTTGAAGTTCAGAATCGTGGTTATGGTCGTCAGATGGGAGGTGGTCAAGGGTTTAATGCTGTGGGTAGGAATAACAATCGAGCTCCAGTGGTGGAACAGGGAAATGCTCGAAATGGGTTGAATGGTCTTCGATGCTACAACTGCAATGAGAAGGGACACTGGCTAATGCATGCCCAAAGCCAAGGACTAAGGGGAGTGCTTATTTCAAAGAGGCTCTTCTTTTGGCTCTTAAGGATGAAGCTGGTGGAACTCTCACGACAAAGAACGAGCTTTATGGCAAATGCTGACTCAGATGATGATATGGAGGACTTGCAGGCCAATGCAACATTTATGTTGATGGCTAATATGCATGAGTTACACATGAGTGACACAGGCCCAGTGTATGACACTGATGGCTTGTCTCGGGTACCCGAACAAACCATATTTATCTCTGATCTCATATCTCCGCCAACATCTGAATCCGGCAAGGCTCGAATGTTCAAAATGCGCCGTCCACATCTCATTCCGACGATTTTCAACTAGACCCGTAGTTATATTTGACGATCAAGATGACCAACCGGTTTCCCTTGATAATCAAATTGACTCCGTGGTTATACTTGAGGATCTCAGTAATGATCATGTTGAGACTCACGTTGAACACGCCGAACTTTTGCCTCATCCAGATTTTGCTCGTTTAATACAAGACCAACAGACCATAGTGGAAAAATGTCATGCCATTAATCAGGACTTGAAATGCAAAAATGCACTGTTAACCAAGGATTTTGAATGTTTACAAAAGCAACTCAACTTTTTCAAAACTCAAGAAAAACGTGAAAACGGTTTTGAAGCAGCCTTTGCCAAATCTTATCAAAACGAAAAATATTTAGAAAGACAGATGCGTGATCTAGCCGCTTCGAAGAATGCTTTGTTGTCTGAAATAGAACAACTGAAACATGAACATAAAAAGCAAATTAACGCTCTCACCTTGGAAAATCAAAAAGCTAAGGCTGAGTTGTTAACTTGTCAAAAACAGTTCTCTGCATACAAAAAGCATTCAACGAAACGAATAGATGATCATCTTGAAGAAATCATCGGCTTGCAAAACAAACTTAAAGAGTTTAAAACTGTTGTTTAAAAACATGGCGAGTCGGTCACAGCCATTGAAAAGTTTACTTTAAAACCCAATCCAAATGGATATGGACCGAATCTTGCTGATTACAAACCTAAGCTTTCAACCAAAGCATTCAAACCAAATCCTGAAGTTTCCAGTGCAGAATATAAAGTTGATAATTCTGTTATGAGTGTTGTTGAATATCATCGTCAAGAGGAATTAGATGCAGAAGACGAGAGTCGATCAAAATTAGAAAAAGTTGTTTACAACAAACCTTTTAACTATTCAAAAGCGGTCACTTTCGTCACACCAACGGATTCTTCTAACACACCAAGGGTAATCATAAAAACACCTGAGTCTTCTAATGTTAATCCCCAACCAGATTACGCACAAACTTATGGTCCTTTACCTTCCATCAGTGAAGTAAACTCAAAACCTGAAAATCGCAAAATTCTCAGATATTTTGACATTTTCATGGTTGACCTCAAAACTTTACAACATGAGATAGAATATCATTCTGAAATCAAAGTTCAACACTTTCAATCGCCTCTAGCGCGAGAACAAAGAGACATTTTTCAGAAAAATCTTTTACCAAATGTTAAAAATTTGAAAAGTTGTGCATTGTCTTGGGAAAGGGACTTTCATAAGGAACTTGGATTGATGAAGGTCGTTTTCGAGAAAACAGAAACATCTATTTCTAATACTAAACGTAAAAAGAAAATGTTGAGAAAAGATGTTGATCGACTCTTGGAAGATGTCATCTGTGCTGATGTCCATAATGCTGTGTTATTGAATTCTTTGTCATATGCATTTGATCATATCTCTACTGATACTGTTCATTCTGTGGTAAATGTTGAGAACACTGATAATGTGCTTCAGATCGAGTCCTTAAAAGTTGAAAACAAACGATTGTCAAACGAACTTTCAAATGCAATACGTCGTCTTAATTGGTGTCAAAAAGATATTCACGATCAACAACTTGCTTTTCAACACAAAATCGCCCAGTTGCATGCAAAATCTTCTGATCCTAAAATTGAGCAACTGGATGATCAAAACGTGTCTTTTAAGTGTCAAATCTCAAAATATGAACAAGAACTTGTAAAAGTTAAAAAGGAATATGGTGTCATATTTGATTTACTCAAAAAGACTCGTGATGAAGCATCAAATGAACTTGATCATTATCTTGCACACACTAAAGAAGTTATGCATTTTGTGGAAATGTTCGGTCTCGAAAATCAAGATCTCGATTCACACTATCTTTAAGTTAAGAGAAATGTTAGGAAAGTATGAACAACTTCCGCCAACCATCATTAAGAGATTAGCCCCAGGAACACTTAGTACTCATGAACCTAGAATCCCTACTGCCAAATCACAAGTTGCTAACGTGCCTCCTTCTATCTGAAACATGAATAGTTGCGTCTTTTCCAAATGTCCGCACTTCACAACCTAGGAGCACTACATCGAAGAATAGGAAGTTGCGACCTAAGAAAAGATCAATCAGAAATGCTAAAGTAGAAGAACACCCTAGGACTATGAATAAGACTCACGTTGCTTCCACTATAGATATTGCGTCGGGCACATGTAATAGAAATAGTGATGTAACGAATGCTAAACCGTTAAGTACTTTTGATATTCAATCTGATGCACCTTGTGTTATTTGTCGTAAAAGTATGAATTCTGATTGTCATGATAAATGTGTTGCTAAAGCTATCATCTCTCGTTTAAGGAATCCTAAGAACCGGAATACCTCTACGCCCACTAATCTTTCTAAATCTGTGCTTGGTAGACCGCCCTCTTTAGATTCTAAGAAACGCATTGCTGTCCCTGTAGCTCCAGTTTCACCTCCTAGGAATGTAGTACCACCTAGTGCATTCACTAAGACTAAAGCAAATACTAGTTGGAGATGGCAGGAATTGGATATATAACACACTAGGATTTAAGTGGATACCTAAAGCTATTGATGTGTGTATATCTACTATACTTGCTACGGAACCCTCTAACATTTCGGGTTCCACATCTACTTCTATTCCATCTGTGTCGTCTGTGTGTAATGCAGGTGATACAGATCATTCTCTGGATTGTTGATAGCGGATGTTCCCGACACATGACAGGTAATCTTAAACTGTTATCAAACTTTATTGCAAAGTTCATTGCACTGTCAGGTTCGGGAATGATCACTTGGAAGCTATCATGGGCTACGGAGACTACATTAATGGGAACATCGAAATAAGCAGGGTTTATTATGTGGAAGGCCTCGGTCTGTGATGGAGATTTGGAGGTTCTGTGATGGAGATTTGGAGGTTGCTTTCAGGGAGAAAACTTGTTTCATTCGTGATCTACAAGGAAACGATCTTATGTCTGGCTCGCGTAATTCAAGTCTTTACACTATCTCTATGCAAGACATGGTTGCTTCTTCTCCCATCTGCTTACTTTCAAAGGCAACATCAACAAAATCCTGGCTATGGCACCGTCGTCTCTCACATCTAAACTTTCAAACCATCACCAACCTTGCTCGACACAAACTAGTTGAAGGACTCCCACGGTTTCGTATTCTAAAGATCACCTTTGCTCAGCTTGTGAACAAGGCAAAAGCACTCGTGCTCATTTTCCTTCAAAGGTGGAACACAGCTCTCAGCATGTGCTTCATCTTCTTCACATGGATTTGTGTGGCCCGATGCGCGTGCAAACGATCAATGGCAAACACTACATCTTAGTAATTGTTGATGACTATTCACGCTGGACTTGGGTCTACTTTCTTCGAAGCAAAGATCAAGCTCCACAGATGATCATCACCTTTCTCACGAAAATACAAGTTCATCTACGAAACACCGTTCGACTAATCAGAACAGATAGAGGCACTGAATTTGTTAATCAAACTCTTCGTGAATTCTATGAGAAAGTGGGAATTCAGATCGACATCTATTGCACGTACACCAGAACAAAATGGAGTTGTCAAAAGACGAAACCGAACGTTAGTGGAAGCTGCAAGAACAATGTTAATCAATGCTAAACTTCCAGATTACTTATGGGCGGAAGCTGTATCTACTGCATGCTACACTCACAACCGTTCTATGATTACAAAACGCCACAACAAAACACCTTTTGAGCTTGTCCAAAACAGAAAACCGAATCTCAAACACTTTCAAGTATTTGGATCTCTTTGCTATCCGAATAATGATCGTGATGACTTTGGAAAGCTCAAAGCCAAAGTTGACATTGGAATCTTTATCGGATATTGTGATAATTCAAAAGGTTTCCGAATCTGGAATCGTCGTACAAAACAGGTGATGGAAACGATTCATGCTCATTTTGATGAACTTACGGAAATGGCTTCGAGTATAACACTTGGAACCCGGACACAACCGCTTAAACTTCCCCAAACCCCATCATCAGCTGAACAAAGCCCCCAGCTTACTCGTCAACAAATGGAAAGGTTATTTGCTCCGCTGTTCAGTGACGATATTGATGAACGTGCTCCGGTGTATCCGCTGCTCAAACTGATAATACTCTTATACCTGATACACCTGCTACAACAACTACTGTTGAAGAAGCACCACCAGTTGACTCCAACACAACAGTTGAACAAACCGCTTCCAACAATGATGAATCCGCTGATGATGTTCTGAATGAAGTACCCCCACCTGCAGATTTTGATCCAAATGCGTTCTTTAACCCGTTTGCTAATGAGACTGCTGCACCAGATGTCGCAGAATCTTCAACAAGCCATTTGAATCCTCAAAATCTGCACAATGTATACCAACATCAACCCTCCACACATAGATGGACAAGAGACCATCCTCTGGAAAACATTATTGGCAACCCGAATCAACCCATCGTTACGAGACAACGTCTTCACACAGACGGTGAACATTGCATTTATGCACTCACTGTCTGCCAATCTGAACCTAAAAACATCAAAGACGCAATGACAAAAGACAACTGGATTGAATCCATGCAAGAAGAACTCAACCAATTCAAACGTCTTGAAGTATGGGAACTGGTTGAAAGACCAACAAGGGTCTACGTCATTGGTCTCAAATGGATTTGGAAAAACAAATTGGATGCTGAAGGAAACGTTATCGAAATAAGTCACGCCCGGTGGCTAAGGGTTATCGTCAGGAAGAGGGAATAGACTTTGAAGAATCTTTTGCTCCGGTCGCTCGTCTTGAGGTCGCTCGGATATTTCTCGCATTCGCAGCTCATATGAATATGACGGTCTATCAAATGGATGTCAAAACTGCGTTTCTCAATGGACAACTTAAAGAAACGGTTTATGTCAGCCAACCGGATGGATTCGTTGATCCTGAGTTTCCGAATCACGTCTACAAACAGAAAAAAGCTCTGTATGCTCTCAAACAAGCTCCTCGGGCATGGTACGATAAGCTATCATCTTTCCTCATTGCTAATAATTTCACCAAAGGTTCGGTTGACCCAACTCTTTTTATACAATATCACGGGCACATATCTTAATTGTTCAAATTTACGTGGATGACATCATTTTTGGGTCTACACATAAAAAGTTTTCAATCGCTTTTGCAAAACTAATGAAGAAAAATTTTGAAATGTCCATGATGGGTGAACTCACATTCTTTCTCGGACTGCAAGTTCATCAATCACCCCGTGGTATTTTCTTGAGTCACTCCAAATATGCCCTTGAATTGTTAAACAAATTTGGAATGAAAACCTGTGACACCTATGTCACACCAATGGCTCATACCAAGAAGCTAGACGCTGATTTACATGGGAAATTGGTGGACCCTACAAAATACCGTAGTATATTGGGTCTCTCATGTATCTAACAGCTAGCAGACCTGACATTGTCTTTGCCGTATATCTTTGCTCTCGTTATCAGTCGCGACCAACTGAAACCCACCTCTCTCAGGCTAAAAGAATCCTCCGATACATAAAGGGAACCATTAACTTGGGGATCCGGTATCCGAAGGATTCTGGTTTTGAACTAATCTCTTTTTCAGACGCTGACCACGCAGGATGCTTAGACTCACGGAAAAGTACTTCGGGAGCTTTACAATTTCTTGGTGATAAACTGTGTCATGGCAATCGAAGAAGCAGGATTGTACATCGCTGTCCTCAACCGAAGCAGAATATGTAGCCATGTCGGCATGTTGTGCTCAAGTCATTTGGATGAGAACACAACTCAAAGACTATGGTTACGTATTTGACAGAATCCCGATGTACTGCGACAATCGGAGTGCCATTGCGATCTCGTGCAACTCAGTTCAGCACTCGAAATCAAAGCACATCGATCTTCGATATCATTTCATCAAGGATCACGTGGAACAGGGTACCGTTGAATTATATTTTGTGGGTACAAAATACCAATTGGCAGATCTTCTCACCAAAGCCTTGCCTCCGCTAGGTTTAATGAGTTGGTCCACCGGATTGGTATGAGGTGTTTGACTCAAGAGGAATTGGATGACCTCCTAAAACAGTCTTAAAAACCTGTCAAACACCAAAATATCTTTTGTAAATAATTTTTCAAAAACAAAATACAAAAGTATAAAATCCGATAAAACAACAAAAATATTCTTCTATATACTTTTCTTTCAACATGGCAAGTACATTTCTTCCGTCAACACTTTAATATTTCAAAATTCAGTATTTTTCTGGTCAAGTGTTGAGGGGGAGAATACAAAGACTTAACTGTTTCAAAACATTTGTGTACTTGCATGTTATCATATCTCGGTTGTTTCTCTTATCAATGGTGGTAAATTTTCTGGTTCAATGACACTCCTCGGACTAAAATTAATAACCTTTCATTATTTTTCTTAAGTCGAGGGTGAGTGTCGTCAAATTTCTTTCTTAAAATCTTTGTTTGGTAACCAAAATGGAAGTTAAATGGCTTTGTATGAAAAAGGAAAAGGTGGAGGGACCAAACTGCAAAATGTTAAAGTAATTTTAATAAAAACACTTCTCCACCTAACTACTCCATCACATTTAATACTTACACCTATAAGGATCCTACGCCTAAGAATCGTTTGACAAATCCGTGTTTCAGATCATCAATTTGTAAGTGATTTTGTGTTTATAACATGTTTTTAAGCAATGGTTTTGAATCTTTCAAAAATCCAACGGTTAAATTTTGTGATATAGTCACTTTTGTGTCTTACGCGTAAGCGGAAGAACACCAAATCATAAAAGGGTGTTTGTGGTTAAAAAGATTGTGTCAAAACATGCATTTAACATCAATGATACTAGTTTCATCCTCAAAATCCACCCAGAAACACGAATTGATGGTTTTTGAATATTAGGGTTTATGAGTCGATTTGGGTGTTTACTAATGTGAAGAGTTTTGTTCAAAAAGATTGTTGTGTAATGTTTATATGATGATGAATTGATGATTTCCAAGCTCTATTACCACCCAGAAACTCTAAATGATTAAAAATTTGGAATTAGGGTTTAAAGTTCATAAGTTTGGGCATTTTTGATTCACAACGATTTAGATGTTATAACTTGGTTTATAGACTCTCACAACATCTTAGAACTGCCAGAAATTGTATGGTGCAAATCCCATGGCTAGAAATTATACGCGTAAATCATATCCCTTAGGGTTTTGACCTACGCGTATGACTTTCTACTCATAACTGTTTAACGAATGTTCATGCCATGATTTGTTGTTAAAATGAATTATTGTGTTAATATCAAGGCTGTCAAGATCGCGTGTAAACACGTAAGATCGTACGATCCTACGTGTTTACCTACTAAAATCGTGTAAGATCACTACAGGATCGTATATTAGTTGGGATCGTATCAAGATCGTAAACTCGCACGTAAAATCGTAAACTCGCTTGCCGCTACGATCCTACATAAGCCACTATCTAAATTTTGGTTTTCTTATGTTTTAAACTTTCCTTAGGCCCATCACTTTCCTATGGCCCAATAAAGAAAAAAAATCTGTATAACAAGTCAATTTACTTTGACTTTCACGTTTTCCCCAAATCAGTAACAATAAAATTAAACCTAGTTATGAATTATCTACTTTTCCCCAAATCATTAACAATAATCTAATTGCTCGAAGCCTCAAAGGGATATATGTTTACAGGTAATTGTTAATTTTTCTTAATAGTTTTAAACTTTTAATAATATATACCTTTTCATAAGTTTGAATTTAAAGTACTTGATTAGTTGATTACTTGATTAGTTGATTGTAGTGAAGCAATTAGTAATGTGTTGTTAGTTGTTAGTCTTGTTACCTTTAATATATTAACTTGAGTCATAAGTTGTTGTTGCTGTTATATATTTATTGTAGTGAAGCATTATTGACTAGTCATGAAGAATTGAAGACCAAGTTTAATGCAGTTATATATTTATATATTTATTGCAGTTATATATTTATTGTAGTGAAGAATTGAAGACCAAGTTTAATACACCAGAACTGAAAAGATTTGCTATGCGAGTTTTGAGCTTGACGTGTTCATCCTCGGGTTGTGAGAGGAATTGGAGTGCTTTTGAAATGGTAACTTGAAATGATCCCATTCCAACTTATCTTAATTTTGTATTTCTAATTTCTTAATTATTGCCCTATTTTGTTAGGTACATTCTAAACGAAGAAATTGTCTACACCAACAGAAAATGAATGATCTTGTTTATGTTATGTATAACTTAAAGTTAACGGAAAGACAAGAAAAAAAAATAAAAGAGACAACCGCTGCAATCGAACAACTTGAGGCGTTGGATTTTGAAAATGTTGAATCTGATGATGAGTGGATAACTGAGGAAGAATCAACTCAAACTGGTGCAAATAATGATTTTCTTGAAAGCCAATTCGGTGAGTTCTAGTCTTTTTAATATCTTTTTTTAAGTATTTCAATCATAACACTTTTTTTTTCAGTTTATTGTTGTGTTAGTCTAGATTTCAAATGTTGGTTCTGTCTCATACATATGACGCATATTTTTCTATCGTTCTATTTATAGGTCGAGATGATGAAAATGAAGAACCGAATTCCCATTTACATGACGAAAATGAAGTTAATGCACGGCTCCATATAATAGATTGATGGCGATGGTTTATTTAGGAATCTTTTGGTATTATGGCTCGTAACTTTTGACACGTTTAGGACTCATGTTATGTAGTCATATTCCGCTAAATCGTTAATGTAACGATTGAAACTTGACTTTTTTTTGTGTTTAACTATTACTTTGGTGTTTGAAATTTGAACTTTGGTATTTTCAATAGGATACTATAAGAATTTATATTTGACGTTGAGTAGAAATATTAAACTGTTTGACTCGTGTATCATTTGTTTATAAAATATTACAAATTGGTAGGATCGTACGATCTCGATCCGATCTTACGATCTCGATCTTGCAAAGGCAAAAACGATCCCACGTAGGATCGCGATCTTGACAGCCTTGGTTAATATTGATGATTTGGTGAATTTATTTCAGGCTTGCTACTCTCAAAATTCAGAATCAAGGTCATTTGAATCTCTACGCATAAGGATTACCCTACGCGTAGTCATGTTATGCGTAAGAATAAATCCTACGCATAACTATTACGCGTAAGGTTCTACAATGGGACTACGCGTATCCTGTGAAGGATATGCGTAAACAGTGACCTCTACGCATAGGTTCCACTCTTACGAGTAAGCCTTACGCGTAAGGTATAAATACGCCTACGCGTAAGCTCTACGCATAAGGTCCCCTTTTCCTACGCGTAACATTTCTTACGCGTAAGTTAAGATCCTACGCATAAGCTTTCGTCTACATGTATGTCATTACTGTTTAAGCTTAACTTTGCCAATTCTACGCCTATGCTTTGTTTGACCTTCATTATGAATTGTTATGTGTACAAGCTTGTTAATAAACTTATCATAACGTCACGAATCCAATAATGGGTCTAATAAACTAAAACGTTTGATATGTTGTGAACAATCTGTGATAACATAAACTTTAAAACTTAAAGTTAACTAACTCACGAAACATTTCACGACGTCATTGGACTATTAGACAAACAAGTGACTTAGGACTCGTAACAATCATTGACACTGTACATTCAATAACTAGACAATAAGACCTTCTGTTGACTAACATTATGTCTTTCGATATGTTGGTTCTTTTGGCTAATGTTATTTCAGATCACGACATGGCTGAGCAAATGAATGTGGATGCATCAGAAGTTCTTACAATTGCTGATATCTTTCCAGAGGGTTATCCGAGAAAGATTGGAAAGAACAACCTTAGGGTTGACTTTGACACCCTCACATGCTCAGAATCTTCTTGTCTCATTGCTGTGGATATTCTCAGGAATCATCCCTACCAGAACATGCTCTCACACTCTGCCACAGTTCCAGAGGTCTACATTCAACAATTCTGGGATTCTATGCAGAGGATCACTGGTCAAAGTGCAGTAACAGTGACACTTAATCACAAACAAGTCACTATCACTCCTGCAGACTTACGGGCTGTACTCATCATTCCAGACATCGTGCCTACTGACTTCTTTGCCACACCTACTGAAGAGACAGTTCTGCAATTTCTACTTGAGATTGGCTATGATGAAGCGTCAGGAATTATTAACAAGCACTCTCACGTGGATCTTAAGAACATTCCTCAACCGTGGAGGACACTCTACATCATCATCACTAAGTCTGTCTCTGGTCGTGACAGTGGCTATGAGCATCCCAAGCTCATGGAACTGCAAGTCTTCTGGTCATTGATCAATAAGAAGGACATTGAAATCGAAGCACTGATATGGGATGACATGATGTCGTTTCACAAGAAACTTGGCTCAAAGATTCCCTATGTCAGATACACAAAATTGTTGATCCAGAGAGCACTTGGTCTTCATCCCGACATTCCATAGAGGCTCAATGACCCTGACAATCATGACGTGTTGTCCGAACCTATCCTTTCTATCAGAATCAAGGAATTGACAACAAAGAAACAAGGTGTCGTGCTGCCTGATCACCTTCTGACAAATGAAATCAAAAAGCTTGAAACATACAAAAGGTATCAAGTAGCAGTACGAGAAGGCAAAGTTGGTCATCTCGATGAAAAGCCTTCTGGAACTCCTACTGGAGAACGAAGAGGAAGTGCGGAAGTACAATAAGCACAAAGAGTCAAAGGAAGGTCCCAAAGAGGAAACCTACTCCAAGGAAGAAAGTTCCCTCCAAGGAAGCTGCTCCTATTCCTACACCTGAACCACAAAGAAAGCTACTGGACGAAAGCTCTGAAGATACACAATCAGACGAGGAGGTCCACTACTCTGAAACTGTAAAGGATGACTCTCCATCAGTACCAAAACCTCCTAGTCCAATAGCTGAACATGGCAAAGGAAAGACTCCTGCACTTGTTCCATATGATGAAAGCTCAGAAAGTGATGAAGAGAAACTGGATACCTCATACAGGAAGAAGTTCAAATTCCTTAGACTCCAACACGTGGCAAAAGAATTTGCAAAAGAACAAATGGGTGGCCCCGGAGGGTCAAGTGGTGCAGCTCAACCTTCACAAGATCCTGATGCGGTTAATCAACTCGATAAGGGATCTGGTGCCACCACTTTGGTACAACAACAGACACGTGTCGAAGATACTCTTGAGTGTGATTTTGAAGAACCAGAATCTGAGAAGCTGGATAAGGTTAAAGCTGATGAAGAAGCTGCAGTCAAAGCCAAAGCTGATGAACAAGCTAAAACTGGCAATGAAGAAGATGTTGAGTATGATCGTTCTTCTAGATAGTCCTGCACGATCAAAGGAAGAAACTTGAACCACCAAAGGACCCAGAGTCTCCTCACATCTCATCATCAGATTCTTCTTCTCACTCTTCACCACCACCATCAAAAAGATCAACCAAATCATCATCCAGATCAGTGAAGAAGCCACCTCGATCTTGGATTTCTCATACTCATAAAAGAATTGTAAAAGTTTTCCAACAAGTCAGAAAGAAGGACCTGCTCTACAGAAAACTGAATTGGTTTGCTGACCAAATGCAATATCTACATGATGAGAATGACAAGATGCAGAATGAAAGGGAATACATACAGAAGCTCATGCAGGATGATCTACAAGGGAGAATGGAAAGAATGATCGAAGGCTACACTCACAAGTACCTTCTGGATATCGTTCCTAAAGTCACAAAGGAGATGTTTACCAGACAAATATATCCGAATCTTATGCAGATAGCCAAGCAAACTATAAGATCAACACCCTTAACCGTCACAATCAATCCATCTGATCCTGTAGTTTTCTCGGATAATGAATTGGTGGCCAAGCTTGTCACACAAATGTCTGCACGATCTGGGACATTTACTTCTGATGAAGGAAAGTTGTTTCAAGCATTGCTGGACTACCAACTTCAAGAAGCATGCAGATTCGAAGCTGAAAAGTCTAAACGTCCTAGAGACGATGAAGATAAGGATCAGGATAAGAATGATGAAGCTAAAAGACAAAAGAAGTCTGGTGAATCATCTTCCATGCCACCACCTCCCCAACGGCCTCCTGCTCAACAAAGGTTTCCTCCTCGTTCTTCTACAGATAAACCTCATGATTCTGAGACACCACCCAAGACTCAAAAAACCGGTGATTACTTTGAGTATATGGGTGGTGACGATGAAGAACACCATGAGCCCCTACAACAACCCACCTCTCCCAAACAAGTAAAGAAACCAGAACCCTCATCTAGGCCTAAGAAACAGAAGAAAAAGGTGCCCAAGGCAGACGTCCTATCATGGCTAGATGAAGACACCACAGAGGAATTTGAATGGTTTTCTACACTTGTCAATTCCACTCCCTACCTTGAAGAAGGTCAAGATCTGGTAGACGGTAATACATTGGAGCATGCTAAGATTATGCAAGAAAAATTCCATGTGAAGAAGATGACGAAATCCGAGTTGAGGCGAATCAAGAATGAAACTTTTCAACTGTGGAAAGACAGCTCAGAAAGTGCCATCGAGGTCGAATATCACCTTGAAAACATTGCTCGAGCTATGTCTAACAACATGGATTGGCTCAACCCAGAAGCAAACATCGACTTCACTAAACGAGACAACCCTCCATACTACACAGACTGGTCAAAACCTCTACCAACAATTGGCCAATCAGATGAACCAAGGATTCCATTCTAATATTTCTTCAACAGAGACTTGGATTTTCTTCTACATGGTGGCGATGGTTCAAGGAAGTATGCTACATCTCTGACACTTCCATTCCCAGCAGCCGAATACTCAAACTGTATAGCTATCGAGGAACGTGCCAATCACTTGTTCTCCAAAAAAGTGGAAGCTTACGACCGAGATGCACTGTACGGGATTCATCATTGGCCTGAACGCCAAAGAATCTACTACAGAAGCTGCCAGGTTCAGAAGTCTCAACATGCAGTATTCAGTTCTAAAAGTATCGTTGCCATCAAACACGTCGATCTTTCATCGAAGTGGGACTACACCTTCCTAAAGAATATCGTGGTCAAATGACAAGATGAAAGGGATTATGCATTCTCTGAAGCTGACTTTGAGAATTTGTCTATCAACGACATCGAAGACATGTACCTTGCCAAAGTACAGGGTCGTATGAGACAATTCTCCACTGCAGTACAACGTGAATTCATCAAGTCAGTGCTCATCTTCATCAGACACATAGTTATCCAAGAACGTGTAGAAGATATCCAGCTGGCAGTTGAATCTTATCAGACCCGTGTCAACTTCACTCCACCGCAGCTTGATCTACCCGATATCAACCAGCTTCTACAGTATACGCTCATCAGCAAACCTTTCGGCGTCGTTTACCGAAGTGAACTTCAAAGAAATTGCTTGATGGCGTGCAGAGATCTTCATAAGTTTGGAGATCACACTTTGAAGATGGTTAGGGACGAATTGGCTTACCGGTTGAAGGATATACACCAAAAGATCGGGTCTCCTAAGCGATGGAATTCTCAGGATCGAAGGGACGTGAAGAGGATCATCACCATGATTGATGAACGGTTGTATAGAAGGGATCAGTTAAGAAGACTGGAAAGATATGTTGGTGGTCGACCCAGGAGAAACATCATCGGCTTTCAACGCCTGACTCACACTCTTGGCGACATCTCTGGACTACCTGGTACCCCTTGAACTGATTCTTTCATTACATATTTGGATGTATGATTTATTATGTCTATGGCTTGTGCACACATTACAGTGTACAACCTGTACTTGTAAATAAAGGACCCTGTGGTACGCTTCAGTGCCACAATCCTTATAAAAGGAGCGAAAGCTTCTTACTTTTGAGTAAAACCTATCAAACCTTTCACTTTTCAAGGTTTTGCTCAAAAGAACAAGTACTTTCCCTTATGATTTTCAAAACCTCAACCGTTTATATCACTCGTTGAGGGGGAGTACTTGAATTAAAACTTTGTTCACAAATTGTTCACAGTGGTCATTCTTCCCGCAACACTCGAAATGGTCATATTTATTCTCAACTTTTCAATAATCACATCACATATGCCATTTTTGAGGGGGAGAAAATACGTGATAAGAAATATGTTGTGTAAATGCAAATGAATCTTTGTGCTATAGACTTAACCCATGAATTGACGAGATCTTAACTGTTAGTAACTCGAAAAGACTTGTCCGGGACGGGTAATAATTTCAAGCTAGTTCGCTAGTGATGTAAACGTGTCTCGCAAAGGACTTGTCTGAGTAGAATGTACCATTCGAGAAACTCTTGGTAGACATGAACTCTGACGGGTTTGACAACCTTTCGAGGATTGGCTACACCTTCAAGGTAGTTATTAGAGCTAGTTGTCACCTAAAAGCTGACAATGTAACTCTTTAACTATGCCACGTAACCGTGTCTCGCGGGGGAATGTCTATCTTGAGTGAATCAATTCAAAATGTGCGCGCTCTTTCCTCACTGTGCATTTTAACCGTTAAAACTTTTAAGCACATGTGGAGGGGGAGTATTTATGCAAAATCTTATCTCAACAGTGGTACTAAAATGTTTTTCATTCACAAACACTTTGAGAGATTTTTCACAAGAGTGGTTTTTTTATGGCAACATAGGTTAGTCATGTAGTTATAAGGTGACTAAGGTTAGGAATAACCGTCCTATGATCCGCCAGAGCAGGAGGGATCTACCCCAGGACACCACAAATAGTTAGTATTTAGAAGTCCTTAGGTATGATTGTAAAAAGGAGAAAATGAGAATCGGAGAAAGAAGGAGTTGAAGAATTAAAAAGAAATGCAAAGAAAAGGGTGAAAATAAATAGCTCTCCAGATTATTCAACTTAGGGCAGACACCGGGTTCAATTCATATGCTACTAGTTGTCACTTAGTGACGCTGGTATTGAAGATTAAAAGTCGTCATGGACCCAGTGACGCATGCACTAAACCTTCTTAACCACTCAAGTTTCTCTCAACAGAAGCTTGCTTCATTCTCACAGGGAACCCTAAGTAAACTATCGGCTTTCTCTTAGAGATTGCTGGTATTGAAGAAGGAGACCCTCTCCCTAGTCTCCGCTCAGGAAAAGCAAAACGCACTATTGAGTCTAGAGCCACGAGATTCATCAAAAGATCTCTTAGGTACACTTGATATTTCATCACTTGATATTCAACAATAAGAATTTCAGTGGTACATTATCGAGTCCTTCACAAATCTTAGCAATCTGTCAAGAACATTTATGAGAGGTTCACATTTGTGATCCTCAGTGATTGAATGGAAACTCCTGCCAGGGTCAACATCAAACAGCCCTGACAGCAGGTCGCTTCGGCAACTCCCCGTGGATTGCGCTTAGTGGTCTCAAACGGTCTACAGTCGTGAGGTGATGCATTGGTGTACCTCAGCGACTCATCTGAATCGTAGGTGTACTTCGGTACATCGTGTTATCTCACTTGTGGGACTCCGATTCAGGAACGGCCTTTGTAAGAATTAGAGTTGTGTTTTCACACTATGCTGTTAACACTCTCGAAGTTCAAACTTGTAAGTGCCGGAATCCGCTTATTACTAACCGTTTTTATGTTTTCTTCTTATGGAAGCTCTGGAGCGGAATGATCGTGCAGATTCTTCTCATGCTCACGCCAACATCATCACTAATGGAAGTTCTATCCTAAAGCAACACAACAGTCAGAATGATTCTTCGTCAAATCAAAGAATCTACAAAGTTAAAGAATTAAAGAACTTCATCAGTACTAAATTCAAACGTCAAAAGAGCGTGTGAGCATGTTGAAGAATGACGTGGAGACACTGTAGCAGCGAAGCAGACCTGAGGTAGACATGATGCATGCAACAACATACTATCACTTTCATCACAAAGAACAATGATCAAAGAACAAAGTTGAAGATGACGTCAAAGCATAACTGTTCAAAGTAAACTATCTCTCTACACTCGGGAGATTGTTCAAATCAAGGCAATTCTTCTCACAAGAAAGAAGAATGTCAGACGACGTCAAAGCTACTATTACATCAACGCCTTCACCGTTTTTCATCACCAACACTTGAGTGTTTGTTACTCATATGTAATAACACTTGAGGGGAGATTGTTGGAATCACTCCTAAACCTTATTCAAGTGTTAGTTACTCATATGTAATAGTTAGCTTATTATGGCCTTTATATTTGTTATTAGCCTTAAGCTTATGTAGAAGGCCCATGAGCTTAGGCCCAAGCCCATAGGAGAAAGGGAAGGAGTAGGAGTGTTGCCCTAGCTCCTTGCCTATAAATACTATGTAATAACCCTCACTTGAGGGTTGGTTGTTCAAGTTTTTCTTTCACTCACATCATTACCCATAACCGGTCTTACTATATCGTGTGTGTGTGTTTGATTTCTTGTTCAATCGTCTCTCTATCTTTCTTATAAGCTTGTGTGGTAAACCTTGTGACCTAACATCAAACAATGTGGAAAGTGAGAATATATCTTAAGAGTCCTATGCATTATCCTTGTGGTATTGCCAGAACATCTGATTGATATGAAATCATATTCACAATGAAGATGGAAAGCCTTCTAGAGCCAACATCAAACAAGCTCTTGGGAGGTGGCATGTGAGATCTATCCAATAGATCAACCATGTGACAACTGGACAGAAATGATGGGGCGATTCACTCGTGAATCAACCATAGTCTAGGAAATGGATTGACGGATACCTTTGAAAAACCGGTCATTGTGCTCAAAAACTCTTTTCTTTAGCACATCGACTGTGTATTACATTTTTCAAACTCAAAAGGTATTTATGATTGAAAATTGATTTCTCTTATAAAAATCTTCGTTGTATTGCAAAAAATTCTTTCTGTTAAGCAATATACGATTGTTTACAAATCATTTTCTTCAATCAGCAAATCTCAATTTGCTGGTTCACTCACTCCATGTTGTCTTCTTTGAGACATTCCGGTTTGAGAACGGTTAGAGCAGCTGCAAAACCCTGTCAAGGAGATTCTTCAGAATTCTACCTGATCACAGGCAGTACTTGTACTGATCAATGGGGAACCGTGGGCCGTGTACTTCAATTCAATAAAAGTGATCAAAGACACTTTCGTGTGCTTTTATTGCTAACTGTTTTCTGCAGGAACACCCGACGGTTGCAGCTGATCAGAATTGAGGCGTCAATCCATAGCCGCATGCTCACACATCACGTTCATCTCAAGGAAATCATGATAGATGCATATCTTCATCAAGTGATTATGATATTTTCACTCCATGCTTCTGCTACGCTGCTGCAAATGTCATAAATCAACAAAAGCTTCCGCTACTCTGAAAAGAAGATATCATGATCCAAAATATGAGCATGTCGGTCCGAAAGTCACAACATCACATAATGGTGATACAACTAAAGGATGAGTCAGAGATTTGTTGTGGCCTGATAACGCTCAGATTGTGCATGTTTTTAGTAGCGTTATGTGTGCTTTTATATCTGTTATTTGGTTATATTTGCGTGATTATAGTACTTAAACGCATCAAAAGATGTTTGTCTAGTGTTTATAACCAAATGCAGGGAAACGAATGGAAAATAAAGAAATGTTCAGCAAAACGAAGATTCCCATTTCAGTAAGTCTAATTCAGTATCTCAAGGACCTTTGAAGACCATAGTGATTGAAGAACCAAGTTCTACAAGACAAAGTGAAGAAAAGATCAAGTTTCCGTAACTCAGAGAATCCAACCGGATCGGTTACAACTGTAACCGGATCGGTTGGAAAACGGCCAGAAACAACAGTATAACCATCACCAACCGATCGGTCGCAACCCGCAACCGGATCGGTTGGCCAGTTTTTGTAGAAGACCAACCGGATCGGTTGGTCGTATGACCGATCCGGTTGGAGAAGCTGCATCTGCCAATCTTCATCACTAAGCTTTTCCTTTGCATCCAAACGATTCTAGGTCCTTCTCTTGGTGTATTCTAGTCCCTTCCTTACTCCTTGGAGGCCAAGTTCAGCAATTAATACCCTAGGCCTTGGAATTAGTATAAATAGAGGCTAATTGTGAGCATATGAGACACACCTCAAATACAAATCTCTTTACTCATCAAACAAAGCCTTAAGCTCTGAAAATTCGTCCTTAGAAGTCCAAAGAAGTTTGGAGTTCCAGAAGTTCCACATTTGGAGGCCAAATCACCAAGAAGTCCACCTCAATACTTTGGGAATCATTACTTCATCATTTGTAATCTTATTCCAAGCATTGTAAGACTTTTAATCATGTTTTCTAATGTTCAAAGTTCTGAGTTTATGTTCATGTTTGCTATGAGTGGCTAGTTTCTTTATACACTTGCTTAAATGATGTTGATTATCATATGATTAGTAAGTGATTGTGTTAACATGTTTTAATTCAATTTCAAGTTAATTCTAAGATCCAATTATGCTAAAGTTTCATAGTGACATTTGTTAATCAAGTTTGGCTAATTGATAGTAATCGTTGGGGTCGAAAGAACTTATTGTTATTCAACTAGTCATAATCATTTTGTCTATGGATGATTGTTTTTACCCATTATTCTTGATTATACAAAGGAACTAAGGTGTGGTTGTAATAGAAATGCTTTTTGATTATCAAATTGGATTGGTTGGAAACATCTAAATGGTCGTAAGATTAGTTGTTGAGAATCAATTGTAGCCTTTTGTCTATGATCGGTTACCTTTTGTATTGACCATTTCTTAAGCAATTTGATGAACAAGTGGATGTTTTTGTGTTTAAGTTTATGTATGTAGACTTATGAAACTTGAATTGATCTTGAATTGATTGGTTAAACATAATGCTTGTTTTTATGAACTAAAATCTTGACGAAGGTTTAACTTGTAAGAACAATAGATTAGTCTTCCAACTAATTATCACAACCAACATGTTAAGAGGTTAACACAATCACATTAATCTATGATATGAAACTAGTTTAAGCAAGTGTAGTTTTTAATCATCTGAATTTCATTATATCTATTTGCTTTATTATATGTTTTGGATAGACTCCGTTAATTCAAACTTGTGTTTAGATTCACTCAAATCCCTGCGAACGATCCCGACTTACCTTCATAATCTTGCTATAACGGACGAGTATACTTGCTCGTATGTGTTATTGGTAATATTGGTAATTCACATTTTATAAATTTAAAACTTGTACACACCCAGCACATCAAGTTTTTGGCGCCGCTGCCGGGGATTTGATTGTGTTTCAACAAGTTTTTGAATTTCCCTTAGTCGATTCAACCCAAAAATTTTTCTCAGAAACCTTAACCGGATCCGGTTGCCCCTCAACCGAATCGGTTATGATTTTACCCATCAATCAACTGGTCTAACCGATTGGTCGCATCCCGCAACCGATCCGGTTACCTTCTCTGACCCATAAAAAACTGTTTTCGTTGTTTTTCCGTGTTTTTAGATATTACCTGGATTCTCTAGGACATTGTATGAACACTCGAGCAGTGGGAATAGAACCAATTACACCTCTTACCAACCCCGAACGTTTGATTCGAAGAAGAAGAAGAACACTTTTCATACCATTGGAAGATCGTGTACCTAGAGTACCAAACCCACCATTTGATAACCTCGTAGAAGCCAAAGTTGTTTACAACCCTTTCACCAATTTACCTTTTCCCATGGCGGATGATCAACCCATGTGGGGAACCAACCGAGCCGTAGCACCAACTCCCGGAAGTGCTATTGTTGCTATTAATCTTGGTGACAACTTCACCGTGAAGGGACATCACCTTTCTATGATCAAAGACCGTCAATTCGATGGCCGTGCGCGAGCCGATCCGCATAAGCACATTGCCGAATTCATCGAAATTTGCGGCATGTTCCGTTATGGCGACACCGATGTCAATGCCATCAAACTCAAACTTTTCCCATCATCACTCGCCGGAGATGCTAAAGTATGGTACAATGAATTAACTCCAGGAATCATCAATACTTGGGAGGAGATGAGGCAAGCTTTTGTAAGCCGATTCTTTCCACCGGCCATGTTTGATCGATTAATGGGAGAAATTCGTGCTTTCACCTAAAACACAAACGAATCACTTGTCGAAGCTTGGCTTCGAATGAAAGATTTGCTTCGTATTTGTCATGGGCATGGACTATCCAAAGGAACCATTATCCAAATCTTTTACCATGGACTAGATGAAATCTCTCAAGGCATCCTTGATGCTGGAGGAATTTTTCTTTATAAGACTCCCAACGATGCACATCAATTGCTCGAAGATCGAGTTCTCAAACTTGATTGGTCAAAAGATTCCAAAACAAACCTCTCGAAAAACTGTTGCTTTCGTCGAAAACACCGATGCTTCAAAACTCATGGAGAAGATGGAAGCGTTAACCTCAAAAATCGACTCGCAGTACAAAGATATCAAAGATGAAATGAAGGAAATGCGAGACGGATGTAACAATTGTGGAGAAAATCATCCATCGTCCGAGTGCGACGATAAACCTATGGTGGACCAAAGGAAGGAGAAGCGAGTTACGCTCAAGGAGGATACCGTGGAGGAGGATATCGTAGTAATTATTACGGTCGAAATGCTGGAAATTGGCAAGATCGCCGACCAAAGGATGACAACCGTGATTCTCAACCACGAACTGACGATCCACCACCACAAAATCCCGACAAAAAGATGGAAGAAACCAAATTCGAAAAAACCATGAGAGAATTCGTGGCTGGTCAAAAATCCGCAAATGATTTTATCAAAAATCAATTTTTCAATCTCAAAGCCAAAGTTGAGCAAGGACAGAAAAATCATCAAGCATCTATCCAAGATCTTGAAAACAAGTTTGGCAGACTTTCTGACCAACATTCCTCTAGACCATCTGGTTCATTGCCAAGTAATACCCAATCCAACCCAAAACCATCAAATGATAAGACGTACCGTCCACCACAAACAAGAAATGAGCATATCAATGCTGTCTTCACAAGAAGTGGTCTCTCGTACGATCTACCACCAAACCCTAATGAGAACACTCCTGTCAGTCCTGATAGTGAGGATGAAACCGAGGAACCCAACACAACTCAAACCATCAAAAAGAACACTCCATCCATCAAGGCGTATACACCAAAAATTCCTTATCCTCAACGCCTAAAGAAAGAAAAGATGGAAGAGCGTTATAAAAAGTTCATTGAAATAATCAAAGAGGTTAGACTCAATGTTCCACTCATGTTATGTTATAGCTGGAATGCCCAATTACGGGAAATTTTTGAAAGAACTTCTTAATAACAAAAGCAAGCTTGAGCAAATATCAGCAGCTTTTCTTAACGAAGAATGCTCAGCTATTGTCCAAAACAAGATCCCACCAAAGCTCGGAGATCCTGGGAGCTTTCTTATTCCATGTACTTTCGGGAATAATGTTAAATGCGATGCTTTAGCCGATCTTGGCGCAAGTATCAATTTGATGCCTTATTCGCTCTATTCCAAGTTATGCAACAACAACCTGAAACCAACAAAGATGAGCATCCGATTAGCAAATCATTCCTATCAATATCCTGTGGGTATTGCCGAGAATATGCTTGTTCAAGTCGGTAAATTCATTTTTCCTGTGGACTTTGTGATCTTGGAAATGGAAGAAGATAGTAAAGTTCCACTAATTCTAGGAAGACCTTTCCTAAATACCGCCGATGCAATCATCAAAGTGAAAGGAAAAGAACTCAAACTTGGAGTTCGGGAAGATCGAATCACTTTTCTAATCGATAAAGCAATGCGCTACCCACATTCCAGTGATGACACTTGTTTTAACATCGATATTATTGATGAAGTCACTGAGGAAGAATTAGACGCATTACTTAACGAATCCGATCTATTCATGACTACTTCTGAAAAAATCAATGAAACAGATTTTGACAAAGAATTTGATGATTTCATGAAAGTAGAATTCGAAGGAGATAACTCAGAAGAAGAAGAAATGGAGGAAGAGGAAGAAAATTTTGAAGAAATAACTTTCAATAACGAGATGCGAATTAAATCCTCTATCGAAGAACCACCCACAGATCTCGAACTCAAACCTCTCCCAGATCATCTTGAATATGCTTATTTGGAGGAAAACTCTCTTCTTCCAGTAGTCATATCTTCATTGCTCGAGGATAGTGAGAAAGAAAGTTTAGTTTCTGTCCTCAAAAATCACAAACAAGCTTTTGCTTGGAAAACATCCGACATCCCAGGAATTAGTCCCAATTTCTGCAAACACAAAATCAATTTTGAAGAAGGGATTAAACCTGTGGTAGAACGTCAACGTCGACTCAATCCCAATATGAAAGAAGTTGTTAAAAAGGAAATCATAAAACTTCTCGATGCTGGAATCATTTACCCAATTGAGGATAGCCCTTGGGTAAGTCCTGTTCACTGTGTTCCCAAGAAAGGAGGAATGACGGTTGTGACTAATGAGCGAAATGAACTAGTTCCAACTAGAACTGTCACTGGTTGGCGCGTTTGTATTGACTATCGTAAGTTAAACAAGGCCACCAGAAAAGATCACTTTCCGCTCCCGTTCATGGATCAAATGCTTGAAAGACTGGCAGGAAATAAATTCTTTTGTTTCCTCGATGGATTTTCAGGATATTTCCAAATTCCCATCGATCCTAACGATCAAGAAAATACCACTTTCACTTGTCCTTTTGGAACCTACGCATATCGGCGTATGCCTTTTAGTCTTTGCAATGCACCTGCGACTTTTCAAAGGTGTATGATCTCCATATTCCAAGACATGCTAGAAACCTCCATGGAAGTTTTCATGGATGACGTTTCAGTCTTTGGAGACTCATTTGAGGCTTGTATTTCTAATCTCGATAAAATGCTCGAAAGATGCGAAGCTGCACATCTTGTTCTTAACTGGGAAAAATGCCACTTTATGGTAACCGAAGGAATTTTGCTTGGCCACAAAATCTCCAGTGCCGGAATGGAAGTAGACAAAGCAAAGGTCGATGTTATCTCGAAACTTCCACCACCAACTAACGTCAAAGCCGTTAGAAGTTCTTTAGGACATGCTGGTTTTTACTGCCGATTCATCAAAGATTTTTCCAAAATATCTCGTCCGATGACAAAACTTCTTGAGAAAGAATCTATCTTCGACTTCAACGCTGATTGCATAAAAGCTTTCGAAACATTGAAATCTCAGCTTACTAGTGCTCCGATCATGGTTTCACCTAATTGGTCACTACCCTTCGAACTTATGTGCGACGTAAGCGATTTTGCTGTTGGAGCCGTCTTAGGCCAACGTGAAGGAAAACACTTTCGACCTATATATTTTGCTAGCAAGACACTGAATAGTGCTCAGCAAAATTATACCGTCACCGAAAAAGAATTATTGGCCGTCGTTTTCGCATTCGACAAATTCCGATCATACCTCGTGCTCTCAAAAACAGTCGTTTTTACCGATCATTCAACGCTCAAGTATCTGTTCAAATCAAAGATAAGAAAGGAGCAGAGAATCTTGCTGCTGATCACTTATCTCGTCTTGAAAATCCCAATCTTGAGGAATTAAAAGAAGAAGAAATCGATGATTATTTTCCCGATGAAACTCTCATGACCATCGATGGAACTGACGATCCCTGGTTTGCTGACTTTGCGAACTACCTCGCCGGAGGAATTCTCAGAAAAGGTCTAACTCATGCTCAAAGAAGCAAATTCTTTTCGGAACTCAAATACTACTTTTGGGAAGAGCCATATCTTTTCAAAATGTGTCCCGATGGGATGATCCGAAGATGTGTTTCTGGTTCCGAAACCCAAAAAATTCTTGACGAATGTCATCATGGCCCAACTGGGGGACATTACGGTCCTTCTACCACATCTAAGAAAGTTTTTGATGCTAGATTCTATTGGCCAACAATATTCAAAGAAGCACACACACTTGTTCAAAACTGTGACGCTTGTCAAAGAACCACCAATCTCTCTCGGAGAGATGAAATGCCATTAACAAGCATTCAAGTGTGTGAAATATTCGATATTTGCGGAATAGATTTCATGGGACCTTTCCTAAATCCCACAAATTCGAATACATTCTCGTTGCTATAGATTACGTGTCCAAATGGGCAGAAGTTGAAGCTTTACCAACAAACGATGCTCGTGTCGTCGTTAATTTCCTCAAAAAGCTTTTCACTCGTTATGGAATTCCCAAGGCATTAATAAGAGATCGAGGAACCCATTTCTATAACCAACAAATGGAGAAAACCATGAAAAGATATGGAGTTCATCATCGATTTGCGACAGCCTATCATCCACAAACCAGTGGTCAAGTTGAAAATACCAACAGAGCTCTCAAAAGAATACTAGAAAAAACAATGAAGGACAATCCTTCAGTGTGGGCAAAGAAACTTGATGATGCTCTGTGGGCATTTCGTACGGCTTATAAAACTCCAATTGGCACAACTCCTTACAGACTCTTGTATGGAAAGACTTGTCATTTGCCGTTCGAAGTTGAACATCGTGCTTATTGGGCTCAGAAATTGTAACACCGATCTCAAAATAGCTGGAGAGAGAAGATTCCTGCAATTGCACGAACTCGATGAATTAAGACTCCAAGCTTATGAAAATTCCAAACGTGATAAAAAGCTAGAACAAAAGCTTATCACGATAAAAAGCTATGAATTCGAAAAGAATTCAAAGCCGGAGATAAAGTTATGATTTTTAACATGAAATTCAAATTCAAAGCTCCTAAGTTACAACCAAAATGGTTTGGACCATATGTCGTTAAACATGGATATCCATCTGGGTATGTCGAACTCTATGACAAACAAGGTGGAAGTTTCATTGTTAATGGACACCGAATCAAGTTATGTTACGACAAGGAGCAAACGAAAGAAGTTTCAGTTGCGACAGTTTCCCATGAGAATGAATTCGAAACTATCACCTTTGTAACACCATTTCCAGGAAGAATCCCACAAATTGTTCCATGGAAACCATCTGCTGAGTTCGTCTGGGACGATATTGAAGCTACTGGTGAAGAATTCATGTACATCCCCGAACTTTTCAAAATGTTCAAAGCTGCCCTTGCGGCTAAATAAATTCGGGAAGATTCGAGTCAGGCTGATGACTCGGTAATAAAACAAGCGCTTCTCGGGAGGCAACCCGTGTGTTTTGATTTTCTATGGTCACTTCCCAAAGTTTAAACCTTCGGTTGAACTTAAGTGTGGGGGAGTGCCATCCTTTTAATAAAACCTTTTTTGTTTTATAAGATTGTGTGCAGCTGATGATTTCTCTAGTGGACGCCAGGAATGAAGAAAGAATTTTAAGCTGATAAACTCGTTGACCTATCTGGTTTAATCTCTATTTTCCTTATTTCTATACTTTGAAGTTCGCTTTTCATTTAGGACAATGTCTAACTTAAGTGTGTGGGGGGGGGGGGTGAATAGGAAAAATTAGAGTTTTCATGCTTAAATTTAAAATTTTGTTTGCCCTTGTGTTCTAGTTGTTTTCACACTTTTAGGATTATCTATTATAATAACTGGATCATTCCACTGGTAAAATTGGTAATATTTGAAACTTCGAGATGTATTCCGATTACTATTGCAATCCATTCTGGGATCGATAACATTTGCTAGCACATATTATACCATTTCCACTAAATTCTGAGGATTTGAGCCTATTTCTTATTAGCATACATATTTTATGCTTAGATCTTTTTGCTATGAGTGTGCCGGTGATTTTATTTATTCTAGAACTTGTGCTTGTAAATCATACCAGACGCAGTGATAGCAGCAGATTCGTGCGATATATAAGTGAATTCGTATGATAAAGAGGCACCTTAGGATTTAACCCAAATGGCCTTCCATTTTGCATCTAATGATATATTAGCTAGCCACATTGGTTAGTTAACCACGCACATGGACCCATTTGTAGTGCTCATTTTTAGCACTAGATACCCCTATTTACACCCTCTGAGCCATCCTTTTCATTTTTGCTTCACCCAGAAAATACAAAAAGATTTTACACTTTAAACCTTAGCCTATCCCGTATCAATGTCTAACGGTTGGTTGCTAGTCACCTGGAAAGTGAAGATTGTTCAAATGATTATGAGTACAACATCCTATGAAATTGATTGAGCCATGAGCAATTGAGTAAAAAAAAGTATGAGAAAATATTAGCCAATGAGCTATGATCGAGGAACAATTGTCATGGAAATGCGAAAAGCTGTGGAAAGTGGAAAAGAAGAAAGCAAAGCTATAATCGTTTATTTGGTTCATGGAATGTTTGGTAGCTAGCAACGTAGGTATTAGACTTGATTTTATTTTATTTTAACACCAATTTCATAAACATTCCCATGCATTATTCATACCCTTAACCCTTAGCCATATCATTATAACCGAGAATAAAGCCCTTTTAGATGTTTTACTTGGTGCTCATGCCACGCTCGGTGGAGTTTTTGTTTCTTGTACAAGCTTATGGTAATAATCTAATCATGACTAAGCAATGAGTGTGATTTATCTTGTTACTCCACTAAAAATGAGTGATTGAGTGAATTATATTTCGTTCCTTTTCATGAGGTGTTCTGAAATGTTAATCATGCAAGAAAATCATTGGATATTGTCAAACATCTTGATGTTTCACCTTTATAAAGCATAATTGATGAATCCTCTCTCGTATTTATACTTGGTTGATTTGCATCACATTTTTCATAATCACGATCTTGTACCAGTGGATGTTTTTCCTAGATTTGCTTGAGGGCAAGCAAAGTTTAAGTGTTGGGGAATTTGATAACGCTCAGATTGTGCATGTTTTTAGTAGCGTTATGTGATGACGTACCCTCCGATCAGGTCGAAGGACCCCCCTTCGGCCTCAGTCAAAATTGCATTACGAAGACCCAAGTCTTTCTTCATAAGTCATTGGTGGCGTAAAACCATTCATCATTGACATGGTTACCAGTTGGGAATCCGCCAGCCGAAGGCCTATGCCCTTCGGTGTCTTCCCTTGAAGATGCCAAGACAAATAAGAACCTTGACTTGGTCTTCCCTCACGTTCCCACTATGTCCTTAGCTTCCCCGCCAAGTCCGAGATAGTGGGATGAAGCCCTAGCGGTTACCATAAATCAGGGGACGCCCCCAATGATCTCGTAAACGTGTGCTAACACTCTCCAAGCTATTTTCATCACCTATTAATAGGTTGGACGAGTCATTTCAATGGTATGTTCACTCAACACAGTATTTCACATACATCATATTATTCATATACTTATTCACACGCCGGAGGTGGTTCGCAGGGCCCAACCCCTGCGCAATCACTTAACGAAGTGTCTACTATTTCTTATTGCAGATTTACTACAAGTTTGGCGCAAGCATATGAAGGGCTGGTCGTACGAATTATTGTACAATCAGTGGCGCCATCCGTGGGACCCGCCACTATTGGTCTCATTATTCCAAACTTACACCCAGTCAATCACTCTCACTAGTTTTACGGCATGAATCAAGGAAGAGAAGATACACCCCCTCCGGGTTTCTCGACCTTAACACCAATCCCAATCAATGATCCTAACAACCTTCCCAATTTAACTGCATCCACTTTTACCACACGATATCACCCTGAAATAACTCCCAACAACCACGCTTCAACCTCGGCCAACCCCGAACCGGTAATTAGCCCAGCGTTTGTCGAAGCTAACATCGAAGCCTTAGAATCTTTACTGAGGGCTAGAAGAAGGCAAGCTCAGAATGTGGAGATGCGTAGGGAGTTAGAATACTCAAGCGATGAGCATGACGAAGAGTTGGAAATGGAGGCTAGGCCCTTGGTTCCTGGGGCTACACGCTCAGTGCTAAGGATAGGGTCTCTGAGAAGTCGAAGGCCGAATGGAAGGTCGGTTGGTTTTGAAGACGTTCCAGAGAGGGCTCCGACTAGACAGGAAGGTACGATAGAAGGCTCCAATGGAAGGAGTCACCGAAGGGATGCTACGGAGGTTAATTTGGCACCACTTTTGGCAGCCCATCTGGGGAGAACTGAGGCAGGGGTTTCGTTGCAGCCTTCTCACGCATCTGGCGTAGAAGGCAATCCATCTCAAATAAATGGGGGAGGAAATCTTCCTCCTCATGGTATGTACCCTCTTTTTCAGGCTCAATCTTACCCTCAAGGGGTTTATCCCCCACCTAATGGGCAGGCTAGTAATCCCAGTTTTACTCAACCATACGGAAGTATGCCCTACGGGCAACCTATGATATATCCTTCATACCCTGTAGGAAGTCACCCACCTTATATACCTACTGCTTACCCTCAATATGTTAACCAAAACCCTGTCGGAATACCTCCAAATCATAACCCGTACAATGCTGCCCCCACTTACATGCCCCCTTATAACTGCCTTTATTCGGAGTCCATGGGCTCCACAACACCCTTCGTAAGATGGATAGAAGACTACCCTTTGCCTGATGGGTTGAAAATGCCCGCGCATATTGGTACCTGTTGGAAAATTTAGTGCACTTGTGGGAATAGTTCACACCTTTTAATGGGTTAGGAGGTACGGAGTGTACACCCATAAGGTCCATGAACACCCTGACTCTTGTAGTGGTTTGTATTGGTAGTGCTTGGTGAAAGTATGTGTGGTTACCACTGATTATCAGTGTTCCACTTGAAGCAGTATTCCACTGGATCGTGTTTCCACTGAAGTGGTGTTTCACTGAAGTAGTGTTTACACTGAAGCAGTGGTGTTCCATCGGGCAGTGTAAACACCGATAGCACTATGAAAGTACTGATGAAAGTATTGCTTGTAACGGTCTTGACCTATTCAAGTGGCAGTTTCAACCGCTTAATGACCACGTTTAATTGGTCATGTAACCACTAACGGCTATAATGGGGATAATTATGAGGCTATTAATGGGCCGATTAATACTCATAATTCCATTTGAACTAGCTAAGAGTATTATCCTATAAATAGGATATCTGATGATGTATGAAGAAGACACACATAAAACACTAAACACTTATAAGTGAAAGGGTTATAGAATTGTGCCTAATTCTCTAACTGCATTTGGTCTTATCCCAAGTAGATATTTGTGATACCCAGGCATTAGGGTCGAATAGTTTACTTTGGAAAGTGATCACACGATTCCAAGTGATATCCGGTAACCACCTAGTGGTATTTATTACTGCTGACTAATTGTTTGTTTCTGCTGAAGAGTTGCACATTACTGCTGAAGTTGATTATCTTACCCTGTTCTAGGACATATACCCCAACAAACAAAGTAAACTATTTTGTGATAATCAATGGCAACTGCTGCAATGAAACACATGGCTTCAAACTTTGCTAAGCTGTACAAGTTTGAAGGGGTGGACTTTAGGAGGTGGCAGAAGAAGATGCACTTCTTGCTGTCAAGCATGAGTGTGGTTTATGTGCTGACTACTCCAATTCCCGATGATGGGGATGGTGCTACGGTTGAGCAGATTAGGAGGAGGAGCAAATGGGAGAATGATGACTACATATGCAGAGGTCTTATTCTCAATGGTATGTCGATTCTTTGTTTGATATTTATCGAACTTTGAATCTTCCAAAGAATGTGGATTCCTGGATGCCAAATATATAGCTGAGGATGCATCAAGTAAGAAGTTCCTTGTTAGTAATTTCACAAATTACAAAATGATTGATTCAAGACCAGTCATGGAACAATACAATGAACTTCTTGGAATACTTGGAAGGTTTACACAACACAATATGAACATGGATGAGGCCATTAAAGTCTCTTGTGTCATTGACAAACTCCCTCCTTCTTGGAAAGATTTCAAGCATACCTTGAAACATAAGAAAGAGGAGTTAACTCTGGTTGAGTTGGGCAGTCATCTGCGAATTGAGGAATCTCTCAAGATGCAGGATAATGACAAGCCAAAGAGTAGCAATGCTACTGGACCATCTGTTTTCAATATGGTGGAGCATAACAACTCCACTAGGTACAATGACAACAAAGGCAAACGCAAATTTCATGATAACACAAGGGAAGATCCTAACAAGAAGGCAACACCTACTTGTTGGAAATGTGGCAAAACTGGTCACATTAAAAGGGACTGCAAGGGTGTTAAAGTTGGTAGTAAAGCCAATGGATCAGGCACTAATGGTTCAGGGAGTGGTGGTTCTTCCAACTCACTGAAAGGTCGGAATATGGTTAATAAGTCTTTTCAGATTTATTATGTTACATATGTATCTGAATCTCATTATGTGCAGGATGATGATGTTGCGTGGTGGGTTGACTGTGGTGCAACAGTTCATGTGTGCAAAGATAGAAGCCGGTTCAAGACTTATGAGTCACTGAATAATGGTTCTATTCTTCACATGGGAAATGAGTCAACAGCCTTGGTGCATGGTCGTGGTTGTGTAGATCTTAATTTTAGTTCTGGAAAGATTGTAACTTTGTTTATTGTTATTCATGTTCCTGATATAAGGAAGAACTTGGTTTCAAGTAGTGTATTGAATAATCATGGATATAAACAAGTTATTGAGTCTGATAAATTTGTGCTTTCTAAGCATGGTGTTTTATTGGTTTTGGTTATTTATGTAATCAAATGTTCAGGCTTAATATTTCTACTAACCAGTGTTAATTCAGGCTTCTGTGACCACCACTGACACTGATTCTAGCCTATGGCATGCAAGACTTGGCCATGTACACTATAAAAGAATGCAAGATATGTCTAAGGATGGGTTGATCCCTGCTTTTGACATGGACACTGAAAAGTGTAAAACTTACATGTTGACCAAGATAACCAAGAAACCCTTTCAGGGTGTTAGTCGTGAGACTAAGGTCTTGGAGCTAATTCACAGTGACCTGTGTGATTTGCATGCCACTCCTTCTTTGGGGAATAAGAAGTACTTTGTGACGTTCATTGACGATGCTTCTAGATTTTGTTATGTCTATTTGTTACATACCAAGGATGAAGCATTAGATAAATTCAAAGTGTTTAAAACTGAAGTTGAATTACAACTTGGGTCTTTGATCAAAAGATTAAGGACTGATAGGGAGGTGAATACATGGATACTCAGATTTTCATCGTTGGTATAATCCATGAAACAATGCTTATACTCCTCACCGAAAAATGGCATTTCTGATAGGAAAAACAGGGTGCTGAAGGAGATGGTTAATTCCATGTTGTCCTATTCAGGACTGAGTCAAGGGTTCTGGGGTGAAGCTATGTTAACAGCTTGCTATTTATTAAATAGGGTTCCCAACAAAAGGAACAAGGTTACCCTTATGAACTCTGGACTAAAAGGAAACCCAACCTGAACTATCTCAGGGTCTGGGGTTGTAGGGCTGTTGTAAGACTCCCTGATCCAAAGCAAAAGACTTTGGGTGAAAGAGGCATTGACTGCATCTTTGTTGGATATGCTGAGCATTCCAAGGCTTATAGGTTCTATGTTATTGAACCTAATGAATATGTTTCAGTTAACTCCATAATTGAATCAAGGGATGCAAACTTTGATGAGAATAGATTCTCATCAGTCCCTAGACTAAGTATGAGGATTCCTAATGGAACTCATGATACTGGTGTGTCAGAGGTCCCTGATGATGAACCATCAGTGGTCCCTGATGAGGTTGTAGTTCAACAACCTGAACTTATGCTCAGGAAGAGCAAAAGGGTCAGGACTCCAAAGTCATTTGGACCTGAGTTTCAACTATACTTAGTTGAAGGTACCAGGGATGAGGTCTCAGACCAATACTCCTATTGCTTCATTGTTGAGGATGACCCCAAAACATTTGAAGAAGCAATGAAGTCCCAGGACATTGCTTTCTGGAAAGAAGCAATCAATGATGAGATGGATTCCATCATGGGCAACAACACTTGGGTGTTGGTTGATCTACAACCTGGTTGCAAACCTTTGGGTTGCAAATGGATTTTCAAAAGAAAATGAAGGTAGATGGAACTATTGAAAAGTTCAAGGCTAGACTAGTCATTCAGGGGCTTTAAACAAAAGTCGGGATAGACTATTTTGATACTTATGCCCCGTGGCTGTATCAGTACATAAGACTGCACGATTGCTATGGCATCTATTCACAATCTGATTATTCATCAGCTGGATGTGAAGACAGCTTTCTTGAATGGTGAATTGGATGAGGAGGTTTATATGAACCAACCTCAGGGCTTCATCATGCCTGGCAATGAAAACAAGGTGTGTAAACTGATTAAGTCTCTTTATGGACTTAAGCAGCCACCTAAGAAATGGCATCAAAAATTTGATGAAGTGGTTTTGTCTAGTTGTTATGTTCTTAACCAAGCTGACAAATGTATGTATAGCAAATTTGATGAATCTGGTAAAGGAGTCATCATTTTTCTATATGTTGATGACATGTTGATCTTTGACACTGACCAAAATCAAGGTTGACCGACAAAGGAATTTTTTCATCAAGGTTCTCCATGAAGGACATGGGGGAGGCTGATGTTATCCTTGGTATAAGGATTAAACATGAAAGTAAAAGAATTTCTATCTCTCAGTCTCATTATATTGAGAAGGTACTGAGGAAATTCAATTACTTTGATTGTACTCCAGTGAGTACACCTATGGATACTTGTGAGAAGCTGATGCCTAATCATGCCAAGGCTATATCTCAACTTGAGTATTCTAGGGTAATTGGCTGCCTGATGTATGCCATGACTTGTACAAGACTTGATATTGGTTTTGCAGTTGGAAAATTGAGCAGCTATACTAGTAATCCTAGTGCTCATCACTAGCAAGCAGTTCAAAGGGTACTGAAGTATTTGAAGAGAACTATGGATTATAGTCTCTCATATACTGGTTACCCATCAGTGTTGGAAGGATACACTGATGCAAGTTGGATCAGTAACACTGAAGACAATTTGTCTACCAGTGGTGGGTATTCCTACTGGTGGAGGTGCAATTTCCTGGGCATCCAAGAAGCAAACTTGCATCACCAGTTCAACAATGGAATCTGAATTTGTGGCTTTAGCACGCTGCTGGAAAGAAGCTGAATGGTTGAAAAACTTGCTTCTTGAGATTCCATTGTGGCCTAAACCTATAACACCTATTTCTATCTGGTGTGATAGTGCAGCTACATTGGCTAAGGCTTATAGCCAGATGTACAATGGTAAGTCTAGACACTTAGGTGTCGGACATAGCATGATTCGTGAGCTTATCATGAATGGGGTGGTATCTATAGAGTTTGTGAGATCTCAACAAAACTTAGTTGATCACTTGACGAAGGGTCTGTCTAGAGACTTGGTTATAAAGTCTGCTAAAGGGATGGGTTTAAGTCCAACTTAGTCACTGAATGCTAGGACACCCAACTCCCTCCTAAGGAAACTTGGGAGCTGAGTTCAATGTGGAAAGTTGAACATTCAGTGGACTGGAGCACATGTTTTTTATTACATCCCAAGGTTGTGCTCGGAAACTGCTGAAAGGAGGATGAAGTCTTTACTTCTTAATGGTTAATTTTCTTTGAAAAAGTGCTTGGCAAGAGCATGACTAAAGAGGAACCACCAATGTAAATGTTGAAGTTTTGCCGCCTGCAGGAAGCTTTGGACTTTAGCTTTTAACAATTATGAATTGGATATGGACACATGGCTTGTATAGTGTCAGGAGCTGATAAGTGTTTGAAAACTTGTGTGTATTTTATCTTCGGGTATTCAAATGGGTTGAAGGGTTCAATTCTTAGAACACCCTGATTCTCGAATATTTGAACGTGTAATTTACTAAGATGGAAATTCAATCCTCGGACATTTCATTTATGCACATGTTTTGCTTGATGTTTATTTTTTCATGCAAAGGAAGTAACAGAATTTGGGGAGGATTGTTGGAAAATTTAGTGCACTTGTGGGAATAGTTCACACCTTGTAATGGGTTAGGAGGTCGGAGTGTACACACGTAAGGTCCATGAACACCCAGACTCTTGTAGTGGTTTGTATTGGTAGTGCTTGGTGAAAGTACTGTTGTGGTTACCAATGATTATCGCTGTTTCACAACGGCAAAGTACTTCCATCGATCAGTGTTTCCACTGGCGGTGTTTCCACGAGTGGTGTTTAACTGAAGTAGTGTTACACTGAGCAGTGGTGTTCCAATGAAGCAGTGAAACCACTGATAGCACTATAAAAGTACTGATGAAAGTAATCGCTTGTAACGGTCTTGACTATTCAAGTGGCAGTTCAACTGCTTAATGACCACGCTTAATTGGTCATGTGTAACCACTAAACGCTAATGGGGATAATTAAGAGGCTATTAATGGGCCGATTAATACTCATAATTCCATTGACTAGCTAAGAGTATTATCCTATAATAGGATATAGATGATGTATGAAGAAGACACACAGAAAACACTAAACACTTATAAGCGAAAGGGTTATAGAATTGTGCCTAATTCTCTAACTGTATTTGGTCTTATCCCAAGTAGATATTCGTGATACCCAGGCATTAGGGTCGAATATTTTACTTTGGAAAGTGATCACACGATTCCAAGTGATATCCGGTAACCACCTAGTGGTATTTATTACTGCTGACTAATTGTTTGTTTCTGCTGAAGAGTTGCACATTACTGCTGAAGTTGATTATCTTACCCTGTTTTGGGACATACACCCCAACAGTACCTACGATGGGAAAGGGGATCCGGATAACTTTTTACACTTGTTTGAAGGGGCTATTAGAATGCAGAAGTGGGTCATGCTGCGTGTCACATGTTTTCATACACTCCTACGGGATCTGTCGATATGGT
>OU343217.1:79089174-79166248 GCA_910596185.1 Chrysanthemum makinoi
TCTTCAAAACACTCAAAGGATGCACAGACAAGAAGACATCCGTGGAGTATGGACGCAGAAGCAGCCTTCCAAAAGTTAAAGGATTTCATGGCTATTCTACCTACACTAACAGCCCCTATCAAAGGCGAAGTGTTGTTCATGTATATTGCAGCCTCCTTCGAAAGCATCAGCGTTGTGTTATTGGCAGAAAGGGAGAAGAAGCAAATCCCTATCTACTTCGTTAGCAGGGTTCTATAGGGAGCTGAGCTAAATTATCCAGCATTGGAGAAGCTTATTTTGGCCTTGATCCATGCTGCGAGACGCCTTCGAAGGTATTTCCAAGCTCACCCCCATAACCGTACTTACTGACAAGCCAATTAAGCAGATACTCTCGAAGCCGGAGAAATCTGGAAGGATAGCTAAATGGGCTATCGAGCTAGGAGAACATGATATTGAATACAAGGGTAGAAACTCGGTCAAAGGGCAAATATTGGCAGACTTTTTAGCAGAAACACCCTCCGAACCGAAACATGACACAAAGGTTGTTGAAAAGAAGTCTGATAAAGCAATCGAAGGGTGGAAACTTTATACTGACGGAGCCTCCAGCTCCGATGGTTCCGGCGCATGTCTCATGCTCGTTGACCCCAAAGGGAAGGAGTACACTTATGCACTCCGTTTCAAATTTGATGCTACGAATAATGAAGCGGAGTACGAGGCCTTGTTAGCAGGTCTCTGATTGGCCAAAGATATGGAAGTGGAAGACTTGGCTATTTTTGTTGACTCACAACTAGTGACCAACCAGATAAAAGAGCTCCTCGAGGCAAGAACACTGTGATCAAGCAATACCTGGATAAGGCCAAAGAAATGCTCGAATGGTTTTCGCATCCCAACATAGAGCTGTTTCGGAGAAACCAAAACAAGAAGGCGGATGCACTTAGCAAACTATCATCAATGGCATTTGCTCATTTAACTAAGGAAGTTTTGGTCGAAGTATTGGCAGATAGGTCCATCGTCCAAAAAGAGGTTTCTGACATAATACAGGAGGAAGACTCGAATTGGATGACTCCAATTAGAGAATATCTAATAAGTGGTATACTGCCAGAGGATCAGAAGTTGGCTCGAAAGGTGCGCATCAAAGCACCACAGTACAGAATCATGGGAAATTACTTATACAAAAGGTCTTATCTGTCCCCTTGGCTCCGTTGTGTAGGACCAAGACAAGTTGTCAACATCATCCAAGAAGTGCATGAAGGATCCTGCGGACTTCACGCAGGACCCCGCTCTCCGTTTCTCCAAAGTCATGAGGGTAGGATATTACTGGCCTTCGATGCACAGGGACGCTGTCGACATCATTCAGAAGTGTGAAGCCTGTCAAGTTCACTCAAGAGTCCCAAGGCTACCAAAGCAAGATATGACTTCCGTAACGTCCGCATGGCCCTTCAGCCAATTGGGGATAGATATTGTAGGCCCTCTGCCAGTTGCTCCAGGAGGAGTAAAGTTCTTGGTCGTATCCATCGATTACTTCACAAAGGTTGGAAGCAAAGCCTTTGGCATCCATCACAGGAAGACACATGGAAAAATTTGTATGGGAACATATTATCTGTCGTTCGGAGTACCTCCCATCATTATTTCAGATAATGGGAAGCAGTTCGCCGAAGGAGTATTCCCAGTGTTTTGTAGAGGTCTGAATATCAGACAATCTTTCACTTCTGTTTACCATCCTCAAGGTAACGGTCAAGTAGAAGTTACCAACAGAGACATCATACAAGGAATAGAACGAAGGCTGGGATACAGTCATCACGGTTGGGTAGATGAACTACCACAAGTACTTTGGGCACATAGAACGCATATGAAGTCAAGTCACGGAGAAACACCTTTCAGCTTGACATACGGCACGGAAGCTGTCATCCCTTCAGAAGTAAGTGTCGAAACAGAAAGGGTCATGAACTTCGAAGCACCAGACAATGAAGAAAGACTCCGTAGTAACCTGGACCTACTTGAAGAACGAAAGGAAATAGCCTCAATTAGAGAGGCCATCCACAAGCAAAAGATTGAAAGGTACTACAACAAGCGGGTCCGACCTTTCGACCTTTCAACCAGGGAATATGTCTCTCACGGCTCAATAGCGCAAGTAAAGCTGAGTACCAGGGTAAACTAGGACCTACATGGGAAGGACCCTATGTTATTAAGGAAGCATATGGCAACGGAGCCTATAAGCTGGAAACCTTGGAAGGAGACGCTATTGATAGAACCTGGAATGGCACTACTTTTCGTAAGTTCTATGTATGAAACTTACAATGTCTAAGGACACATTTTATTTGCTTTCAATCAATGTATTTGCATTCTTCTCACTTGGGGAAAGAAGCATTAATGGTAGGCGTCTAGTATTCATTTCTTTAAATGATGTAATCCTCCCTACCCACTTAATGATAATAACACATTTCCCTCAAATCTCTTGTTTTGTTCAATACAACAAAGATTTGTCCACCAAGTCGCTTTATAAGTTTCAATGTCGAAGGGATGTACAAAGACTAAACAACATGTCTCGCTCACATGCATAACATCCATCTCAACTTCACATTAACTTTCCTATATGGCCTTAAGGTATTTCAAGCCTTTCGCTGCCCAAAGGATCAAGACGGAGTGGGTCGCGACCCTCTGTCAGCAGTTAAATTATACGATTGCTAATATTCTAGGTGAAGTAACTACACACAATGAGGCTATGCATCTACCATACGCCTTAGGTTGTAACAAATATTTTTTTCGTAAGTAAAAATAAAAAGAGAAGAATCACACATGGCAAAATTCGAGCCCTAGTGGCTTCATTGTAGATTTATGACTAGTCTAACTAGTCTAAAAACAGGCCGTAGCCTTATCGATCCAACATAATAAACTATTGTCTTAGGCCGTAGCCTACATCACACATGCAATAAGTAAATTGTTTCATCAGGCATAAAGCCTGGAAAGGAGCACAGACAATTGTTTTAAACAGGGTACATACCACCCTGGGGATCATATTACAACCACATGGTTGCCTTCATTAAACCTTGGAATGAGTGGGATCAGCTAAACCTGGGGATGGAACCTGGGGTGATGGAGTCCTCTTGGAGGAAGATGGAGGCTGGACTTTCCTTGGCTTCTTGGCTAGCAGGTCCTCAATTAAGGCCGCTGGGTCCTTCATCACATCTGAAAGGAAAGGGAACTCTAAAGCAGTTAATTGATTACCTGCATCATCATATTCTTTTTCATGAGTTGCCCTGTAGTACGGAATTTTCTCCAGCACCACTGGTTCCCCAGTCTTAGCTACCTCCTCCAAAGTGGTATACTTGCCATGAAGAATGGCAGCATTCGCCACATTCCCAATGGCAATCCCCACATCATCGCTATGGTAAAGTTCCATAGCAACATAGGGGATCACCTTGGTTATCAGGTCCACTCTGTCCTTCTTCAGCATCTTCAGACGAAGGTTCAATCCATCCACCTTTTCTCGGAGCTTGATCTCTTGGTCCAGCAACTTTGCCCTCTCTTGTTCGAGGCCTCCACACTTGGATGAAAGAACAGATATCTACTCCTTATAGCCAACGACCTAGAACCTTTCGACAGTTAACTGCTTCACTCAGCCTCGCTCATTGCCACCTGACCTTTGAGCTTTTCATTCTCCGCTCTGAGATCTTGTACCAGGGGTTCTTATCAAATCCTCCAATGCTTCCTCACACTTCTTCTCCAGGTCTGCATACTTCTGATCCCTAGCCTTTCTCCCTCCCTCATAACATCCATTTCTTCTCGAGCTTTGTGACGCACGGAGCAATTCCTTGTCCTACAGCATTGAGTTGGTTGTCAAGCATGCACTGCGTACATAGCTTTTTATCATGAAGGTCGCAGAGCCTCTCTATGGACATGTTACCCATCACCCCCTTCCACTTGGGTGGGATCACATGGCTCACAAGTTGGTGACAAGCTAGGGGAGAAGGAAGTTCCTTCGTATCAGGAAGTCCTACAAGAAATGTACATTTCATTAACATATTATATTTGGTACCTAATTTTGTTTCACAGGAAAAAAAACTTACCATGGATGTCATCGCCGCTGGGCCCTTCGATGGCTGGAAATTCCACAGCCTTACCCTGGGCACTCTTCTGCCGGGTAGTTCGAGAGGGAGGAGTAGGTAGAATGAGCTTTCTTTTCGAAGCAGACTTCACAGCTTTAGCACTAGCACCTTTCCTGCTTCGGACCCTCTCACCTATGCCGAAGGGTCCTACGATGGCCAGCTGTCCTTCGGAGACTGGTTCATCAGAGTCAGCAAAGTTCTCCACCAGTTGATCTTCTACATCTATGAGTTCCTTTGACGGAGGAGCAGATGATACAGGCCGATGGCTGGCGTCCACATCATTGTTGTTTATAGACACTGATGGGGACCCACGCCATAAGCTTGTCTCTTGGGGATTCTTGGGAAGGAAGCTTACCTCCTTTGCACCACCAGCCACAACAAAGTTCCTGAACGACATCTCTGCACAAAGAAGCAAATAAGATAAATATCAGCGAGATAAGTTTTAGTTTCTTATGTTAATTTAAAAAATACATACTTTCTCCATCACAAATTATCTCAGGTACCAACGGAGACCCCTCTCATCTTTCAGCAATGCCAGCCATGAACAGGATTGGCTCAGGGAAGGTCTGGCATCACTGGATGACGAGTCAAATGATACAATAGGCTTTCTCATCGGGTTTCTTCTTCTGCTTCTACAGTATAAGCAATGGATCAGTAAACTTTTCTCATCTATTGAAAGTCTGGGTTCAACAATGCAGAGTATCCAGGAGGGATAATGGTAGTTTGGATATAAAAGAACTTGCCTTTCCAGTTCCTTATGTTCGTAAAAGGTCTATCTATCAAAATGGGCACATCCCTTTCACCCCTCTTAGCCAAGGTCAACCAATCTCCTCCCGGGTATAGATTCAAAAAACCCCTAAGCACAGTCAAGGATGGTTCAAACCCATAGGCTTTGCACATAACAATGTATGTTGTAAGCTTGGCTAGGCCAAAAGGGTTGAACCTAGAATTGTGTACTTCATAATACTGGGGGCTTCTAAGATCAAAGGATGCAAAGGTATCCTAAGGTTGGAAGTGGTGAAAGCATGGGTATACAGGCCTACATAATTTTCAGGGGCATCAAATATCCTTTGATTTTTACTCGGTAGCATTATTTTATGCTCCTTTGGAATGGGATAATCAGTGAGGAACGCTTTAAGCTCCTCCCTGGTTAGTGTGCAGCTTTTGTTGTTTATCACAATTTTTTTTTGGTAGACATGATACCTTCTAAAGAACACAACAATGTATTTGAAATACAGAGAAGAAGAAGCGCTTTACCTTGTTTGGTCGAAGGCTTGATCGGAAGAAGTTTTAGTAGGTGAAAAACTTTGGGCGAGAGTTAAACTTTGTTAGGGTTTTACTATTTTTTGCATTTTATATACCCTACAAATGTTGCATCTCAGCCCTACACGTGTCCGGACTTATCCCTTTCCTACCGGATTTCAAACCATTTTTAAATTTTGAAAGGATGTTTACTTTTACCGAGGAAACAGGGGTAGTTAGGATTAATCTTGCATTTATTGCGGTCAATAATTACAAGCCTTTTCATCTTCGTTCGTTTTTTGGGACGAAGAGGGGGTTTCATTTTTATTTCTGAGTCGTAAGCAATATTTCTTGTTCGTACATATCACTTTCGACTGGGGGGCTTGATGACGTACCCTCCGATCAGGTCGAAGGACCCCCCTTCGGCCTCAGTCGAAATTGCATTACGAAGACCCAAGTCTCTCTTCATAAGTCATTGGTGGCGTAAAACCATTCATCATTGACATGGTTACTAGTTGGGAATTCGCCACCAAGCCTATGCCCGCCCCTTCGGTTCTTCCCTTAAAGATGCCAAGACAAATAGAACCTTGACTTGGTCCTCCCCCCATGTTCCCACTATGTCCTTAGCTTCCCCGCCAAGTTCGAGATAGTGGGGATGAAGCCCTAGCGGTTACCACAAATCAGGGGACGCCCCATGATCTCCTAAACGTGTGCTAACACTCTCCAAGCTATTTTCATCACCTATAAATAGGTTGGACGAGTCCTTTCAATGGTATGTTCACTCAACACAGTATTTCACATACATCATATTATTCATAACTCATATCATATACTTATTCACACACCGGAGGTGGTTCGCAGGGCCCAACCCCTGCGCAATCACTTAACGAAGTGTCTATTATTTCTTATTGCAGATTGACTACAAGTTTGGCGCAAGCATATCACCCCTCATACCCTTCGATCACCATCGAAGGCCTGGTCGTACGAATTATTGTACAATCATTATGTGTGCTTTTATATCTGTCATTTGGTTATATTTGCGTGATTGATTAAAACGCATCAAAAGTGTTTGTCTAGTGTTTATAACCAAGTGCAAGGGAAACGAATGGAAATAAAGAAATGTTCACAAAACGAAGATTCTGTTTCAGTACGTCTAATTCAGTATCTCAAGGACCTTTGAAGACCATAGTGATTGAAGAACCAAGTTCTACAAGACAAAGTGAAGAAAAGATCAAGTTTCCGTAACTCAGAGAATCCAACCGGATCGGTTACAACTGTAACCAGATCGGTTGGAAAACTGCCAGAAACAACAGTATAACCATCACCAACCGATCGGTCGCAACCCGCAACCGGATCGGTTGGCCAGTTTTTGTAGAAGACCAACCGGATCGGTTGGTCGTATGACCGATCCGGTTGGAGAAGCTGCATCTGCCAATCTTCATCACTAAGCTTTTCCTTTGCATCCAAACGATTCTAGGTCCTTCTCTTGGTGTATTCTAGTCCCTTCCTTACTCCTTGGAGGCCAAGTTCAGCAATTAATACCCTAGGCCTTGGAATTAGTATAAATAGAGGCTAATTGTGAGCATATGAGACACACCTCAAATACAAATCTCTCTACTCATCAAACAAAGCCTTAAGCTCCGAAAATTCGTCCTTAGAAGTCCAGAGAAGTTTGGAGTTCCAGAAGTTCCACATTTGGAGGCCAAATCACCAAGAAGTCCACCTCAATACTTTGGGAATCATTACTTCATCATTTGTAATCTTATTCCAAGCATTGTAAGACTTTTAATCATGTTTTCTAATGTTCAAAGTTCTGAGTTTATGTTCATGTTTGCTATGAGTGGCTAGTTTCTTTATACACTTGCTTAAATGATGTTGATTATCATATGATTAGTAAGTAATTGTGTTAACATGTTTTAATTCAATTTCAAGTTAATTCTAAGATCTAATTGTGCTAAAGTATCATAGTGACATTTGTTAATCAAGTTTGGCTAATTGATAGTAATCGTTGGGGTCGAAAGAACTTATTGTTATTCAACTAGTCATAATCATTTTGTCTATGGATGATTGTTTTTACCCATTATTCTTGATTACACAAAGGAACTAAGGTGTGGTTGTAATAGAAACGCTTTTTGATTATCAAATTGGATTGGTTGGAAACATCTAAATGGTCGTAAGATTAGTTGTTGAGAATCAATTGTAGCCTTTTGTCTATGATCGGTTACCTTTTGTATTGACCATTTCTTAAGCAATTTGATGAACAAGTGGATGTTTTTGTGTTTAAGTTTATGTATGTGGACTTATGAAACTTGAATTGATCTTGAATTGATTGGTTAAACATAATGCTTGTTTTTATGAACTAAAATCTTGACGAATGTTTAACTTGTAAGAACAATAGATTAGTCTTCCAACTAATTATCACAACCAACATGTTAAGAGGTTAACACAATCACATTAATCTATGATATGAAAATAGTTTAAGCAAGTGTAGTTTTTAATCATCTGAATTTCATTATATCTATTTGCTTTATTATATGTTTTGGATAGACTCCGTTAATTCAAACTTGTGTTTAGATTCACTCAAATCCCTGCGAACGATCCCGACTTACCTTCATAATCTTGCTATAACGGATGAGTATTCTTGCTCATATGTGTTATTGGTAATATTGGTAATTCACCTTTTATAAATTTAAAACTTGTACACACCCAGCACATCATGGCCGATGATCTCAAAGTTGGCTCATAACTCACCATCACGTGGATCAGTTAAAGACCTCCACTTGAACTAACAAAACATGCGGTACATGAAGAATCAAAGGCACAGGCTACAGAGCAAAGAAATTAATTAAGAATCCAAGAACACCCAGAATGTAATATCTGTTTGTAATCAATATAAATTGAGGTGACCTCCCTTAGGGGGAGATTGTTAGGATTTAGAAAATCCAGTTGTTAAAGAGTCGGTCACCTCAAGTATATGGATTCGTTAGAAAGCTCATAGTCGTAGCCATTTAATGTTAGTAAGTAGTTTGTTAAGTAACACCATGGAGGACGGATGGGTCTTTACCCACTATATGCCTGATCCACAGCCCATAGGAGGCGTGTCTTGTAAGAACCTATAAATACCCTTTGCCTAGCATGGCGCAAAGGGTTGGAACTTTTCAATATCATTTTTCTTTGCCTCACTAAGTTCCCATAACTCTTCCACTTTCTCTCTCTAAAACCTTAAACCATACGCCTCATACTTGTGATTTGTTATGTGGTTATGAAAACCAATATCTAACAGATGCTACTGCATAGCAAATGAGAAAAAGGAGCAAACGGGAGAATGCTGATTAAATTTGCTGAGGTTTAATCCTCAATGGTATGTCTGATTCTTTCTTTGATATTTATCAAAATGTTGAATCTTCCAAAGAACTATGGGATTCCTTGGATGCCAAATATATGGCTGAGGATGCATCAAGTAAGAAGTTCCTTGTAAGTAATTTCACAAATTACAAAATGACTTATTCAAGACCAGTTATGGAACAATACAATGAACTTCTTGGTATACTTGGAAGGTTTATACAACAGAAAATGCACATGGATGAGGCTATTTCAGTCTCTTGTGTCATTGATAAACTTACTCCTTCTTGGAAAGATTTCAAGCATACCTTGAAACATAAGAAGGAAGAGTTAACTTTGAACTAATTGTTTAGAAATTATGTTTTGTTTATGCATAGAATCTATATATACGATGGATAGAAGATTGTCAATTTTGAACTAATTGGCGTTTAGTTTGATATTAATAAGTTATGTTGCGTTTAGTTGTATAGAAATTACTGTTTGTTTACTAATATCATGATAGATGCTAGTTTTAGGCTAGATAGGTGATTGTCGATTATGAATTGGCGTTTAGTTTGCTGGATGTAGTTATAAGATGAAAACGAGGAAGTAAATTTATTTGTTGTAACTATATGATTTCGTACTATTATGTTTGGAAATTCCACGATGCATATGTTAATTTCGTACTATTATCAATGGCCTTTCACTTGTTCCTCCTGAAATATCAATTCATAAAAATTTATCTTACAACATCATTGAATTTTAGAGTCTTGATTAAATGGATGATAAAGTACTAGTCTATATATAGTACCTTGTGGCTGACAATATCATCCATAAGTCTTACAATCACACATGAAGCTTTTATAATCGGAGGATATGAAGACACCAACTTAAAGGTATCCTCGGTGATGATATCACCCCTACCAACATAAGATCTCGCTATCATCAAGACGTAGGTACCATTCACCATTGACACAGACATGTACTCCTCAAGAGTTGGCATGTACCCCTCTTTTAACCATCTGGCTTCTACCAAGTAGTTGCAAACCAACTCTTTTGCCTGTATTGTATCGGAGAATAGAAAATGGCATAACATTATATTTATCCAAATCATGAAATAAAATATTAAAGAATATGTAATTTACCATCTCCTTAACATAGTGAATTTGATATATTTTCCCTCCTTTTCAAGTGATTCCTCCATTTCCAAGTGAAGATTCACAAGCTCTTGATATATTAGTTTCATGTATTCTGGAAGCATGTCCAGGCAGCTTATTGACCATCTAGAAATTATGCAGTTAATTGATTATACGAACTAATAATAGTGTCTACTTTGTTGGTATAAAAGCATAATAATGTATATTGTTTACCTTTCAACAGCTTGTGCAAATATTTTGACTTCTTCATAAGTACCATAATTATCAGACGTGTCATATAAAACGACTAACCACATGCATGTTTTCATTAGGAACATTCTTGTTCGGGAATGTTGAGGCTCGTAATATGTGAAACATCTAGTCGTGTGGGTGATGGTCTATTAACGAATCAAAGTGAGCCCGAGTCATTATGGGTCAGCTAATGTTTAAAAGTCAAAACGGGTCATAAAATAGCAAAGTGATTCAGCTCTCTTGATGGCATTCCTTTACAAGTTAAATGGCAGAACAAGTTGAATTTAAGTTGGGTTGTTGGGTCATAAATAGAAAAGTGATTCAGCTCTCTTGATGACATTCCTTTACTAGTTAAATAGCAGAACAAATTGAATTTAAGTTGGGCTGTTGGGTCATAAAATAGCAAAGTGATTCAGCTCTCTTGATGACATTCCTTTACAAGTTAAATAGCAGAACAAGTTGAATTTAAGTTGGGCTATTGGGATGATTTGATAATATGCTATGTGGTGATAAATTTTTAGGTGTGTAATATGCTGAGTGAACGAAACCATAGTAATAATTCCTATTTTCAACTCAGACCCTCTTGACCAGTTACCCCGTTACTAGCCGATGGGTAACAATTCTTATATTTTTTATGTTTGCAGCGGTGGCTACAACATTAAGACATTATCTGGTTCAATGGAGCTGATGAAATTTGAGATGGCAGGTTTGACAATACTTTTAGGTGCCGCAAAAGCACTTGGTCAAATTAAATCAGATGGAGTAGAGGTGTGATGATATGCAATTATCCATTCCAATTTAAATTATATCTTCACTCAATTAGTTTAAACAATATTAGCTACTTGATTTCTGCTTTATGTATCGCCTTTTATTTGGCAAAACATGTTCATTTCATTGTAGTGGCTTGTGATATATGATTAGTGGAAGTGGCTTGAGGCCCGAAGACATATTGATTGCCCTAAACAGAATGACAATTGAGGTACAATTCAGGTACTTGTGCAGACAACCCTTACAAGTATGATTTTTTAGGGGTGCAAGTCACTGTTGATATTAATTAGAAAAGCTTTTTAGGATTGCATGTTTAGGCTGTTTGGGGTTGCATATTGAATTAACTTTTTATAGGGCTGTTTGGGATTGTTTATTGAATTAATTGCTTATAGGGTTGTTTAGGATTGCTTATTGGGTTAATTGATTATAAAGGATATTTGGGAATGCTTATTAATTTACTAGCAGGGGTTGTTTGGTATTGTTTATTAGAATTACTTATAAAGGGATAAATAGTTTCTACAAGCACTACTTAATAGCCTTTATACTTTAATAAGCAATCACAAATGGTTTTCTTTATTAGGAGTCTCAATAAGCAATCATAAATAACGCATATAAAATACAATTTCAATAAGCAATCCCAAACATCCCAAATTAACTCTTTTTAATAAAAAATAATAATAGACAGGTTATATCTTTCCATCATTTTCATCGAATTAAGAGTATTCCAATTAAGCTTTCAAAATCAATTTCTTTTATCCTTACATGTCTTATTTACAGGTTCAAGTAGGTGGATCACCTATATATAAGGTTGAGAGAAAGCTAGGCAAAGGTGGTTTTGGTCAGGTCTTTGTTGGCCGTCGAGTTTCTAGTGGAACTGATCGCATCTCAGGTCCTGGTGGCATGGAGGTAATGTTCTCCTACTAAGCAACCAAGTTTGTTGGCCGTCGAGTTTCTGGTGGAACTGCTCGCATATTAGGTCTACAGCTATGGCCCTGCATATGAGTGGCAAGCTTACAAGTACGTGTGCAATTAAATTTTGTTGGAACCTTGTTAAGATCAAACATCCATCATCTCAAGATCATCCCATAGTTTTAATATTAACAGACATTATAGTATAGTTTCATTAAGACAGTTTTATAATTCTATTTATAGTCCTATGTCTGTAATTTGCATATGGGTTGGGCTATGCCCCAAATGACCCATATTGACAGTTTTTATGGTTGATAGTTATTTGACAGTTATTTTGACAGTTATACTTTCAACCATTGTGTCTGTTGGCTTCAATGAACCAACACAAAGGCACATATTAGAAAGGTATAAATATGTCAATTCGTGTAAGTCAAAATCAATCAATCAATTTAATACAAAGTTAGTTATATTTGAAATTCCCTCCATATTTGTTCTGTCCTAATTTGCATACATACTGCATATTTTTCTCACTGTACTACAAAACACCATATCAGAAAACATGGCCTATCCTAACTCACATCTTGATCAAAGTTGGTCAAGGCACAAACTTGCCTTGAACCATCCTAAGAAGTGGCATCAGAGCATAGGTTTAAGGAAGCCCATGAGAAGATTTCATGAGTCTGTTCTACTGAGACAACAGAAAAGGGAAAGAGAAGAGAAGTTGGGATTTTGCATAAAGCAGATTACCTAAGATTGCAAGAATATGCTTAAAGAAAAACTTGAAGAAATCAAGGATTTCAATCAGTCTCTCCCACATCCCCACTACACTGCTGCCTCACACAACAAATTCAGAAACTTTAGATGTTTTAAGTGCAAGAAGGAAGGGCATATGATCAAAGACTGCCCTACAAGAAAGATGGAGGAAGAAGTGGGACAACAGGATGTTCCAAGTAATTATGCAGAAAACTCATCTGCACATCAGAAATTCCAATGCCCCACTATAAGTATTAAGTTTCCAGAATTGACACACTTTGAGACAAAATGCATGTTAAAAAGAACTGATCAAGAGAACTGGGACAATATATGGTACATTAGCAATCATATAAACACGCATGTCTGTTCTAGAGTCAATCTTTTCTGCAAACTTAAAGAAAAATTCACAGTTGGGAAAATTGAAGAAGAAAACAAATTACTTTTTACATTTGGTTTTGGGGAAGTGATTGTTAAAAATGGGAATGGGAAGTACTTAATCCCATGGTTCCTCTACACCCCTGAGGTATCTCTAAACATCCTATCAGTAGATCTCCTTGAAAAACAAGGAGTGGAAGTTCTCTATGAGAACAATACATGTTCAAGGATCCCAAAGCCCATACTTTCAATGAAGACTCCCTCAGAATCAAGCACAATGACTTTTTGGATAATCACTTTGAAGCCTTAAGTGCATCTGCAAACCCACAGTCACAAGAATGTGATAAGATTGAAATCAAAGGAGTGACCTATTCTACCAAATTCACCACCTTTAATGATTTCACAAATTCTATGAATCTTATTAGTATAGATAAATTGGTTGCGCAATAATGGGAATATTTCAAAAAAAGGTTCATATCTACCCTCAAATGGTTCTATGAATTCTAGCTAAATGGCTCTTTGCCTGGCCCTCTGCCACCCCAAATCAATGGCAAGATAGTTCACTTGATGGACCTTTATAAGGTTATTGAGTGCTTGGGTGGTTATCTTCAAGTACACTTCTCAAATAAATTTGGACAAGCTGCAGAAATTCTAGGCTTTTCTTACCATGAAGGTGAAGACCTAAAGCTATGCTACAACAGGTATATTGATGTTCTTAAAAGTTACCATAATACTGTAAGAGTTCAAAAGATTGGACAGATTTCAGTCCCAATCAAAGCCACAAGCAATGTGGACAAAGGCAAGGTTTCCTACTGCCTTAACAGTCAAGATCAGAAAGACATACTGCATGCTTCTACAGGGTCAAAGAACTACACCAAGCCTGAACATTTTGGCATAAAGCTTGAAGATGAGACTCAAGAAGGCAATCCTTATAGTCACCATCAAATTGGTCAAAGCAGCCTACCAAATCAACAAAGAATCAAGGATGAAAATACCTCATCAAATGATGACATTGTCATCATTTGATTTTGAAAACAGAAGAATCAAAGACTGATGGATTTTGATCTTAGGGAGGTGATTGTTGGAACCTTGTTAAGATCAAATATCCATCATCTCAAGATCATCACATAGTTTTAATATTAATAGACATTATAGTATAGTTTCATCAAGACAATTTTATAAGTCTATGTATAGTCCTATGTCTGTAATTTGCATATGGGTTGGGCCATGCCCCAAACGACCCATATTGACAGTTTTTATGGTTTATAGTTATTTGACAGTTATTTTGACAGTTATACTTTCAACCATTGTGTCTGTTGGCTTCAATGAACCAACACAAAGGCACCTGTTAGAAATGTATAAATATGTCAATTCCTGTAAGTCAAAATCAATCAATCAATTTAATACAAAGTTAGTTATATTTGAAATTCCTTCCATATTTGTTTTGTCCTAATTTGCATACATACTGCATATTTTTCTCACTGCACTACAAAACACCATATCAGAAAACATGGCATATCCTAACTCACATCTTGATCAAAGTTGCTCAAGGCACAAACTTGCCTTGAACCATCCTAAGAAATTTTATGTGAAAAAAGATTAACATATCTCTTTCTTTTCTTCAAATTTAATTTAAACAAGGGACAAATGTGATTTTGTGGAACAGTACCCTTGGTTGCAGTCATGGAGTGCTGAAAGTTCACTATAAAGGAAAGAAATGAGATTACTATGTGATGGTATGCTTATAAGTATTCCTGCTCATATAGATGAATAACGATTAAAAATTACAGTAATCATTTCTCCATTTTTTAAATCTTATTTTCCAGGTCATAGATATGTTGGGGCATAGTTTGTGGGATGTCTGGAATTCTTCTGGGCAAACATGAGTTCCTAATCATGTTAACATAAGACAATGCTTTTTACTTATTTATCATGTCGTTTACTGCATTTTTAATATGAAACAATGCATATTGTGTTCCATTTCTTTTCTTTTTTTGTTTCATGGAAATTGGATACCAAGAGTAATAGAAACTAGAATTCATTCATGTGATTGAATCTATTAAGTGGTAGTTGATGCTTGATGCAGGTTTTACTGACCATGTTTTAATATTTATAAAGTCTCGTTATACCTATGGTCTACCCTAATGCACTAACGGGCAGTGTACCCGGTCGTGTGTAGTGTAGTAATCAGTAAAGCCGAGGTCTTCCCAAGAGCTATGTGTGTTGGATTATTACTAAGTCTAGGTGTCACAAATTAATAATGGTTTCGATAAGGAATTAATTATTTAAACTACTAAAGCATAATAAAGCAAATAAAGGTAGATAAAAGATAAAGGGAAAATCAATAGAGGAGAGTGGTGCTAACCTAGTTAATCCTCCTAGCTAGTTATGTCTACGTCTACTTACTTCCAATTACTTCAGGTGGGGTCAAAGTCGAGAGGACAGCATTTGGTCAATTCGCCCTAACCTATCAGCAAAGATGCCACCATAGGAGAAGTCAGGTGTCCCCTCATAAGTCCTGTTGTTCCTGGTCCCCTAAGCCAAGTCATTAAGTACCGCTACATGCTAGATTTATAATAGTGAGTGCCCGGGCGTTAGCAACTTAAACACTCGCCCCCTAATTCTTAAGTTCATCCAAACGGTAGGTGATCAGTTGGTCAAATCGCACAAGTAGAAAGGTCGTCAGTTGGTCATATCTTACCCTTCCCATCTCAGTCCGCTCACCTAGGGTCAGTTGGTCATATCTCCTAGGCAATTGGCCTCTACCGCCATTCAAAACTACCGAACCAAGGGTGGCTACCAATAAACTATGCATGCATACACTTAAAAATAATTGTACGGAAGTAATGTAAACGCAAACAAAACAATTAAGGAATCATAACTAGGCCAGCACCAAGAGGTGCTTAGCCGCTCATATTAATCATACAAACCAATTCAATATTCAAAGGTACGAAATACATGAATTGAAAGTAAATAAAATATAAAATGCTAATGCTTATCGTAGGGGAGTGATTTCTCCTTTGGAGACAGCTTCGTATGCTCCTCTAGACCTGCCTTGAGCTTTTTCCCACATTCTCTGGTTGTTGTGTGTGGAATGGGATGATTAGAAATGCTGGAATTCGTGGGGTATTTATAGGTCAGATCTGGGTTACGGTGAAACCATAACAAGAGTTACGCCGTAACCTTCAATTTCTTCGTATTTTGCACTAGATCTGCTAGTTACGGCGTAACCTTATAGGTGGTTACACAGTAGTCTGCAATAAACTTGGTTACGCCGTAGTTGATGGAATAGTTATGGCGTAGTTATCAGCGGCGTGGAACCTCATTTGACCTAATATAGTTATGTCGTAGCCTTTGGCAAGAGTTACGCCGTAACCTTCTGATGAGTTGGTTTTCTGAGTCACGCAATAGTTACGGCGTAATGTGAGAGACGATTTACGCCGTAACTTCTTCAAAATCAGCATACTATGATAAGTCTTTAGATAATTCTCCAATTCCACGTCTCTTTAGCTCCAATGCTCGTAATTTACCTGAAAGTGGAAAACAATGGAAAACAAGCATAAATCCATATAAATGATATAAATTACAATCATTATAGGGGGAAATTAACACTTAATATTCAGGACTATTTGATGTTATCAATGCTATATATCATATGATGAGTAACTTGATTTTTGATTTTTTGCTGCAAAAAAGAACTTGATTTAAACCTATTGATTGATATTGAGTTGTCAGTGCTGCCTCTTACTACAGCCTGTATTCTATTTGATGATTTTTGTGTATTTTCCAGGATGTCGTCTGAAATGGTATCTTGTATAGCTATGGAGGCTTTGTCGATTTTTGAAAAGATGGAATCAAGAGGGTATGCCAATTCGATTTATGCTTATTTGTTTTTATTACTTCTAAATTTGAGATTTTTTTTTCTCTTTTAAGGGAAAAGGTTAATGTTTAAGATTATTTCTTAATGCAATTGTGCTGAATTACTACTATTTGTCTATCTGAATTAGTTACGTACATGGTCATGTAAAGCCGGAGAACTTTTTACTTGGTCAACCATCAACATCTCAAGAAAAGAAACTATTTCTTGCTGACCTAGGGCTTGGTAAGACATCTCATTCTTAGATGATTATCTACACTTTCTACTTATCTGTTAACACATCCATCGATATATGAAATGCAACAACGAAGTGGAGGAGCGTGCTAGTGGTCAACATGGTAAATGTTGATTATGATCAAAGGCCTGGCATGTTTAGGTAAAAATCCGGCTTTACTGAGCGGGTGATTTGCTTAACCAATTTGAAGTGCTTAGTAGTTTATTTAACTAGCAAAATAAAATAAGCGCCAGAAACTTGTAAGTTGTAACAGAGTGCTTATTAGCTTTTTGAACAGCAAAGTTAGGCTTTTTGCAAAAAGCATAAGCTTTTTTTATAAGCTAAGCCAAACACTCCCTAACTAAATATAATTCTAGAGTTTAATATTCATTTCATTTGCATAACATATCTTTCTCATATTACCGCAGAGGAACAATTAGATATGATAGTGTGCATGCACATCTGGGAAGAACATCCAGTAGAAGAGACGATCTAGAATCTATTGCTTATACACTTGTGTTTCTTAACCGTGGGAGGTTACCTTGGCAAGGGTATCAGGTATTGTTTGGTTACAAGTATCTTTTGATGTTAGTTTATATTAATGTTGGGATGATTATGATAATAAGCATATTGATGTTTGTTAGGGGGATAATAGATCATTTTTAGTATGCAAGAAGAAAATGGCCACATCTCCGGAGATGTTGTGCTGTTTCTGCCCTGCTCCTTTTAAGCAATTTCTTGAGATAGTTGTGAACATGAAGTTTGATGAAGAGCATAATTATTCCAAGCTAATATCTTTGTTTGAGAGACTTTTAGGACCTAACCCTGCCATAAGGCCGATCAATACTGACGGAGCTCAAAAGAAAAAAGGTGATTCATATTGTCAAAGTATGTTTTTTTTCCAATTTTTGTGGAATAGCTACTTACTGTTTCTATCTTTCTTAGATTATCTTTCAAGTTGGCCAAAAACGAGGCATATTGAATCTTGATGAGGATGACGATGTGCAGCCCAGAAAGCAGGTCCGAATGAGTGTTCCTGCTACACAGTGGGTTTCGGTTTACAATGCCAGACGACGTATGGAACAGAGGTACACTATGTTTTAACATATGTTTTGCATGATTCTCTAATAGTATGCATGCATATAAAAGCAAGTTCCCAATTTGTTGGCGTGGGCGGGTATCCACTACTTTCTCGCTTGCCAAAAGGGTATCTGCTACTTTCTCGCTTGCCAAAAGGACTCCTATTTAAATTTTTAACATATTTTGAACAGTGTTATGAAAATGTTCCGGACTTTATAATTTGTAAATAAAAGTTAATTTCCACTCTTATTTTGGTCAATATTTGATCTTGTAATACATTCATTTTGTAAATGCAGGTTACAGAGACCATAGATGGTCTTTTCCAGTTCCGGTTACAGAGACCAATTTTTCCAGTTAGAGACTCCAATTTTTCAGTTGTAAATGCGGGTTTACATAGACCTTTTTTTTTTGGTTTTGTAAATGGTAGGCTTGGGTAGCTTTACGGAGTTCTTTTCCGGTTACCATATTCGTACATTTGAGATTTGAGATTGTTTTAGGGATTGAGATTGTTTTACACATTAATGTGTTTGAACTTAACTTGAGAAATGCAGTTTTTATTTGCGCAATAAATTGTTTGTTTTGTTGAGAAATGCACATTTAAGAATGCAATTTGTATTTGTGCCAGAAATGCATGTGTATGTACATTCCAAAGTCAGCTTTTGCTGACTGAAATTGACTATAAATTTTATTAATACAAATAAACCATAAAAACGTTTATTAATATTTAGCGATCTCTTTGTGTTTTGTTGATAACAAATATAATGTTATTATAAGTAAAACTATAAGGATACATGTTATTTTTGTAAAGCATCCACATATACTCATTTAATACAAATTGTTGTAATAGTTTATTAGGATGGGTAAAAACCACAACCCATGATCCATACCGACGGAGCATATCCATAACCCATGGAGTTAACCCATACCCATTGACTAGATGCATTGCATCTATTAGATACATTGTATCTACTTAGATACCCATGGTTCAAACCATAACCCATGATCCATAACCCATAACCCAAAAACCCATGGGCAAAGAGGAGCGTCTCACGGATCCCTGGAGTTACACTAGACGGATCCCTCAAGCAAGGGATCCTTGGGATCCGTGCAACAGTGGCAAGAATTTTCCTATAAATAGAGAGCCATTTCTTCATTTTTACTCACCCCTCTTCTTATAAACTCTCTCATATATTCTTACACTCTTCTAAAAAAAGATCACTTGATCTAGAGAGTTGTTCTTCTTTCTTCTATTGTGATTCTCATATAGGTCCTTCTCTATGGCGAGATCACGAGCATTTTACAAGTCATCCAAGCAAGGGGTACTTGATTGATTTGTTCCTCCACAATATTTCTGTAGCGAAGATCTTGTATTTCATATTTCACATATTTGTTGTGTTATAGTAGTGTTGGTTTGGTCCTCCGTGTTACGAACTCGGTATTTAGCTTTGTACCAAAAAAAGGTGTAAGCAACTTTGTGAAGGCTTCTCCGCCAAGTTGAAGGAGTTTGTTGACATAGTGCTTGAACTCTCGAGTAGGTGACTCGGGAAGTGGAGTAGGGCAAGGAAGGTGTCCTTGTAGCCGAACCACTATAAATCGGTTGTGTCATTTCTATACTTTACTTTACTTATTTTACTTGCATTACTCATAGATCTATACTATCTCCTCACTCATAAGATTTCACATAACATCGAATCTAAAAGTTTTTGAAACTAACTTAAAATCGGAAAAACTATTCAACCCCCCCTTCTAGTTTTCTACAATTGGTATCAGAGCTAAGTTTATAAAAGTTTTAAAGTAAACCGTATTTTAAAAACTTTTCGATCACTATGGGTTCAGAAAATTACAAGGAAGGGAAACCCATGCAACGACCTCCACTTCTTGAAACTAACGGTTTTATATATTGGAAAAATAGATTTGAAACGTATGTGAAGTCTAAAGATATTGATCTTTTGTACATCATTGTTGAAGGCGATTTTGAAGCCACTACAAAAGATGAAAATGGAAATTTAGTTAACAAACCTCATGATAAACTCACCGATGATATTAAGAAAAAGCTTTCCAAAAATAGTGAAGCTAAAATGGTTTTATATAATGCTTTACCCAAAAAGGAATTCGAAAGAATTTCCATGCTTAAAACCTCTAAAGAAATTTGGAAATCTTTAGTTGTAACTCATCAAGGTAATCAACAAGTTAAAAGCAATAAAATTGATTTATTTGTTCAACAATATGAACAATTTTCAATATCGGATGAGGATACTATAGATCATTCTTTTGCTAACTTTACTATTATAATTACATCTTTACAAGAACTTGATGAATCTTTCTCTTGCCGTAATCATGTTAGGAGATATCTAAGGGCACTTCCATCCAAGTGGAGATCTAAGGTGACGGCAATCGAATAATCAAAAGACTTGTCAATCCCCACCCTTGATGAACTCATAGGCAATTTAAAAGTCTATGAGTTTGTCCTCGCTAAAGATTCTGAAGCCTCAAAAGTGAAAGAGAAGCACAAATCTCTTGCCCTTAAAGCCAAGAAGGTCTCAAGCGATGAAGAGAACTCCTCTTAGGATAGTGATGACGAGGAGTATGCCATGGCGGTAAGGGACTTCAAAAAGTTATTTAGAAGAAAGGGAAGATACGTCAAGCAACCATATGACAACAAGAAAGGATTCCGGAAAAGCAAAGAGGACGAGAAGGCAAGGGATGATCGCGCTTGCTTTAAATGTGGGGACCCAAACCACTTTATTAGTAAGTGTCCCAAACGTGATGAACAAAAAGCATTCGTGAGCGGTTCGTGGGCGAGGAGGAAGACGAAGAAATTTGTCTCATGACAAATGACGAGGTATGTCATGAATACTATAGTAGTTCATCATTAGATGATGATTCATTGCATAATGAATATGATAAACTTTGCAAAATTAGTTTAAAAGTAATCAACAAAAACAAGTTTTTGAGAAACCAAAATCAACGTTTAGAGAAGGAAGTCATTGAGCTAAAAGTAAAATTAAAACGTCTAGAAAAGGGGAAGATAGCAAGTGGGGAATGTGAACTTTGCGTTCAACTTCAAACACTTGTTGATCATCTAGACTCTAAGATTGCTAGAATGAATACTAATACTCTAGATATGATATTAGATAGTGTTAAAACAGGAAACAACCAAAAAGGTTTAGGTTTTCAGCAACTTGATACGTCAACTAGTGAAAACAAAGAAACACAATTCGTAAAAGCAATAGAAAAATAAACCATTGTAGTCACAGATCCTACAAAAAGGGAACCGGCTAGTGTACAGCCAGGGATCCGTGGGTCTGCTGAAACAAACAGTGGTAATAATATAGCTTCATCATCATCTGAACTGATTTTGTTATTGTTAATAAGAAGAAACCAACCCATGTTACTATTAGACAACCACCTCCAAGACAAAATCAAAGTTTTACAAGAAACAAAGGTCCATCATTTTCAAAACCGAACACATCTAGGAGACCTAATAATGTTTATCCGAGAAGTAATAATCAAATGGGATGGAATCCAAATATGCAAAATGGCTTTCCATTTCAAAATTTTGCACCATGGAACGCATACTCACCTTATCCATATATGTCTAACATGAATGGAATGTTTAACACTAATGGACCCATAAACAAATAGGGACCAAACTTTTGAGTTAATTGTTTTCTTAGGTGTGCTTAAAGGTCGACCTAGATCCGGATGAGTGGATCAAGGATAGCGGGTTCACGAGGCACATGACCGGCAATAAAGATTTATTCTCCACATCTGAATCCTTCAATGGAGGAAATGTGGTATTTGGAAATAGTAAAAGCAAAATCATCGGTAAAGGTACGATTTCTAACAAATCTCTAACCATTAACGATGTGTGTCACGTAGAAAACCTAAACTTTAACCTCTTAAGTATAGGACAAATATGTGATAAAAAGTGCAACGTACTTTTTAACGAAACCGGTAGTAAGATATTGAAAAACGGTATCACTATAGGTAGAGGAATTAGGAAACATGGAGTCTATGTCATTAAAATCGGTAATGAACCTTGATCTGTCCCGAACCGTCAAGCTACCTCACACAAGCTAGCCACTTGTGAATGGCTAACCGTAAGAAGCTTAAAACAGCTCAGAAACAAATGCAATGAAGATCAGAGAATATAATGAATTCCCGGGTCGTTAAGTCCTACGGAGACTCAATGGTGTGTTAAAACAAACTCAGAGGATAGAATGATCACTAAGGATAGTGATCAGTAAAGGTTTGGATTGAGAAATTACACTACTGATTGATTGGAATGGAATAGGATACAGAACTGGAAAGCACAACAATCAGATGAAACAAACGTAAAACTTACGTTTAAAAACTACGTATACGCACAAAATAAAAAGTGAAATATAAGAAATAAAAGACCTAAAAATATAAAAATGACATTTTTGGAATCCTAAAAATAAAAGAAAATTATTAGGAAAATAAAATTATTTTTACCACTATTTAATTAATTATTATTAATTAAAGACTATTTTAACTATTTAATAAATACTCTAAAATAGAAGAAAATACAAAATAAGGCTAGAAAAATAAAACTATGATTCAGAAAAATCTAAAATATTATAAAACTAATTTTAAAATTAAAAATATATTTTTCACACTTTTTATCTAATTATTACTAATTAATTATTATTTAAAATACACTTAAATACTAGAAAGTATAAAATAAATCTGGAAAAATGAAATTTTAACTTGGAAAAATCTAAAATATGATAAAACTAATTTTAAAATTGAAAAGATATTTTTTATGCTTTTTAATTATTTATTACTAATTAATTATTATTTTTAACTATTTAAAATTCTAATAAATACTAAAAAGATTAGGAAAATTATGAAACTTTTTCTAAAAATATTATATGATGACAGAAAACTAACAAAAGTGAAAAAACAAGATTTGCTTATTAATAAGCTAAAAAGAAAAATCAAAAAGCTAAAAACTATTAAATAAACACTATCACTGATTTTAAATTGAAGTTTTTCTGGTTTTTCTTTTTGAAAACTACTTTACTACTGATATAATGAAACTTTAACAAAGACAAAAATTTTACAAAACTACAATAAGCAGTTTGACTAGCTTATGAGCCAACAGTTGGCTTAATGAGCTTCTTTTGATGAATTAAGCTCAAACAAGCTTGCTAGCTGAAACAGAAGCTTAAAATAGATGCAAACAAGCTAGATGAACTGAAATGAAGCTAAAAGATACAGATAAGCACACTGATAAGCTAGAAACAAGCAATAAGCACTTATGACACTAGTGTTGAAAAGCAGAAATGGGACAAAGTTTAAGCTTATAGCAGCCCTACCAAACAAGCTTCAAAATGAAAAACCAAGCTTGAGATTTCAAGATGGCCAGGTTGGCTTTCCAAAAAGCCAAAGATCAAAAGCTATGGACAACTATAGAGCTTTTGGCAAGCTCATGAAGATGGGACCAGACCAATGCTCAGCTTAAGCTGACTCAGTATCAACTGAGTATTGGACAGAAACAAAAGCTACTAGCAGCCCTAGTAAACAAGCTAGTAATTGAAAAAGTGAACTTGGAACCTCAAGATAGCTAGGTTGGCTTTCCAAAGAGCCAAGTATCACAGGATTTGAACAACAATTGAGCTCTATGCAAGCTTTTGATTGAGCTTATGAAACTGGTGCACAGGGCACTATAACAGACAAGGTACCCAAAAGAAATAAGAAAATAAGCACTAAATAAGCTAGACAGAAGTGAACTAATATTTTTCTAATTTTTTTTAGCAACCAAACTTTAATATCCCAAGAGCTTTTAAGCTAAAACTTAATATTAAGCACACAGTGAAATCCCAAAGTTTATTCAAAATCGACCAAATGAGAATTTGACTTTTTGAGAAAAACTAAAAAGTTGACCAAGATGAACTTTGATTTGATCTTAAGCACTGAATGTGATGTATTAAGGTTTGTTAAGACTAAATTGAGCAACACTAACAACTTTCTAACACAAAATCATGATCATGGGACTTAAAATCCCAACAGTGGACAAGACAGATATGATTAAAAGGATTTTTGACTTTTTAATGAACAAACACTGGTTTTCTTGACTTGCTTGAGATATTAGATACTAAAGTGACAAAGAACAAGCAATAGTACTATCTTAAACAAACTCTAAAACAATCAAACAAGATAAACCAAACAACACTTATTATGACTGTTTTGAAGATTTTTCAAAGCAAACCACAAATTTAAACCATAAAACTGATTCAAGACCATGAAATCTCATATATTAGAACTGATGAAGCATGAAACAACAACATTAACAACAGGAAACTCACTAATGAAAATTATGATGCTTTTACTGTCAAAATAAGATTTTTATAAACTACAAATTTAAAAGAACAACACACTGATTTTAATGATCAACTAGACTTAACTATAACTAATTAACACAAAGAAACAGAAATTTAAGCTTATGAACAATTACAACAGTAAAATGCCAAGATAATCAAAAGTGCTTACAAATGCTTGTCCAAGTGAAAACCAAGAACCAATGACCAAGACCAATCCTAATAGCTTTCCCCAAAGCTTCTAACCCAAGGCCATCCAAGATTTACCCTGCTCCAGCTGTGAATACCATTTCCAACTGATTTTTTATTTTTCAACTATTTATTTGGATTTTTGGTGATTTTTGTGTTTTTGATGCTAAACTGAATTTTAAGGTATCTAATAGCTTTTATAAGCTATATAGGAGCTTATGTGTACTATTTCAGTCCATATAAACAACCAACAACAACATTACCATGATATGAGATTTTTGAAAGGAAATTTGCATAAACTGAATTTGATACTTAAACACTTGATATTAAAACTGAAAGTAGTTCACAAATACTTGAATTAACTTAAACAAAGTACTAAGAAAGCTTAAATTACACTGAGATTTTGAGAATAATAAAAACGACAAAGGAAAACTAAAATTACTCTCTATCTGCCAATACATCCTCTCTTGGCTCCTCTTTATAGACTTTTATGACTCAATCTTGACCTCTGAATCTTTCCCACTCATTCTGAGCCATTGGATCTCTGAAATGCATCAAAACCGTCCAAGTGGATTTTGGCGCCAAATTCTTCATGAGCAGGTTTGATCAATAAATGGATTTGGTTTCAATCAATTAAGAGTATTTGGTGTTAGTGGAGGTGGAGGGGACAAGGTAAGGGGGGGGGAGAAAAAAAGTGGGAAACCATGATTGGTTTTGGGTATACAGGAAGGGAGAGGGAGGGCTACAGTGTTGGCGGTATTCTTGCTTGTTTGACTTTCGTTGACCACAGGGTTAATATTAAACGGGGTTGGGTTTGGGCCAAAGGATTGGATATTGGATTTGGGCTTTGGATATTAAAAGAGTCCGTTTGGTTTAAGTATACACAAGGACTAAATTTGCAAATTCTCCAAACTTGAGGGACTGATCATGATACTTTTTCCAATGTTATCACAAGGACCAATTTTGACAAACTTTGATAGTACAAGGATAAATTTTGCATAAAATTCCATTTTAAAACATCCAAGGACTAATTTTGCAATTTTTCAAAGTTTAAGGACCTTTTCCGCCATTTGACCAAAGAATCATTCAAGGATCATTTTTGACAACTTAGAATATTTTAGGGACCTTGAATGACAAAACTTCACATTTTTGAATTCCAGGGACTAGATTTGACAACTTTTAAAACTTGGGGGACTAAAACTGCCAATTTTGCAAACTTGAATCATTTTTCATCTGATTTTGATATTTTTGCATTTAAAACTCATAAAACACTGATTTGTGATATTTTGATCATTTTGATGTGTTTCTAAGTGTTTTCAGATGATTTTGCAGTTTAGATTGTACAAAAATGATGAGTATTTAGACACTCATCAAACCTCAAGACAAACTTTGTCTTACTTCTATGGATGATACTTCGACCTTATGGCATCGAAGATTGGGTCATGCCAATATGCGACTTCTTCAATCGCTATCATCCAAAGATCTAGTAAGAGATGTACCAAAATTAAAATATGAACATCACTTTTGTGATGTTTGTAATGTAGGAAAACAAGTCCATGCTAGTCACAAACCTAAAAACATGGTCTCTACAACTAAGTGTCTAGAATTACTACACATGGATTTATTTGGTCCATCCGCTATCCAAAGTTATGGAGGCAACTACTACACTTTGGTTATAGTGGATGATTACTCTAGGTACACATGGACTAAATTTTTAAAGAACAAAACTGAAACGTTCAATTACTTTGAAATATTAAGTAAGAAAATCCAAAGACAATTAGGAAGTCCTATAGTGTCTATTATAACAGATCATGGTAGGGAATTCGATAATGAAGTGCAATTTGGAGCCTTTTGTGACACTAATGGTATTACTCACAACTTCTCGGCTCCTCGCACTCCACAATCGAATGGGGTAGTTGAAAGAAAGAATAGAACCCTACAAGAAATGAGTCGCGCCATGCTAAATGAGCAATCCATACCTCAAAAGTTTTGGTGCAATGCCGTTGATACATCAACGTACATACTTAACCGAGTCTTAGTTAGACCATTTTTAGGAAAAACTCCATATGAGTTACTTCGAGGCAAAAAGCCTACGCTAAATCACTTTAGAGTCTTTGGTAGCAAATGTTTTCTACTTAACACTAAAGATTACCTTAAAAAATTTGATCCTAAGTCAACCGAAGGTATCTTTTTAGGTTACTCTCCTAATATCAAAGCTTACGTCATATTAAATAAAGAAACGATGAAGGTTGAAGAGTCATTAAACGTAAAATTTGATGAGAGTCCACCCAAACCTACTCTACCTCTTGTCGATGACGAGATTGTCGAGAGTGAAGCTATTGAAATAAAGAAAAAGACAAACGAAGAAGAAGAACCTTTAAATAATGAAATCATAAATATTAAAGAGTCTAAAGATCACCCCGTCGATAAGGTCATAGGAAAGTTAAATGAAAGAACCTTAAGGTCTCAAGTCTAAAACCAAAGTAGCTTATTTTTTTTTTCTCAACCATAGAACCTAAGAATACACAAGAAGCCATAAAAGATGAAAGTTGGGTAATGGCTATGCAAGAAGAGTTAAATCAATTTGTTTCTAACGATGTTTGGACACTCGTCCTTCCACCTAGTAATCAAACCATAATAGGAACCATATGGGTATATAAAAACAAGTTAGATGCAAACGGTGTAGTGACTAGAAACAAAGCTAGACTCGTTGCCCAAGGGTATAATCAAAAAGAAGGAATAGACTTTGATGAGACCTATGCCCCCGTGGCTAGATTAGAGTCTATAAGAATACTTCTTGCTTATGCTTGTGCTAATAATCTTAAGCTTTATCAAATGGATGTCAAAAGTGCTTTTCTAAATGGTTTTATTAATGAAGAAGTATATGTAACTCAACCTCCGGGCTTCATCGATTTTGAAAAACCTAAACATGTGTATAATTTAAAGAAAGCTCTTTACGGTCTTAAACAAGCTCCAAAAACTTAGTATGATAGACTCAAGTCATTCTTAATCAAAAACAACTACACTATGAGGTTAGTTGATAACACACTTTTTACTAAGAAAAGAGAGTCACATATAAGCATTGTTCAAATATATGTAGATGATATTATATTCAGATCTACTTGTCAAGACATGTGTGATGATTTCTCTAAAATCATGCATGACGAGTTCGAGATGAGTATGATGGGAGAACTTAGTTTCTTTCTTGGTCTACAAATCAAACAAGTAGAAGATGGTATATTCTTTAATCAATCTAAATACATAAAGGAGATGTTAAAGAAAATTGGTTTAGAAGAGTCAAAACCCATAAGAACCCCAATGTCATCCGACACTAAACTCACAAAAGATGAAGACGACGAATCCGTTGATAACACAAAATACCGTGGCATGATTGGTAGTCTTCTCTACCTCACGGCTAGTCGGCCGGATATCATGTTTAGTGTTTGTCTATGTGCTAGGTTTCAATAAGATCCTAAAACATCACATCTAGAAGCCGTCAAAAGAATATTTAGATACATTAAGGGTACGACTCAATTAGAATTGTGGTATCCTAAGGGTACGGGGGTAGAAACAATTGTATATGCAGATTCTGACCATGCAGGTGATTATGTTGACCGAAAAAGTACAAATGGGGTATGTACTTTTATGGGATGTTGTTTAACATCTTGGTTCTCAAAGAAGCAAACGGCATTGGCCATATCAACAACCGAAGCCGAATATGTCTCCGCCGGCAAAGCATGCAAATAAGCACTATGGATGAAACAAGCGTTAGTTGACTACGATATTCACCTAAGTGACATAGCCATTCTATGTGACAACAAAGGTGCCATCGACTTAAGCAAGAATCCGATATTGCACTCTCGCACCAAGCATATAGAGATTCGTCATCACTTCTTAAGAGACAATGTTCAAAAGGGGAACATCTCTATTGAGAAGGTAGCGTCCGAAGACAACATAGCCGACGTCCTCACGAAACCGTTGAAGCGGGAACAATTCAACCTACTTCGTCTTGGTCTTTGTCTCATGGAACAATCATCGTAATTAGTTTTTAAACTCTACAAGGTATGTAAACACTAGCCTTCCTCTTTCTGAGTTTAGGATCTCTATTTCACACACAACTCACAAGCAATACGGGAATTTTCAAAACCCAAGATAGGTTTTACTTATAACACGTACTTTCATAGTTTTCTCTTATTTTTTAGGCAAGTACCTTTTGCAAACACGTAATTGCATATCTATTACTTTTCACTCAAGAATAAACGTTTTCTTCACACAAAGAAATCTCTTTTCAAAACGTTTTTCTAAAGGGATACCTCTTCCCGTATCACTTTCATAAAAGCCATTTCTCACGTCTAGGACAAATCGCTTTTTCATTATTAATACAAAGTAAAAACTCGTTTTCATTGCATCTCATGTCTTTTGAATGCTAAAGATGACACATAACTAATATGTGTTTTCGGGTACATTCATTTAAGCAATAATGAATTAGGAGCACTCGGGTTATCTCACATAATAGTGTGCTTTTTCACTTCAAGTTTATTTTTCTTTTCTTTTTAGGAGTCGAGATAACCGCAACTCCAAATGGTTTTCATATAGGCAGACACTAGGCACAAATGTTTCCAAAAAGAAAATTTTGAGCTGCCTGAGTCACCAGTACCACGGATCCCAGCGTTAACGCTGGACGGTTCCCTCATGGGAAGGATCCGTGAGACAGAAGCTAAAATTATCTTCTATTTTTCCTACTTTGGATGAAAACTTCTATATTTTCATCATTTTTTTTGAGTATGTTACTTAATGCTTGTGTTCTCATGATCACATGCCTTAAATTCATATCTAATCATTAGATTTTAATCCATATTTTGGGTCAAGCATTCATTACAATGCATTATTTTTTCTATAAATAGGATTTCCAAAATGCTTGCATATTCATTACTCTCAACCTCACAAACAAACATCATCATGTCATCCAAAAGATCTTCCAACATAGATGAATCACCTAGTGCAAACAATCTTTTTCAAGAAATACAAAATTTTGTCCTCCAACCTTCCAAAGTACCACCACCCAAATCTAGAAAAACCGCACGGATTAGCATCCGGCCTTGTTGCTTAGCAAAACCATCATCAAATGGTTCATCACCAACCACTCATTCACCACAAAATGCTTCCATTGTAGCACCTCCTTCATCTCCAACAAGTACACCAACTTCATCACCCATCAAATCTCCACCTAAGGTCACTCTTTTGGAATTCCTTAAGACTCTAACAAGATCCTAACAAACCAAGCAAAAAGAACTAGTCTTTTTAACACCTCCCACTTCTCCAAACACAATCTTCAAAGACCTTGAAACCTCACCACCTTTAGCTCCCATTGTGTTACAAGAACATCTAGGTTCTTTTCCACCACCACTTCCAAACATTCCGGACTTTGATCCGTAATTTCCAACTTTTCCACCACAACTTCCGCAACTCACAAAACAAACTAACCCGAAAAACTTCCGCACACATTACCCACATCACTTACATTGTGAACATTGCCAATCCACTAGGGATCTTGCAATAGAAACTAGGGAAGAAATGCGAGTCATACTTAACCTCATCCTTGATCGCATCAACATCATTACTCACCAAAACTTCCATCCATAACCTTATGCAAGCATGGAAGGAATAATTTTATTATTTTTAGTATTTTCTTTTGAGTCATTTTTAGAACAAGTCTTGTTCTTAGTTTTACATGCTTGTATGTGGCATAAATACCACTACACTTTGCTATTTTATTACAAGGCCTTGTTTACATACCTTGGCTCCCAATCTTGATTCTCGTCAATCACAAGATTATTTATGCATGTTACTACTAACCTTTTCTTTGTAGGTATTTTTATTTTCTCACTTGACGCCCCATTCTAGGGGGAGCTACCGTCAAGGGGGAGTTAGAGATTCGTGGACTATTTTTCCACATTTTTATTTCTTCATTAGGGTCACTTTTTGTTTCGACAAAAAGGGGGAGAAGAAGTAAAACTTATGCTTTCAAAACATACATCTAATCTTAAGTTTGACTCATCATAACATTATGTTTTGTCATCAACAAAAAGGGGGAGATTGTTAATACAAATAAACCATAAAAATATTTATTAATATTTAGCTATCTCTTTGTGTTTTGTTGATAACAAATATAATGTTATCATAAGTAAAACTATAAGGATACATGTTATTTTTGTAAACCATCCACATATAGTCATTTAATACAAATTGTTGTAATAATTCATTTGTTGTAATAGTTTATTAGGATGGGTAAAAACCACAACCCATGGAGCATATCCATAACCCATGGAGTTAACCCATACCCATTGACTAGATGCATTGCATCTATTAGATACATTGTATCTACTTAGATACACATGGTTCAAACCATAACCCATGACCCATAACCCAAAAACCCATGGGCAAAAAGGAGCGTCTCACGGATCCCAGGAGTTACACTAGACGGATCCCTCAAGCAAGTGATCCGTGCAACAATGGCAAGAATTTGCCTACAAATAGAGAGCCATTTCTTCATTTTTACTCACCCCTCTTCTTACAAACTCTCTCATATATTCTTACACTCTTCTAACAAAAGATCACTTGATCTAGAGAGTTATTCTTCTTTCTTCTATTGTGATTCTCATATAGGTCCTTCTCTAAGGCGAGATCACTAGCATTCTACAAGTCATCCAAGCAAGGGGTCCTTGATTGATTTGTTCCTCCACAAGATTTCTGTAACGAAGATCTTGTATTTCATATTTCACATATTTGTTATGTTATAGTAGTGTTGGCTTTGTCCTCCGTGTTACGGACTCGGTATTTAGCTTTGTACCGGAAAAAGGTGTAAGCAACGTTGTGAAGGCTTCTCCGCCAAGTTGAAGGAGTTTGTTGACATAGTGCTTGAACTCTCGAGTAGGTGACTCGGGGAGTGGAGTAGGGCAAGGAAGGTGTCCTTGTAGCCGAACCACTATAAATTGGTTGTGTCATTTCTATCCTTTACTTTACATATTTTACTTGCATTACTCATAGATCTATACTATCTCCGTATTCATACGATTTCACATAACATCGAATCTAAAAGTTTTTGAGACTAACTTAAAATCGGCAAAACTATTCAACCCCCTTCTATTTTTCCACAAATTTGTGTCATTTTAGTGATTTTATAGAAAGGTGGTGTACCCTTTAGTGACTAAAAAACTTTAGACACTAAATCTTTTGAACTTTTGCTCACTAAAATTTTAGTAGCAAAAGACTTTTAGTGATCCCTTTGTTACTTACTCTTTTTTCTTTAGTTGGAGTTGAGAAATTAGCGTTTAGTGACTATTTACTTATCTTTTGCTCACACTTCTTTTAGTGAGCAAATATGATTTATTTTGTAGTGAACATGCATTAAAAAATATGGAAAATATAAGAACATATAATATAGATAAGTAAAATGTGGTGAAACTTAATTCATAGATTACAATGCCAGCTATGGTACAATTCTTGGAGATATCAGTTTAACTTCGTCGTCGCGCCACTTCAGCGCAACATCAGCATCCCATTTTTCCACAACTAACCACAACAAACCCCCTCCTCACTCATAACAAACCTCAACCTCTTCATTTGGGGCCCACAATTACACACACTACACACACAAACACACACACTACACACACAAACACACAAACCGTTCTGCTTTTGTGTCAGAAGTTAAGCTCGTCGTCCCCACGATTTTCACTTCCACGGCGAGCCACAACGAGCGACCCCGGTGTGGCGGCGAGCGACGGCGGACCTCCACGTCACCCACGGCGAGCCACAACCAACTCCACACCGGATGCTCTAAGAAGTAATCGCTTCATACTATGTAAGAAAACAAATTTATCTTATCTATTTCCTATAGTCCAACAAGAAAGGTCAAATATCATGCATTAATACAACGAAGCTATTTAACTCTATATATATCCTTTAAAAATCTCATGACATATGCTCAAACTCTTCAGTAATCATGGAGAGAAAAAGATATGACCTTATACCGGTAGTTTCTTTTATGTTCGTTCTTACTTCCACTATTTTCAGTATCACTTCTGCGAGTGACAACCAAGCGGAAACCTACATTGTACACTTAAACTCTCCTAATGGCAAAGTGTTTGCTACACCAAAAGACGACACAGTTGGTACAATTCTTTTTTGCTGGCAAGCAGTACTGGTTCAAATGAGAAAGCAAGTATAATCCACGCATATCACAACGTGCTTACCGGATTTGCAGCCAAGCTGTCTCCGGATCAAGTAAAAGTAATGGAAACTTTCGATGGGTTCATATCTGCAACACCTGAAAGGGTGTATGAAGTACACACAACTCATACTCCGAAATTCTTGGGGTTACATGAGAATTTAGGAGTATGGAAAGGATCAAACTACGGAAAAGGAATCATTATTGGGGTTCTAGACACCGGAATTACACCAGGCCATCCTTCTTTTGATGATGCAGGAGTCCCTACTCCACCACAAAAATGGAGAGGCAAATGTGAAGTTCCGGGATGTAACAATAAGCTGATTGGAGCGAGAGATTTTACTAATAGTGGTTCACCACTCGATGATGAAGGACATGGGACTCATACATCCAGTACCGCTGGTGGGAACTTTGTAGATGGTGCCAATGTATTCGGAAATACCTATGGTACTGCAGCGGGAATGGCACCACTTGCTCACGTAGCCATGTATAAAGTGTGTGATACTGTTGGTTGTCCTGAAAGTGCTATCTTAGCAGCCATGGATGCGGCTATTGAGGAGGGAGTAGATGTGCTTTCACTCTCACTTGGTGGAGCTTCGCTTCCATATTATCAGGATGGTATCGCGATCGGCGCATTTAGTGCTATTCAAAAAGGAATCTTTGTAAGTTGTTCAGCTGCTAATTCAGGGCCAGTTAACTCGACACTTTCATATGAGGCACCATGGATTCTCACAGTTGGTGCTAGTACTGTTGATAGAAAGATAAGAGCAACTGTATCTCTTGGGAACAAGGCCTTGCTAGATGGAGAATCCTTATTTCAACCAAAAGATTTCCCTCAAAACTTTTTGCCTCTCGTGTACCCAGGGTTAAATGGTGGTCAACAAGCAGCATGGTGTGCCCCAGGATCATTAACTAATGTCAAAGGAAAAGTTGTATTGTGTGACAGAGGTGGTGGTATAGCTAGAATTGACAAAGGACAGACAGTAAAAGATGCCGGAGGAGCTGCGATGATTCTAGCCAACCAAGTGGCAGATGGGGTTACTACAGAAGCTGATGCTCATGTTCTTCCAGCATCACACGTTGGTTATAAAGATGGTATTTTGATCAAGACATACATCAATTTAAGTTCATCACCTGTTGCTACCATCATATTTCGAGGAACAGTAATTGGCGTAAAAGATGCTCCCGAGGTGGCTTCTTTCTCATCCAGAGGACCTAGTTTGACAAGTCCAGGAATTGTTAAGCCCGATATCATTGGCTCTGGAGTTAGTGTACTTGCAGCTTGGCCTGTATGTGTTGAAAACTCGACACAGACAAAATCCACGTTTAACATGATCTCTGGTACTTCGATGTCATGCCCTCATCTTTCAGGGATATCTGCATTGTTGAAAAGTGAACATCCTGATTGGTCACCAGCAGCCATTAAGTCCGCAATTATGACCACAGCGGACCAGCTAAACCTGAATGGCGAACCCATCCAGGACGAGCGAGAGCTCCCTGCAAACATATTTGCTGTAGGTTCTGGACATGTCAACCCATCGAAAGCTAGTGATCCAGGACTTATTTTTGACATTCAACCCAACGACTACATACCTTATTTGTGTGGTCTAGGTTATACAAGCAAACAAGTTGGGGTCATTGTGCAAAAAAGAGTTACATGCTCAAAAGTAATTCCGGAAGCACAATTAAACTATCCTTCCTATGCTGTCACTCTAGGAATCGGTGATGATAAAAGCTTTACAAGGACAGTGACTAATGTTGGTGCAGCGAATTCAACTTACACCATCAAAGCTGTTAAATTACCACTTGGTCTAGCTATAAGCGGTCCAGCGGAGCTCAAATTTACTGAAGTTAACCAAAAGTTGACGTATGAACTGCACTTCATTCGAGATAGCCATTATGAGGTGAAACCTTCATATGCGGAAGGATCTATGACTTGGAGTGATGGTAAATACTCCGTCAAAACCCCGTTCTCTATCAAGTTTGTGTGATAGTAACAGCCAAAGTGTTCCTCCATCATTCTGCTATTATCCATTAAAATTCACTTTTGTTTCCATAAAGGACATGGCTGTTCATCGTTAATAATACTAGCTCTCTTTTGTGATCTTATCATTTCATGTACAATCACATTTAAACCGCATTCTTAATTATCACGTACTTACGGAAACGCGATACACATATAATCAAAGAACAAAATACTACCCCAAGTGATAGAAGGTTTCTGATAGCGTTTAGTAACCCAAACTTAATATTATCAGTCTTATAGCATTTTATTACACACAGATCTGTAAACAAAAGGTTGTTTGTTTCTGTTCATTTAAGTTTAATCTAACAAACAAATTAACATCTTAAGTCTTGACATCTACATGGCCATGTCAGAAATGTATAAAAAAAATAGAAATTATAAATGGGTAGTATAAAACTTTAAAAAAAAAATCTCAAGATGCATTTTAAAACATAAAAAAATGTTATATATTTCTACTTGAATAGCTAGATGTGTGTCTTGATACTTTGACAGATAGTTAACATCATCTTATGTTTTAGTACAGTGTTTGTGTTGGGTTTGATAAATTTAACTGGGTTATGTTATAATGTCAACAGTCAAAACATCTTGATGCTGTTTTCCAGGTACGCGTGATTAGTGGATCTTGTAATATGTTTTTTGCTGATTGTCTGACTCATCTTTAATTTTTTTATTGTCACATTTTACAGATGTTGCTGTTATTTTATTAATATATACTGTTAGTTTTTGTATTTGTTGTCTGATTTATAATGGTGTCTTTTAAATAACATAATTGTTATATTATATCATATCCTAAGCTCCTTTTAACACATGGTGACCTTGAGTCAAACACATTTTAAATTTAGATATATCTTTACGTTCTAAACCAGGTCTTATTGAACATATGCTAAAAATGGCGAAAACTACACATCTAACTTTGATCCTACTATTTACATTCTATCTTGACATTGCTAAAGGAAGTGAATCTGATAAAGAAAGTGTTAGTAGCTTGAGAACTTACGTTGTCCATGTAAAGAAACCACAATCTTTAGTAACCGATATAAGTGATGATGAGCTTAATTTCTATTATCGATCATTTCTACCCGTTAGTCTTGCATCCTCAGAGAAACAGGATCCAATACTATACTCGTACAAGAATGTGGTCAGTGGTTTTGCAGCAAGGCTCACTGATGCTGATGTTGAATCCATGAGTAAGAAAGATGGGTTTGTATCAGCTCATCCAGAAAGAATCTTGAAGGTTCAGACGACTCATACACCGACATTCTTGGGGTTGCATAAAAAATCTGGTTTGTGGAAGCAATCGAGATATGGAAAAGGTATGATCATTGGAGTATTAGATACTGGGATAGTACCGGATCATGCTTCATTTAGTGACCATGGAATGCCGCCTCCGCCTTCTAAATGGAAAGGGACGTGTGAGTTCAATGTGTCGAGCTGCAACAATAAGCTCATTGGGGCTAGATCATTTCACATTGCTGCAAGGGCCTCAAATGTGAGATTGGATGTAGAGTCGCCATTAGATGATTTCGGACATGGGACACATACCGCAAGCATGGCAGCTGGAGTGTTCGTGAAGGATGCACAAGCATTTGGTGGTGCCGCTGCAGGTACAGCAGTCGGGATGGCACCCTATGCTCATTTGGCAATTTACAAAGTATGTGCCGATTTTGACTGCCCAGATAGTGACATACTAGCTGGGCTTGATGCTGCAGTAGCCGATGGAGTTGATGTGATATCAATATCTCTTGGGAAAGATAATGTGCCGTTTTTTTCAGGACAACATTGCAGTAGCCTCATTTGCTGCGGTACAGAAAGGAATCTTTGTGAGCTGTGCAGCAGGGAACTCGGGCCTGATAAAAGGGAATGCAACAAATTTGGCCCCATGGGTTCTAACAGTTGGAGCAAGCACCACTGACAGAAAGATAAAAGCCACAGCGAAGCTTGGAAACAAGATGGAATTTGACGGTGAATCTTTATTTCAGCCAAAAGATTTTCCTCCAACACTGATGCCACTCGTTTATGCAGGTACTAATATCAACCCAAATTCCAAGTTATGTGTCAATGGGTCACTTGAAGGTATTGATGTTAAGGGAAAAGTAGTATTGTGTGAAAGAGGTATGAATACAAGAATAGGTAAAGGGAAAGTGGTGAAGCACGCGGGTGGTGCAGCTATGATATTGATGAACCAAGAAGCAGATGGATTCAGCCTCTCTGCGGATGCACACATTCTCCCTGCAACATATATTAGCTATGCTGCAGGACTTAAGATTAAAGCTTACATTAATTCGACAACTACACCAGTAGCAGCGTTATTGTTTAAGGGAACAGTAGTTGGAGAACCTTTAGCTCCTGCTGTCGCTTCAATCTCTTCCAGAGGCCCCAATATTCTGAGTCCTGGGATTTTGAAACCAGACATTATTGGCCCTGGAGTCAGCATTCTAGCAGCATGGGCTGGAAGCACCAATACACAATCCGCATTTAACATGGTATCTGGAACTTCAATGTCATGCCCACATCTCAGTGGTGTTGCGGCATTACTTAAAGCTAATCATCCGTATTGGTCACCAGCAGCAATAAAGTCTGCTATAATGACATCTGCGGACCTTGTAAATCTCAAAGGTACACCAATAGTTGATGAAACACTACAACCAGCAGACGTATTTGCTACTGGTGCAGGTCATGTTAACCCATCAAAGGCAAATGATCCCGGCTTGATCTACGATATCCAGCCTGATGATTACATACCTTACTTGTGTGGTCTCGGATATAGCGATGACCAAGTTGGGATCATTGCACATCGAGCAGTTTTGTGTTCGACAAAATCCAGCATACCAGAAGGCCAGCTGAACTACCCCTCTTTTGCTGTTAAATTGGGATCATCTCAAACATTTACAAGGACAGTGACTAATGTCGGAGATCCATGTAGTACATCTTATGATGTCACGGTTGTAGCACCAAAAGGAGTTTCTGTGATCGTGAATCCCAACAGGATTAACTTCACACAGATGGACGAGAAAGCTAAGTACTCAGTGACGTTCGAACGCACAAAGGAGGAAGCAGGTGAATATTCTCAAGGTTATATAACATGGGTTTCTACTAAATACACCGTTAGAAGTGTAATTTCTGTGACCTTCATGTAAAACAGTCCATAAACTTGTAGCCGTTTATAGTGTTGGGTTTTTGGGATTCCAACTTATGTGCAAAAAGTTATATTTCATTGGGTTATGCTTAAGGCTATTAATAAACTAGACTAAAGTATATATTGCTGGTGGTTGTTAAAGGCCAGATTTCAATTGTGTAATTTCTGGACCTTGTATTGTAAATTTAGTGTTGCATTCTAAGCCCATGCAAGGTAATGAGTTCTGAACGCAGTTCTAGTAAAACCATATATAACAAAGTCGAGTTCCTTGTTGACTTCTTCATCTGTGTAGTTTTTGGACCCGATTCCGTCTACTCCAGAAGACTCAAAGATCCACATAGATAACAAGCAAATTGAAAGGCTATGTACAGATTCTGTTGATTAGTTATACGTCTGGAACATGGTACCTGGCAGTACATTCAACAAAATTACAAATAATCCCACTGTGGACAGTCGCTATAGGTCCGCTACACAACAAAAAAAATCCACTTTCTTGCTATGTCTTTGACCAAAACTTTTAGCGACTACACCTTTGACCTATAGCGACTACATGTAGTCACTAAAGGTGCACTAGACGACAAAACAACCGTTGGCTTTGACCGGACTTATAGCGACTGAGTCGCTATAAGTCCCTGTGTGGTCGCTATAGGTTTTGCTACTAAAACCAGATCTCATTTACTCTCGTCTCACCAACACTTAACACTTTATCTCATCTACTCTCGTTTTTCACTCCAAAACCACCAAAAATCACCACATTAACCATCAATACCAGCACCACTCGCCGTTGTCCTCCACCAACATGTAAACGAAGAGCTTTAGGGTTTGCTTTGTTTTTTTAATTAGGTTTATGGTTTTGGTTTGTTTTATTTTTTAATTTGTTTTTATGGTTTCTTTTATTTTTTAATTTGGTTTATGGTTTGTAGTACCTGCCGCCGTGTCGCCGTTGTTGCTACCGTCCCGACCCACCACCACCACCACAGGTGAATTTTTATTTTTTATTTTTTATTATTATTACTTTTTTGTTTGTTTAATAATTGGTTAAGGTGATTTATGATTTTGGTTTGTTTATGTTTGTGTTTAATTGTTTGTTATGTTTGTGTTTTTGTAGTACCGACCGCCACCACCACCAGTTGCCGACCACCGCCACCAGCTCCCGACCAAAAGATAAATGGTTTATGGTTTTGGTTTATGTGAATGTGTAATAATGTTTAAATGTGTTTATGTGTATATATTTTTTATAATGTGTTAATGCTTAAATGAGTAAATGATATTTAGGATGTGAATGCGTATAACTGATTTACTATTTGAGAAAAGTTTGACAATATTTCCTTTTTACTCCTATGGATATGTGTTTCATACACATATTTAGGGAGTTAGGAGAAATGTTGTCAAATTTTTTTTAAATAGTAAATTAGTTATACGCATTCATGTATGAGATAAAGTAGTCCAAAAGTGGGTTAGGTTTGTCTTCTATAGTTGCACCAGTGAACTAATCGTAATTCTGCGTTTGAAAACTTTTACATCATTCATTGTGATATGATACGATCCTGCATTCTATTATTATTATTATTATTATTATTATTATTATTATTATTATTATTATTATTATTATTATTATTATTTTTATTTTATTTTATTTTATTATTATTTTTTTTTAACCTAGAATCGAACAGCTCTGATACGAACCGAGTCGATAATGAGGTAAAAGAACAATAAAGATAGATGATCAATTTTCGAGAGACCGGTCTCTCTCCCAATAATGAAGTCAAATAACTAAACCATTAATAATCACATAATCTCCATTACAACCCTAATACCCTATTTATAATAAAAGGCCCTAGACTTAACTTGTTCACTAAGAAAATATAATAAAAGAAACTAAATAAACTAATTAATTAATAAATAATAATAATAATAATAATAATAATAATAATAATAATAATAATAATAATAATAAGAATAATAATAATAATAATAATAATAATAATAATAATAATAATAATAATAATAATAATAATAATACACAAACGGAAGATCGAATTTATAACTTCGAGAAAAGAATGGAAACCATGAGAGCTGAATCAGCCTGTAAACATGAAGAGATTATAGATCTATTGAAAAAAAATGGCGATTTCAATGGTCCGCGCTAAGGAGGTTGAAGAATGGGAGAAGTGGCGTGATCTTAATAGAGCTCAGGAAGCATCCAAAAATGTTATATCACATCCTGAATCACAAATCATTGTCACTGAAGATTGTGATGATGGATCAGAAGTGGATGAAAACATGGTGGTTGCATGTTCTAATGTGAAAAGAGACGAGGACAGAAGCACAAAATCAAGCATAGAGGAAATCCAAAACAAGAGGGACGAGGTAATTGCAGCCTATGATGAAAACCAAGGGTTGCATCAGAAGCAAAAGCTTAGCAGTGAAAATAGCGGGAGGTTTATGCATCAGAATAAAACTTCTTTTGTGCCTGTTGGGGTAAAACATAAACATGGTGATGGAATGATACATGAAGCCATTCATCATTGTTATTGGGTGAGTTTTGATGACTTACCTGACGTGGGGAAAAAAGATGAAATGGGAGGGTTTTACCACTCAAAATTGAGGCTCAACAATCATGGATTAGACTTTGGGCTTACCATTGGATAACATCAGAAGGGTATAGCTAGGGTATAGCTATAAGAAAACTATGGATCCCGGAATCATTGGAGGCGACTTTTTGAAGCAACACCTTGAGGACAAGGTGTTTTTGGGGGCGGGAGTATTGATACGATCCTGCATTCTATTGTTTATTATTATTATTAATTAATTAATTAGTTTATTTAGTTTCCTTTTGATTGTACAATAATTCATACGACCAGGACTTCGATGGTGATCGAAGGGTATCAGGGGTGATATGCTTGCGCCAAACTTGTAGCCAATCTGCAATAAGAAATAGTAGACACTTCGTTAAGTGATTGCGCAGGGGTTGGACCCTGCGAACCACCTCCGGCGTGAGAGTAAGTATGTGATATGTGTTTTAAGTAATGTAGTGTAAGTGGAATACTGTGTTGAGTGAACATACCATTGAAATGACTCGTCCAACCTATTTATAGATGAAGAAATAAGCTTGGAGAGTGTTTGTGCACGTTTCGGAGATCATGGGGGCGTCCCATGATTTGTGGTAACCGCTAGGGCTTCATCCCCACTCTCTTTGTCTTGGCGGGGAAGCTAATGAGATAGTGGGAATGTGGGGGAAGACCAAGTCAATGTTATCCTTTGTCTTAGTGCCTTCAAGAGTAGACTCTGAAGGGCATAGGCCTTCGGCTGGCGAATTCCCAACTGGTAACCATATCAAGGATGAATGATTTTACGCCACTAATGACTTATGAAGAAAGACTTGGGTCTTCGTAATGCAAATTCAACTGAGGTCGAAGGGGTGTCCTTCGACCTGATCGGAGGGTACGTCATCAAGCCCCCTAGTCGAAAGTGATATGTACGAACTAGAAATATTGCTTACGACTCAAATATATATACGAAACCTCCCTTCCGTCACAAAACTGAACGAAGATGAAAATTCAAATATATGTTGACCCCGTTAGTTGAGAATGTGGCAGACTCAGATAACCCTGCCTCAAGGGAACAGTTGGCTATCGTAAGACCCTCCGGCATAGTGGACAGGGTCCGAAGCAGGAAGGGTACGAGCTCGAAGGCTGCTAAGTCTGCATCAAATAGGAAGCTTATCTTGCCCACTCCTCCCTCTCGAACTACCCGGCAGAAGAGTGCCCAGGGTAAGGCTGTGGTGTTTCCAGCCATCGAAGGGCCCAACATTGATGATATTCATGGTAAGTCCTCTTCCCTTTTGCAAAAATTTATCTGCATATTGTGTTATACTAACAAGTTTATTTATGTTTCAGGACTCCTTGATACGAAGGAGCTTCCGTCACCCCTAGCTTGTCACTTGCTCGTTGAGCGTGTGACCCCATCTAGCTGGAAGGGGGTTATGGATAACATGTCCTTGGAAAGACTCTGCTACCTTCATGATAAGAGCTATGTAAGACAATGCATATTGGATAATCAACTCAACACCAGGACGAGGGAGCTTCTTCGTGTAGTCACCAAAGCTAGGGAAGAGATGGACATCATGCTTGCCAGGGAGAAAGCTAGGGACAAGCAGTACGCAGACCTGCAGGCAAAGTGTGAAGATGCTATAGAGGACTTCGACAAAAATCCCCTGGTCAAAGATCTCTGAGTAGATGTGGAGAAGCTCAAGGGTCAGTTAGCCGAAAGCCAAGCTGAGTGCATCAGGTTATCTCTCGAAGGCGCGAAGGCCATAGGCTACAAAGAGCAAATTTCCGTTTTGACTACCAAGTGTGGAGGCCTTGAAGAAGAGAGGGCAAAGCTGATTGACCAAGAGATCAAGCTAAGGGAGAAGGTGGATGGGTTGGATATTCGTTTGAAAATGCTCATGAAAGATAGGGTTGATCTAGTGACCAAAGTCATCCTATAGATTGGTATGGAGTTGTACCATATTGATGATGTGGGCATTATGATTGGGAAGTTGGTGAATGTAGCCATTTTTCATGGCAAATGCACTACTTTGGAGGAGGTGGTCAAGACAGGTGAACCGGTGAAACTTGCAAGTGTTCCATACTATAGGGCAACCCATGGGCAGGAATACGATGATGCAGGCAATGCCTTATCCATTGCGGAGTTCCCATTCCTTGCTGAGGCGACGAAGGACCCAACGGCCTCCATTGAGGACCTGTTGGCAAAGAAGCCAAGGAGGGTTCAGCCTACTTCTCCTTCCAAGAGGACACCATCTCCCAAGGTCCCATCCCCAGGTTCTGCTGATCCAACACATTCCAAGATATGATGAAGGCTACCACGTAGTAGTAATTTGATCCCTCACAGTGGTTTGTACCCTGTTTCAAACAATATGTCTTTATGTCTCTTTCCAAGCAATATATGTTTGTTGATCGTTAAGGCTACGGCCTGTTGGACTAGTTATACTAGTCGTAAATGAATGTCTACATGATGGCCACTATAGGGCCTATATTTTGCTATCTTTGATTCTTCTCTTTACGTTTCATTTGCACGTAAAACTTTTACAACCTAAGGCGTATGGTAGATGCATAGCCTCATTGTGTGTAATTACTTTACCAAGAATATAGAAATCGTATAATTTAATTGATGACAGAGGGTTGCGACCCACTCCATCTTAATCCTTTGGGTAGCGAAAGGCTTGAAATACCTTAAGACCACGTAGGAAAGTTAATGTGAAGTTGAGATGGATGTTAAGCATATGAGCAAGACGTATTGTTAGTCTTTGTACATCCCTTCGACATTGAAACTTATAAAAACGACTTGGTGGACAAATCTTTGTTGTATTGAACGAAACAAGAGATTTGAGGGAAATGTGTTATATCATTAAGTGGGTAGGGAGGATTACATCATTTTAAGAAATGAATACTAGACGCCTATCATTAATGCTTCTTTCCCCAAGTGAGAAGAATGCAAATACATTGATTGAAAGAAAATTAAAAAATGTCCTTAGACATTGTAAGTTTCATATGTAAAACTTACGAAGGGTAGTGCCATTCCAAGTCCTATCAATAGCGTCTCCATCAAGGGTTTCCAGCTTGTAGGCTCCGTTGCCATATGCTTCCGTGACTACGTAGGGCCCCTCCCATGTAGGCCCTAGTTTACCATGATACTCAGCTTTACTTGCGCTGTTGAGTCGGAGGACGTATTCTCTTGGCTTGAATGTCAAAGGTCGAACCCTGCTGTTGTAGTACTTTTCAATCTTTTTTTTTGTAGATAGCCTCCCTGATCGAGGCTATTTCCATTCTTTCTTCAAGTAGGTCCAGATTGCTGCGAAGTCTTTCTTCGTTGTCTATTTCCCTTTCCGTTTCATCACTTACTTCCGAAGGGATGACAGCTTCTGTGCCATATGTCAAGCTAAAAGATGTCTCCCCATGACTTGACTTTGTGTGCGTTCTGTGGGCCTAGAGTACTTGAGGTAGCTCATCTACCCAACCATGGTGTTTGTATCCAAGCCTTCGTTCTATGCCTTGGATGATGTCCCTATTAGTAACTTCCACTGTCCGGTTACCTTGAGGATGGTAAGCGGAGGTGAAGGATTGCTTTATGTTCGGGCCTCTGCAAAACACGGGAAACACTCCTTCGTGGCGCTTCCCATTATTTGAAATGATGATATGGGGTACTCCGAACCGGAAAATGATGTGTTCCCACACAAACTTTTCCATGTGCCTCCCTGTGATTGATGCTAAGGGTTTGGCCTCCACCCATTTTGTGAAGTAATCAATGGCTACGACCAAGAACTTTACCCCTCCTGGAGCAATTGGTAGAGGGCCTATGATATCTATCCCCTATTGGCTGAAAGGCCATGCGGATGTCATGGAGGTCATATCTTGTTTTGGTAGCCTTGGCACTCTTGAGTGGATTTGGCAGGCTTCACACTTCTAGATAATTTCTACTGCGTCCCTGTGCATCGAAGGCCAATAATATCCTATCCTAATGATCTTAGAAACAACGGAGTGAGGTCTTTCATGTAGCCCGCAAGACCCTTCGTACACTTCTTGAATTATGTTGGAGGCTTGCCTAGGTCCTACACAACGGAGCCATGGAGACAAGAAAGACCTTCGGTATAGGTAGTTCCCCATGATCCTGTACTATGGTGCTTTGATGCAAACCTTTAGTGCTAGCCTCGATCCTGGCGGTATGCCACTTATTAAGTACTCTCGATCGGAGTCATCCAATTTGACTCTTCCTCCGGTATTACGTCCGACACCTCCTTTCGGACGATGGACACGTCTGCCAACTTGACCCGAGAACCTCCTTAGTTAGATGAGCAAATGCCATTGATGCCGGTCTGCTAAGTGCATCGCCTTTTGTTTTGGTTTCTTCGAACATGCTCTATGTTGTAGGAGGTAAACCCTTCGAGCATCTCCTTGGCTTTATCCAGGTATTGCTTAATCACAGGCTTCCTTGCTTCGTAGGAGCCCTTGATCGATTGGCCACCGGTTGTGAATCAACAAAATAGCCAAGTCTTCTACCTCCATGTCTTTATCCGGTCGGAGACCTGCTAGCAAGGCTCGTGCTTTGCTTCATTATTAGTAGCATCAAATTCGAGCGGAGTGCATAAGTATACTCCTTTCGCCCGGGTCAACTAGCATTAACCACGCACCCGGATCCGTCGGTGGAGACCCCATCGGTGTAAAGCTTCCACCCTTTGACCATCTTCGCAGGCTTCTTCTCAGCAACTTTGTTGTCCTGCTTTGGTTCGGAGGTTGTTTCTGCTAAGAAGTTTGCCAGTATTTGCCCTTTGACCGAGTTTCTATCCTTGTACTCAATTTCATGCTCTCCTAGCTCGATAGCCCACTTAGCTATCCTTCCGATTTCTCGGCTTCAAAAGTATCGCCTTAATAGGCTTGTCGGTGAGCGGTTATGGGGTGAGCACGGAAGTACCTTCGAAGGCGCCTCGCAGCATGGACCAAAGCCAAGATTAACTTCTCCAACTCCGGATAATTTAGCTCGGCTCCTTGCGAACCACTGCTAACGAAGTAGATAGGGATTTGCTTCTTTTCCCTTTCCGCCAATAAAACAACATTGATGCTTTTGACGAGCTGCGATGTACGCATAAACAACACTTCGCCTTTGATTGGGGCGGTAAGTGTAGGTAAAATAGCCATGAAATCCTTGAGCTTTTGAAAGGCGCTTCGCATCCCGCTCCAGCTTGAAGCGTATTTTTATCCTGCATCCTTTAAGTGTCTTGAAGAATGGCAAGGATCTGTCTGCCCTTTGATAGGAATCTGCGAGAACTGCTAGCTTTCGTTCAGTTTGTACATCCTTGAGAGATTTAGGAGGTGCAAGTGCGTGATGGCATAAACCTTTGAAGGGTTGGCTTTAATACCACCTTTGTGATCAGGTGCTTTCAGGAATTGTCCTTCCTCCACACGAAGGAACATTTCTTGGGGTTTAACTTCATGTTGATGGCTGATCAAAGGTTTCCTTTATGTCGGAGAGCATGTCCTCCTCCATTACGCTCTTAATAACCATATAGTCTACATATGCCTCGAGATTCCTACCTATTTTCTTCTTTGAATGCTTTGTCCACTAGCCTTTGGTAGGTAGCACTTGCATTCTTCAGACCGAAGGGCATCTTCTTGTAGCAATACACGCATACTTTCCTATAAAAAAATTTTTTTTCTTCATCTTCTTCCGCTATCGTATCGATGGTAACCCTTGTAAGCATCAAAAACATTTCATTGAAACCACGATAAGGATTCCACCTTCCAATCAATCTTTGGTAGAGGATAGCGGTCCTTCCGGACATGCCTTGTTGATATCTATGAAATCTACACACATCCGCCACCCTCCATCATGCTTTTTAACCATCAACTGGATTGGCTAGTTTGATACTTTACCTCCCTGAATATGCTGCTACGAGCTCATCCACTTCTTTGCATGTATTCGCTGCATTTCTTTTGGGTGCAAGGCTCGGCGCTTTTGCTTGATAGGTTCAATGTGCTTGAACTCATTAAGCTTGTTCTTAGTCTTAGAAGGGCTTTCCATCTATGGTGAGAGTTAAGGGACCCCGTTATGTCGGAGTAAGTCCATGCGAAGACATCCGTATTAACCCTAAGTAAATTTTCCAGTTACGCCTTAAAGGTGGAAGGAAGGCGCTTTCAATGACCACCGTCGATCGGGATGTAGGTCGTTTACCACGATGCGCTCTTCGGCATCGGTCGCACTAAGAATATCGCCGGAACCTCTTCAGGACTTTGTTTGACCCTTTTGCCTACATCTGTAAGCTTCTTCGAGTTGTAGCTAGAGAAAACCGTTCCAATACCAAAGGGTGTTTGGAATTTGACCGCAACATGTATGGTGGAGACAACGATACCCATTTTCTGCATTGCAGTTCTCCCTATTAATAGGTTATAGGGAGATTCAGACCTTACGATCGCGAAAACCAGGGTTTCTGTCCTTTTTAGCCTTCCTTCTCCAGTCGTAACTTCCAGAGGGACTTCTCCCAGAGGCCATGAATGCTCTCCTGAGAATCTTACCAAAGGTACCTTCAAATCTATTCTCTTCGACCTTATCGAAGGCTTGAGCTTCAGAAAACAATGCTCGTAAATCACTTAGAAGAGCTTCGCGAGCTAAGTAAGCTCTATTTACTTCTCTGTTGGAGATTAGGACTTTGATGATTACGGGGTCATTTGAGAGAACCCCACCAGTGATCGAAGGGAACGTAACATCTCCTACTCCGCACAATCCTTTCTCTGCTGCTTTTCTCTTTAAACCAGAGTCATCCCTGTAAACAATGAGGATTGGAGCTTCGGCCGGTGTGGTATCTTTCCCCAACTGTGTGTCAAAGATTTTTTCTTTACCTTTCTTTATGCCCTTCATCAAATGTCCCAATTGGCCAGACTTCACGGCCTCTTCTATTTGTTTCTTGAGCTCTCTACAACTTTTGGTATCGTGCCCATAATCGTCGTGGAAATAGCAGTACTTGGATGTATCCATGCTTCTTCCTCTACTTGCCAAACGAGGGGGAGGATCGAAGGCCTTCGTAGCCCTTTCCGTAGCAAGTATTTCCCTTGGAGATTTGGACAGATTTGCCAAGAGTCCGTGGTTGATGTTTTTGTTGTAGGGTGTGAACCTGTCCCTGCCTTTGTGTACGTTTTGGACCCTTCCCACGAAGAGTGCTTTGGGATCTTGCTGTGACTTTCTTTATTTTCGATCGGAGCCCCATTGTTGGACACTACTTTGGCTTCGATCTAGGTGTAAGTCTTCTCCATTAAGCCTTTATAAGTTGCGGGAAGGTCAGTGGATAGGAATTCCACCAGACTTCTGTTTCGTAGGCCATGCACAAAACCAGAGATGCGCTGGTCTTCGTGCAGACCCATAATCTGCAAGGTGTCATCAGCATATCTAGTAATGAAAGCCACGGTGCTCTCGTTTTCCCTCTGCTTGATGTTGTGCACTGTTAGGTAAGTCCTTGTGAACTTTTTCTGCTGGCTGAAGTGTGATCAAAACTTGGCCTTGAGATCATCCAAATTCACTATGCTACCTACTTTTTGCCCGTTCCACCATATACTTCGCAGTCTCGCAGGGTATATGTGAACATGTGGCAAGCAACTGGCATAACCCATTTCGGCATTCTGATAGCCCCTTCGAACAGATGTAAGAAATTATCCGGGTCTCCCTTCCCATAATAAGTACCAATATGTTCGGGCATTTTCAACTCGTCGGGTAGAGGGTAGTCTTCTATCCACCTTACGAAGGGTGTTGTGGAACCCATGGGCTCCGAATAGAGGTAGTTGTAAGGCTGCATGTAAATGGGGGCAGCATTGTATGGGTTATGGTTCGGAGGTACTCAGCAGGGGTTTTGGTTAACATAAGGAGGGTAAGCAGTAGGTATATAAGGTGGGTGACTTCCAACAGGATACGAAGGGTATACCATAGGTTGCCCATAGGGCATGTTTCCATATGGTTGAGGAAAGCTAGGGTTGCTAGTCTGCCCGTTAGGTGGGGGATAAACCCCATGGGAGTAAGATTTAGCCTGAAAATGAGGGTACATACAGTTAGGAGGAAGATTTCCTCCCCCATTCATTTGAGGTGGATTGCCTTCTATGCCTGATGCGTGAGAAGGCATGCAACCCACAGCAGTTCTCCCCGGATGGGCTGCCAAGAGTGGTGGCAAGTTAACCTCCGTAGTCTCCCTCCGGTGACTCCTCCCATTGGAACCTTCCATCGTTCCTTCCGCTTCCGTCGGAGCCTCCGGAACATCTTCGAAACCAACGATCTTCCATTTGGCCTTCGACTACCAGGAGATCCTATCCTCAGCTGGCGTGTAGCCCGGAGGAGCCGAGGGCCTAGTCTCCATTTCTATCTCTTCGCCATACTCATCACTAGAGTATTCTAACTCCTCGCATCTCTCGTTCGAGCTTGCCTCCTTCGAGCCCTCAATAAAGACTCTAGCGCTTCAATGTTAGCTTCGACGAGCAGCGGGGATGATCACCGGTTGGGGTTAGTGATGTTGAAGCATGGTTGTTGGGAGTTATTTGAGGGTGAGATCGTGTGGTGAAAGTGGGCGAGGTTATCTTTGGGAAGGTTGTTAGGATCATTGGCGAGGATTGGTGTCAAGATCGAGAAGGGGAGTATCTTCTCTTCCTTTATTCATGCCGTAAAACTAGTGAGTGCGATTATTTGGTTATAAGTTTGGAATAACGAGACCAATTGTAGCGGGTCCCACGGATGGCGTCACTGATTGTACAATAATTCGATGCGACCGGGCCTTCGATGGTGATCGAAGGTTATGAGGGGTGATATGCTTGCGCCAAACTTGTAGCCAATCTGCAATAAGAAATAGTAGACACGTCGTTAAGTGATTGCGCAGGGGTTGGACCCTGCGAACCACCTCCGGCGTGTGAGACCCGAGAAATTAACCACACAATTAGCAAAGGTAAACCTTGATCAACGATAACTACGGGATATTTTTCTTTTGAAATAACTTTCGACACGTCCTCATGTGGCATAACTTACGAAGAATTCAAAACCGACAAGAAACGAATATATATATTTTTCCCTCTCGACCTCGATTATAAAAATTTCGTAAAATAAATATATAATAAACTTTTATATTTTTTATTTTCTACCGGGTCTCTAAGCCCAACACTATCCGACCTCTATTCTTTGTCTTTCGGGCTCCTGTCTTAACACAAGCCCAACCCAACACCCCTTTGTTTATCGTTGGGCCTAGCCTTTTATTTCTCAAAACCAAGTGCACCCTCTTCATGTCTTGTAATGTGATAATTGTCCAAGTAACTAGTTGCCCATTCTCTACACCATTATTTACAACATATCATAAGCTCTTATTTTTTTCAACCATCATGAGACTACCATTGCTACTGTTGAACTTCTATTTGTCTTGTTGCAATAAATCTCTTGACAGCATGCTAACAACTAGCCTAGTCTTAGAACACATAAATTAAGTTTGATTACAAAAATTCGTATAAGCCAAAACAAGGTAAAACTATGAAACTTGTTTATGTGGAAACATGCTTGTACCAAGCGAATTACAAAAGCAATGTAGTTTTTATAATTTGCATGCGTGAATGTGATGGAAAAGAGGAGACCAAGAGCTAGTCTAAGCCGCTCTACATGCATTTTATATATTAAGTCTAAGACACAAAGGACCTAGCAAGATAACTCTAACCTATTATTATACGGAGTATTACCCTAGGCATCCTATCCTTATTGTATATTTTTAGGGGATTGATACTCACACCATCTTTTTTAATTATTGCACCACAATATGTGCATTGCAGTTTGTACTGTACAAACTGCAATACACAGATTGTGGTGAAATAATCAAAAAATGTGGTGTGAGTATCACCTCCCATATTTTTAAGTTTCTGTGATATACGAGTACAAGGCAAGCCAAACTTTCAACATCAACCTGATATATGCTAAAATGTAAAGATATGTTTAATCCAGGAATAAGAATTCGTAGATCAAACTAGAAAACAAACAGGGAACATATGAAGAAGAAATGATTCCGTATTTGAGTTCTTGATTCACTTTTGAAGTAAGAATTAGAGAATTGTTTACAATCAATTTGATGAATGAATTACAAATGAAATGGGAAAGAGTATTTATCTGATTAGGAGGAAGGAGAAATAGGAGGAAGGAGTAAGCAGACTTTTCCGCCTAAAAGTTATAACTAACTTTTGGCTTATGGTTTCCAGCGATGGTTTCCTTGATGGTTTAGCTTATCGGTGGAATCCAAATGGCGCGTATCAAACCCTTCCCCTTAACATTTGACTTTCCACGGTCAAATAGCATCTTCGATTGCTTCCTCTTGATCAAACCAGGTACTTCTTCAATAGGCTTCTAAGTAACATACAAAAGGACCCATTTCGGAATTGAAACAAAACACTCCTGATGCTAGTAAGAATCTTGAGCCCAAACACCCCTTAAGTGGAATATCAGCCACTCGACAATTAAGCTGCAAACAACTTCTGCAATTCCAGTAGTTACCACATGTCTTGTTCACTTGTTCCTTCAAACCAACTAACATATAATATATCCTCCATGAATGTCATCAAGTGGATAAGCTGATGAATATTCCAACATGTCACCAAGTGTGCGGTGATGAACATAAACTAAACAGTATTTAGATGCCACCTTTGTTGATCTATTCTTCCATGAATGAAATGAAACAAACAGTCCACACTTCAAAACAAACAGCATCAGAAGTGTCAAAACTTCGAGCTGATCCATCATTAACACTAGAAATCAAAAGTGGTGATCCACCAATAACACCATGCGGTAACAACCACTGTAGTAACAATGCCATTCTTCGATAATCTACGGTTGCAACGGAAAAACCTCAAAATAATCAAAATCCACACTAGTCTTGACAGCTTTGGTCTTCAAACCATTTCGGTTACCCTACTCAATCTGCTAGTGTATAACCCATCTTGATCAAAACATTGTACTAAGTAAACAAATTTTTGAGTAACCATGAAACATCCCACAACTCCCTTTTTCCTTCTTGGCCATTTCCACATGTCAATTTCCTTTTTCACATCCTCTCTTTGCATTAAGTACCAACTCAAACTCATTTTGCCAATATTCTTTCTTTGTTTGTCCCGCCACCATGGACGAGCCTTATTCCCTTTTCGTTTGTTCACCCACCATGAACAAACCATTTTAGTCGTATTGTGTTTCATTTTCTTTTCACCCCTTCCCTGTATCAAATATTAAGCAATTAAAAGTTGCCCCCTTTGTACCCTTATCTTCATTCTTTTCAACAACTTCTCTATCACTCATCTTCATTTTAACTTGCCGTTACCTTCAACTGTTTATACAACTGATTATCACAAGTAACTGTCACATCATATGCATAAGTAGCCACACCAAAACTTTTATACCCATCTACCCAACCTTCAAAACACTTCTGATCATAGTATGTTCTCAACACCAAGTCGCTTAAAATAAGATCATTATCCTCTTTACTCATATTTTGATCTATGCCATACTCATCTTTATTTTCTACCAAGCTGCTACATTTACCTTTTACAACTTTACATTGTATCTCACTCATTTTCTTGCTTGTAGTACTATCTAAAACCACCACATTCTCGCTATTAACCTTGATATCTTTTGAGAATGTTTTCTCCATATCAGCAATTAACATTTCATCAAGCTTTGATGTCTCATATTTCTTACTCATACCATCATTACACTCCGTGGCCACACCCTCATTTCCACTATCCTCCTCAAACTTTTCCTTGTCTCCAACATCGGTTGTTAGTTGAATATCATAACCACCCATATCAGCATCTTCAAAACTATCAAGACTCACTGTACCATTATTTTTGTCATCCAATTCAATCAACTTCTTTGATTTCATTCCGAAATCCTCAACATTCTTTTCACAAAGTTCATCAAGAACAACCAACTCCACACGATCAGTTACTTTACCATTTACATTTTCTTCCACACAATCAGTTTCTTTACCACTAATCGAGCCTTCTTGTTTGGGAAGTTTTTACGGTGGCGTTTATCGAACACTTTGTATGCATCAGTTATACCATTATCAATTCCACATTTGGTTCTCTAATTTCCCAGAAGTCAAACCATACGTATGAGTATTAACCAGTGGATTGCCCAACTTACTCCCAATAGTGGTTGACATGGTCAACGAACTTTCTTGATTGTTCCCGCCATTTGCAACTAACTCCTTTGTTTTTGAAACACCATAACCCAAATCTTCAAACAAATCTTGATATTTTTGCCTTCTGAGTTTGTTTCAAATTCATCAAATCCATCATTGGATCTTCAAAGCATGAACCAAATCTTTGCAAGGCTTGTTTCTCATACACCTCCCAAGAAGTGTTTTCACCAAATCTCTTAATGAACTGATGATGCTACACTAAGGCCTTGTCATACACATGCATTGCAGCAATTCCCACTTTCAATTCATCATCTGCATTATCAAGACAAAAGAGCTGCCTACATCGAATATCCAACCCTTTACATCATTCCCATTTAATCTTGGAAACTCCAATTTAGACAATCTTCCATATTGTGTTACCAGTTGACCACCATATCTGCCATTGTTACCATGATGCCCAGAGCTGGTGCCTCGCCATTCTTCATTCTTTGCATTTCAGCCATCAAATCTGCCATAGTTCTTTGCAACTCACTAACAGTTTGTTGTAGTGATTCCATTGAAGAATCTTGATTACTTTCTAATTTCTTTGCCGGAAAATCTTGTTTCTTGCCGGAATTACGCCGTAGAAGATAACCGGAAATCAAGAATGTCGGTTTAACAATCTTGAATATTATCTGGTGCCAAGAAAGGGCTCTGAATACCACTTGATATATGCTAAAATGTAAAGATATGTTTAATCCAGGAATAAGAATTCGTAGATCAAACTAGAAAACAAACAGGGAACATATGAAGAAGAAATGATTCCGTATTTGAGTTCTTGATTCACTTTTGAAGTAACAGAATTAGAGAGAGAATTGTTTACAATCAATTTCAGTGAATGAATTACAAATGAAATGGGAAAGAGTATTTATACAGTTGGGAGGAAGGAGAAATAGGAGGAAGGAGTAAACAGACTTTTCCCACCAAAAGTTATAACTAACTTTTGGCTTATCAGTGGTTTCCACTGATGGTTTCCACTGATGGTTTAGCTTATCAGTGGAATCCAAATTGGCGCGTATCACAACCTTTTGGTCAATTAAGCATGCATACATGACAAACCTAGTCATCCCTATGCTTATTTTATAAGCCTAAACATTAAAGCCTAAGAATCCTAGTGTGAATTGACAACACAACACCAACTTTGAGGTTAAATAGCACATGGATGTATAGGATACAAAGCCTAAAAGAAGTCCTTTTCATTTTCTTGTTGTGGTCAGCGAGAAACCCAAAACAAAAGCAAATCACCACTTCTTGGTCAATATAGTTTGCGTGTGAGTGTGAGAGGAGGAGACCAAAAGCACATTAACCACAAGTTAAAATGTTCCCCATTTCCTAAAAGTTTGACATGATTTTTCCTTTCTTCTTTTGTTAGCTGTCAAGCGTGAAACATGCCCCAATCTCACAAGTAAGCTTCGAGTATTGTCAAACTTCCATGTAGAGTAGAGTGATTATTTTATAACCTAAGACCATGTTTGACCTCTCCTCTTTTCTTTTTGTGTCGAACAAATTAGGGACAAAGCAACAAACACAAGCAACTTTCCTTTCTTGCTACATTCACGTGCAAGGCTAGTGAGATTATTTTAATGGATGAGCCATGCCTTTTTTAACTATATAAATATAAACCCTTGTCACCCCACTTGTTCGCACAACCAAAATTTCAAATGACAAACACAACACAATCTCTCTTTCTCCTATATACATGCACGACAGAGAATAAGAGCTGCTCTTGGTTGCTACATGAATTCATGCAAAGGTATAAGCAAGCTGAAATGTGATGGTTGTGGCAAAAGGGAAGCTATCGGCTTGTTCATTTCGAAAGTTATCGGGTTATACTTTGAAAAGCTAAGTCGAGTCTCAGTTCCTTGGTTCTTTGTTTCTTCCACTCGTGCATCTCTCACTCTCACTTTCAAAACATATCGTCTACTGTGGGATCAAAGGGAAGAACCAAACGCAAAGGGTGTTAGTCTTAGCTTGGGTATAGGATCGAAAGAGTATAACCGTGGAGGTTTGATCACGTTCTCACACCATCGTCTCATCACCACCCTCTAAGGTGTTGTAAGTGCTCTTCGACTCCTTTTTATTTCATGTTTCTCGCTCTAATATCTCGCGTACACACGTTTATTTCACCTAAAGAGTCGAACGTATAAAACGTATCTTAAGTTAACGAGCCTCTAAAATATTGGAAAACCATATAGACACGTTAACATCAAGTTTATAACATTAATTATAAGCTAGAACTAGGCTTTTGAAAATTTTGATAAGCTAACTTTAGTCGAAATGTATTTTCGGACTAAGAATGCAAAATATAATGTCTTCGGGTTAATAATGAAAGTTATAGGGAGATAAAGGGTCGTTTTATACGTATATCGTATGCATGGAAAGTATAGGGTGTGTTGTGTATGTTTTCAAAAGATAGAGGTCACTTTTATACAAATTACATATGCATGGGAAGTTTTAGTGTTGAAAATATAAACTTTGAAACATGGGGCTAAAAGTGTAAAATTCAACTTTTGAAAGTATTTTATCAAAACAGTTTCAACAAGGGACTAAAAGTGACAATTCTGGAAACTTTGAGTATGAGATACTTTTGGGTACAAAGTGTCATTTTCTAAAGTTTAGGGGTTAAACTTGTACTTTTCATAACTCAAGGGTAAAAAGTGTAAATTGAGAAAGTTTAGAAAAACTTGTACACTTATCACGACTCCGTAAAAACGAGTATTTTGATGATCTAAGTCTATAACGAGAAGTATTATGTCGATAATTCACTAAACTTATATATATATATATATATATATATATATATATATATATATATATATATATATATATATATATATATATATATATATATATATATATATATAGGGGATATCTTGGCTACAATTTTTGTAGCCAATTAATTCAATCCTTCATAAAAATAACACTAGCAATGATTCAGGGACCCACAAAAGAATCGGGACCCACAAAATAATCAGGGGACCCACATTTTTAGTACATAATTGTAGGCAATTGACTACAATTAATTGTAGCTAATATATTCTCATATATATATATATATATATATATATATATATATATATATATATATATATATATATATATATATATATATAATTATAAGAATATAATTTTATGAAATCGTTATTCGATATCGACGTACCTTGATAGTAAATAAACTAAAATACTTGACAACGTCGTTATTTTCATAAATCGACAACGGAGAACATTTCACTTATGCGTAAGTGACGATCTTTGATAAATATCAAACTAAGGCAATGTAGCAAGTAAAATTTACTTAAAACGTTAAGCACACACACTATTGAATTGGTCAATTCAATGATCTATTGAATAAGAATATTCAATGCTCTATTATTTTGGTCGCGAACCAAAATGTTTATCATATTCTGAGACTCGCCATCTCATCATTTTTAGGCTTCGGCTTGGAACCTCCACTACATTGTGCTTGATCTATTGTGCTTGTTCATTAATATCATGGTGAGTTCATAGCCTCGCTTTTACTTTATTTTGCAAACCCCGCGAGGGAGATACATGCTCTGAACTAGAACACAAGGTTTTTCATAAATGCTTGATCCTCTTGATTATTGGTACTGCCTAAGTTGTTAGCCACAAGTCCCCTGATCATGAACCATTAGTCACCGCGAGTGAACGTAGATATCGTGAATAGTACTATGGGGATTAACGAACCCCGTTTTGGTTATAGAGAAATAACGAGGAGCACCATATTGAATTTCTTTAGGTAATTGGCTATTACCTCCTTTGGGGCATACTACGTTTGGTAATTCGGTGTATGCAGTTGAGTTTTAGTTTCATGAGCTTAGCGCATAATAATCTGTGATTTTTCTTTATGATATATTGTTAGTTTACAATTGTCATGCTCATATTCTTGTGTTCAACATTAAACTAAACCTATGAATTCACTCAACCGTTGTGTTGACCTTTTAAGCATGTTTATCTCAGGTATTAAAAAGGCGATAGCTAGACTTTGGAGGCGCTTGGGCATTGACATGACATGGTCATAGACGACTCTGATTTATGTATTGGGACCACATTTTGATAATGGGATATTTTCCGCAACAACTCAACTTTTGTAAACACTGTTTTACTACAATAAATGAAATCTTTAAGGAAAACTGTTGTTCTATGCTTTGTGTTGTGATATCAATCGATTAATACCCCAGTAACATGATCTTCCACTGCAAAACATTTTTGGGGGTGTTACACGGCGTGAGAGTAAGTATGTGATATGTGTTGTAAGTAATGTAGTGTATGTGGAATACTGTGTTGAGTGAACATACCATTGAAATGACTCGTCCAACCTATTTATAGATGAATAAATAAGCTTGGAGAGTGTTTGTGCACGTTTCGGAGATCATGGGGGCGTCCCATGATTTGTGGTAACCGCTAAGGCTTCATCATGCACTCTTACTGTCTTGTCGGGGAAGCTAAGGAGATAGTTGGAACATGGGGGAAGACCAAGTCAATGTTCTCCTTTGTCTTAGTACCTTCAAGAGAAGACTCCGAAGGGCATAGGCCTTCGGCTGGCGAATTCCCAACTGGTAACCATATCAAGGATGAATGATTTTACGCTACTAATGACTTATGAAGAAAGACTTGGGTCTTTGTAATACAAATTCAACTGAGGTCGAAGGGGTGTTCTTCGACCTGATCGGAGGGTACGTCATCACCTTTATTATATTTTCTTAGTGAACAAGTTAAGTCTAGGGCCTTTTATTATAAATAGGGTATTAGGGTTGTAATGGAGATTATGCAGATGATTATTAATGGTTTAGTTATTTGACTTCATTATTGGGAGAGAGATCGGCCTCTCGAAAGTTGATCATCTATCTTTACTGTTCTTTTACCTCATTATCGACTAGGTTCATATCAATTGGTATTAGAGCTATTCGATTCTAGGTTTTAAAAAAAAGATTGATGTTACTGTTCACCGGAATTTACTGTTCATCCCGGATTTACTGCTCATCATCAAATTAGTCATGAGTAACAATGATTATCATACACAAACGGAAGATCGAATCTATAACTTCGAGAAAGAATGGAAGCTATTAGAGCTGAATCAGCTCGTAAACATGAAGAGATTATAGATCTATTGAAATAATTGGCGATTTCAGTGGGCCGCGCTAAGGAGTTTGAAGAATGGGAGAAGTAGCGTGATCTTAATAGAGATCAGGAAGCATCCAAAAATGTTATATCAAATCCTGAATCACAAATCATTGTCACAGAAGATTGTGATGATGGATCAACAGTGGATGAAAACATGGTGGTTGCATGTTCTGATGTGAAAAGAGACGAGGACAGAAGCACAAAATCAAGCATAGAAGAAATCTGAAACAAGAGGGATGAGGTAATTGCTGCCTATGATGTAAACCAAGGGCTGCATCAGAAGTAAAAGCTTAGCAGTGAAAATAGCGGGAGTTTTATGCACCAGAATAAAACTTCTTTTTTGCTTGTTGGGGTAAAACATAAACATGCTGATGGAATGATACATGAAGCCATTCATCATCGTTATTGGGTGAGTTTTGGTGATTTACCAGACGTGGGGAAAAAAGATGGATCAGATGATGACCTTATTTCTATTGAAATGGGAGGGTTTTACCACTCAAAATTGAGGCTCAACAATCATGGATTAGACGTTGGGCTTACCATTGGACAACATCAGAAGGGTATAGCTATAAGAAAACTGTGGGATCCTGGAATTACTGGAGACGACTTTTTGAAGCAACACCTTGAGGATAAGGTGTTTTTGGGGGCGGGAGTATTGATACGATCTTGCATTCTATAGTTTATTATTATTATAATTATTATTATTTAAATAATTATTTTATTTAGTTTCTTTTATTATATTTTCTTAGTGAACAAGTTAAGTCTAGGGCCTTTTATTATAAATAGGGTATTAGGGTTGTAATGGAGATTATGCAGCAGATTATTAATGGTTTAGTTATTTGACTTCATTATTGGGAGAGAGATCGGCCTCTCGAAAATTGATCATCTATCTTTATTGTTCTTTTATCTCATTATCGACTCGATTCGTATCATGATATTAGAGTAAATTGCATGAATCGTCCCTGTGGTTTGCTAAAATTGCAAATTTCATTCCTGGTTAGGGATGAAAAGTGAACCCAAATTTTCCACACAAGGAGGTTTCCTGCACTTATGAAAAGTCAGGGACAAAACAAGAAATCTGGGCAAACCACATGGACAATTCTTGAAATTTACTCGTGATATTATGTGAAACTATGGTATTTGAATGTGCTTGTGTAAATTGTGATACTTGTGCTATTTGAATGTGTTTGTCTAAAATTTTAATATTATTATATATTCATTTAATTTTTTTTCAGTTTGGCGAGGCCACTGGTGCATTTTTTCTGATCTTATGGAGCAGTTTCGCCAGAAGCATACGAAGGGTGGAAAGTGGAACAATGCAGTTGCTGAACAGAGATATGTAAGTAATTCTTTCTAGGATTTAACAAAACAAATTATTGACACATATCACAAACACACACTCAGGAACCAAACAGACGTTTCACCCGTTTTGACCATTTCACCCATTTTAGCCCAAACATTTACACGTTTAGGCTAAAACGGATGAAATTGGTCAAAACTGGTGAAACATGCACTAATAACTAAATTTGTCGTTTATATTACACTTGTTTCATCTATTTTAGCCCAAACATGTATGAATAAGTACATTTGTCGTTTATGTAAGTCATTACACCCATTTTGACCAATTTCACCCATTTTACCCCAAACATGTACATGTTTGGGCTATAACGGGTGAAATGGGTAAAAATGGGTGAAATGTGTACTAATAACTAACTTTGTCGTTTATAATACACTTATTTCATCCATTTTAGCCCAAACATATATGAATAAGTACCTTTTTCTTTTATGTGAGTCATTACTCCCATTTCACCCGTTTTAGCCCAAACATGTACACGTTTGGGCTAAAACGGGTGAAATGGGTCAAAACGGGTAAAACATGTACAAATAACTAACTTTGTATATTACACCCATTTCAACCATTTTAGTCCAAACATGTACAAATAAGTATATTTAGTCATCACACCGTTTGACCCATTTTAGCCCAAACATGTGCGTTTGGGCAAAAGCGGTGAAACGTTATTAGTACATGTTTGGGCTGAAATGGATCAACTAAGTCGTTTTTCATTTTTGTAAAATTGATTAACGTGTTTTATGACTTTACAGAACTAGATGATTGCGATGAGGGAGGCTAAAGAAGGGCAAGAAACGCCTTTGACGAACGAAGAGATATTGGGCCAGGTCTTGGGAAAGAGTCGGGGCTTTTATCCGGGACAGGGTAGGAGCTTGCCTGGTAGTTCATCATCTTCATCCTTGTCTTTTGTACATTTCCCCCGCATTACTGATGTCTCAAGAGGCGTGGGCTAGATCTTTTCTTGCGAGTCAGCAACATATATCCCATCTCTACCATCAGTTAACCAATGCCAACATCTGGGTGAGCTTGCCCACCCCGCTCGACCCAAGTTAATTTATGTATGATGAATTATTGCCCAGTAGTTCATCGTCTTCGTCCTCGTCTTCCGCACATTCCCACCCCCTCGCACCAGTGATGTCTCAAGAGGTGTGGGCTAGAGATTTTTCGGCGAGTCAACAACAAATATCCCATCTCTACCAGCAGTTGATCGATGCCGACATTCAGGTGAGCCCACCCACCTTGCTCGACCCAAGTCAATTTATGGATGATGAATTTGATGATGCCTTCGGAGATGAGTAGGTCGGGATGTGCTTGTTTAAGTTGGTTTTTGTTGAACAATTATGGTTTTGAACAATTTATGTTTACGTCTTTGAACAAGTTATGTTTATGTTCTTGTCATTGAACAATGTAGTCTTTGAACAACTTTGCCATTTAACACTTGAAGCGAATGTGATTTGTATGATTAACTTATTTTTTTGCGTTTTAAATCTGGAAGTGGAAACGGGTCGAAAAGACTTAGGAAAACGACTAAAAATAGTCTGTTGTGGCAAAAGCTGTAGACTCCTATAGCGGCTACATGTAGTCACTATATATGGTCATTATTCCTTCGTTAGTCAAACTTTAGCGACCACATGTGGTCGCTAGAGGTGGTCGTTAATTCTTTTTGTCAAATAGTTTGGGGTGAGCATCGGGTCAAAACCGACCCGACACGACAAAAACGAAACCCGAAACTTGGAAAAAACCCAAACCGAAACCGAAATTACTCGGTTTTTCTCAGTTCGATTTTTGTCGGTTTTTCTCGGTTTTTTGCTCGAACTGACCCGAACCGAAACCAAAACTAGGTAAAAACCTAAACCGAGTTAGAACCGAGTTTTGTCGGTTCGGTTGGTTCGGTTTTGTCGGGTTTCTTGGTTCGGTTCGGGTTTAATTCGGTTTTGCTCACCCCTAAAATAGTTAATTTACTTAGCGACCACTTGTGGTCATTAAAGATGTTTGGGTCAAATAGTCAATGACCCTTTAACGACTGCTTGTAGTCGTTATAAGTTTTGTCACAAAATTTTAGTCGTTGGTCAATAAAGTCAAAAAGCCAAAATGTCAAAACGGTCAAAAAAGTCAAGTCAATGACATTGTAGAAGCAAAAATTGTAGTCGCTAAAACCTTTAGCGTTAGTATTACCTAAGCAAACGGCTTTTGATCCGACTACATGTGGTCGCTAAAAACTTTTAGCGACCACATCATGAACCTCTAGCGACTACACATGAAGTCGCTAGAGGTTTCTGGTGTAGTGTATAGGATTATACTTTCAAAAACTACTGAAGTATTCATTTCAAACAATGTACAAAAAAAAACGATTCTTTCAAAAACTACTGAAGGCAAGCTATGCTTCTATTATAGGTGATATCAAAACTGTGGAATTCAAACAATGCTTCTAACAAGTATTCATTTCAAACAATGTACAAAAATGGATTCAGGACTGCGTTTGTTATATTTTGGGCTAGATGTGATTTTTGGCTTGCGCTTGATTTTTCAGGACTTAATATATGGCAAACCCGATAAGTGTCTAAACATGACCTGATATAAACTGAATCTGATTAGACCGGGAACCAATAACCAGATTGCTTATAGGGTCGGGTTGAGGGTCACATTTTGGAAAGCGAACCCAATTCAACCGGCTATATAACTCGACGACCCGACCAGATTAACACCCCAGATTAGAATTGAAGCAACTATTTTGGATTTGAACAAAACTATAAATCGAGTAGGTCCATAATCTCAAATTATGTTATGATAGTTATGAATCGACATATGAGTTTTTCAAGTGCTACTTGGGTTAATTATTTTGAATCTTAACCATCTAAAACTCGAATACCTTGCATTTCTTACAACAATATTACGACCCTGCCGGAAGTGTGTGGGGAAATATCTTGCATTTATTGGACTTGCTAAAATATTGAACTTTTCATTTTATTAAAAAATATATATATATATAAGAAGAAGAAAGGATCATCCAATTATTGAAACATGATAAACATAATAATCCAATAAACAAAGTTGTCATATAAACAAATGATAATCCTAATCGGTTGATTTGTTCCAAGATTCCTGTAGTAGTATAAAGTTAAACGAGTCTTGACATGCCATATGGTTAACCTCCATTCAAACTATTTTATGGAAGGCCCGATTCAGATTAATTAAGTGATTAAGAATTAATAGAAATATACTACGTATAATCTAATAGAAATATCTTCAAAAGCTGTTGAATCTATGTTAATGTAGGTGTAGCACGTCGGGTCTTCGATCCATGGCTTTTAGTTACATATGCTATTGTGCAACCAGGCTATATGTTGCACTCTGATATTTTTAAAGCTGCAAACTTGCAGTATCAAACGGCTCACCAGCAAGACTCTAGATATAGACACGGTAGGAACATATTTTATAAAATATTATGACAACCAGAACTTGGGTTAAGTTACATATCCGATCCTACCAATTAAAATTTTTGCTTCCTATTTCCTTATTTGTATCGAATTTCCTTATTTGTATCGAATCCAAATCCGCAAGAGAGATGATAGCTCCCAAGTTGTTAATATTTATTGCAGGCTAACTAATATAAAATCCAAAGGCAAAAATCCTCTTTTAGCCGCTTCGTAATCTTGGCTCAAATCCTTTCTGGAGTCTATATATATCTAGTTCAAGTTCTACTAAAGCATAGCAAAGTCTACCACACCTTGAAGTGTAAACACATGTTAAAAATGGCTATCACCCCACTCCTAATTTTGATCCTACTTACTTTCTCGCTTAGCATTGCAGAAGGAAGTGAATCTGACTTGAAAACTTACATTGTCCATGTAAAGAAACGACAAGCTTCACTGTCCAGGCAAAATGACGATCATAAAGCATATCATCGGTCATTTCTTCCCATTCGTATCGCATCATCAGAAAAACAGGAACCATTGCTTTACTCGTACCAAAATGTGGTCAGTGGTTTTGCAGCAAGACTCACTGAAGCTGATATTGAAGCCATGAGAAAGAAAGACGGATTTTTATCAGCTCGCCAAGAAAGAACGTTGAAGATTAAAACGACTCATACACCAAGATTCTTGGGGTTGCATCAAGAATCTGGGCTTTGGAAGCAATCAAGTTTTGGCAAAGGTATCATCATTGGAATGCTAGATAGTGGAATAGTACCGGACCATGATTCATTTAGCGACTATGGAATGCCACCACCACCTTCTAAATGGAAAGGGAGGTGTGAGTTTAACGCATCAAGCTGCAACAACAAACTCATAGGAGCAAGATCATTTAACATTGCAGCAATGGCATCTAATTCAAGCACGAAAGTAGAGACACCACTTGATGAAGACGGACATGGGTCACATACTGCAAGCACGGCTGCTGGGCGGTTTGTGAAGAATGCAGAAGCGCTCGGTGGTGCTTCAGGGACAGCTGTTGGGATAGCACCCTATGCTCATCTGGCAGTTTATAAAGTATGTTTCGGTCCAGACTGTCCAGAAAGTGACATACTAGCTGGGCTAGATGCTGCAGTTGCGGATGGAGTTGATGTGATATCAATTTCCCTTGGAGAAGAAGAGAACGCACCTTTTTTTCAGGACAACATTGCAATAGCCTCATTTTCTGCCGTTCAAAAAGGAATATTTGTGAGCTGTGCAGCAGGGAATGCAGGTCCGTTCAACGGCACTGCAACAAATGTGGCCCCGTGGGTTCTAACAGTTGGAGCAAGCACCACTGACAGAAAAATTAAAGTCACAGCAAAACTCGGTAATAATAAAGAATTCGATGGTGAATCTTTATTCCAGCCAAAAGACTTCCCAAGTACACTGATGCCACTAGTATATGCTGGTATTAGTAAGAAGCAAGATTCCAAGTTATGTGTCAACGGATCTCTTGACAGTATTGATGTCAAAGGAAAAATAGTTTTGTGTGAAAGAGGTGTGACTGCGCGAATAGAGAAGGGGGAAGTGGTCAAAAACGCAGGTGGTGCAGCTATGATACTGATGAACCAAGAAGCACAGGGATTCAGCCTAGATGCCGACGCACACGTTCTTCCAGCAGCACACGTGAGTTATGCAACTGGACTCGAGATTAAAGATTACATCAACTCAACACATACACCATTAGCAACATTATTGTTCAAGGGAACAGTAATTGGAGACCCTCTAGCTCCAGCTGTCTCTTCGTTCTCTTCCAGAGGGCCTAATACCGTGAGCCCCGGAATTTTGAAACCAGATATTATTGGACCAGGAGTTAGTATTTTAGCAGCATGGGCAATCCCACTGGCTGGAGATACCAACAAAAAATCACCATTTAACCTAATGTCTGGAACTTCAATGTCATGCCCACATCTCAGTGGTGTTGCGGCGTTACTCAAATCTACACATCCGTATTGGTCACCAGCAGCTATAAAGTCGGCTATTATGACTTCTGCAGACCTAGTTAATCTCAAAGGTACACCAATTGTAGATGAAACACTAGAACCAGCAGACATATTTGCTACTGGTTCAGGTCATGTAAACCCGTCAAAAGCTAACGATCCTGGACTGATCTATGATATCCAGCCTGATGATTACTTACCTTACTTGTGTGGTTTGGGATACACTGATAAAGAAGTTGGGATCATAGCACATCGGGAGGTTAAATGTGCGACAAAACCTAGCATACCAGAAGGACAGTTGAATTACCCTTCGTTTGCTGTTACATTGGGATCATCTCAAACATTTACAAGGACTGTAACTAATGTTGGAGAGGCATATACATCATATGCTGTCACAATTAGTGCTCCCAAAGGAGTATCTGTGATTGTGAATCCCAACAAGATTAACTTCACAAAAATGAATGAGAAGGCTACATACTCCGTGACATTCACTCGCACAAATAAGGAAGTTGAAGAATATTCTCAAGGTTATATAATGTGGGTATCTAGTAAATACATGGTTCGAAGTGTAATCTCTGTGAACTTCAAGTAAAACTAGCCATGAACTTATGTACCTATAGTGGTTGAGTGTGATAACGAATACCACGTTAAGTTAATGCTTATCTTTAATACAAGAATTTCATTTAACTCATATTACAAAGCTGAAAGCTGTGCTTTCCTAGATTTTCAAGATCCATCTATTTAAATTTAAATTACATGTTCTAGTATTAGTTACCACATATGCATCAATGCTATGTGAATCCATGTATGGTTAAGATTGCTGGCACCGATCTGTGGTCTAGTACGGGTAGAATTTCCTTTCTTTATAAGAAGAAATGATCAAGTGGAGCTTTGTGTGTCCATGCAATATATGTGAGGATCATTGGGGGACTAAGATAAAGTACCCTCTTGAGTGGACGAACCCTTCAGAGTGATAGCTCTTGACGAGTTCCATTTGGGAGGTGAGGTAACCATCACTATCAGTTGGTCGGCAACAAAAACTATGGCCAGGATCTGGTATCTTTTAAAAGTACAAAACCTATTTATTATTTTAACATTTGGACATAGCTATTGTTTTAAAGTTATAAATATTTGTATCTATTTACTTTTTAAACTTCCAAATAAAGAATAGTTAGAATCTGATAGTTGTGATGCTCTGGTATGTATTTATTTATTGTTTGAGGGGACTTTCAAGAAACATGTCAAGATCAAATGGATATAATTATTTCAAACTTGTCAAAATCAAGGATGTTTGTTTACTTCTACTAGTCCAAATAAATCAAATTTCTTCTACAATAATAACCCAAAATCCACAAAACCGTCACAACACAAATATGGACAAGATAGAGCACAAGATGATCGATGTGAACGGAATAAACATGCACATAGCAGAGCTTTGTCATGGCCCAACGTTCCTCCTCATCCACGGCTTCCCAGAGCTATGGTATACCTAATACCTGGCGCCATCAGATACTCTACCTTGCCGCTAACAGCTACCATGCAGCAGCACCAAATCTTCGTGACTATGGAGCTACGACTGGAGCACCAACTGATGATTTACCAAGTTCACAATCCTCCGTGTGGTTAGTGACTTAATTGGTGGAGCTTATAGATGCTGTGATCGGTGTCAATGAGGAGAAGATATTGGTCGTGGCACAAGATTGGGGTGCAATTATTGCGTGTGGTTTGTGCCTTTACAGGCCTGATAAAGTTAAGGCATTGGTGAATATGAGTGTTAGTTTTAATCCAAGAGATCCAAAATTTAAGCCGATTGATGTTTAAGTGCTGTATACTGCAACGTACGATTACTACATTTCAAGATCTCAGTTTCTCTTTATATCCTACATTTTGTTTTTAACACCATAGAAAATGTTACCAAGTTTCTTTTGATCATAAAAACCATGAAATGGTAATCAAGTTTGAATTTTGTTTTAATTTAGTCACTCCAAGTTTCTTTTGATCATAAAAAACAGTCAGAAGTTTCATAGTGTTCCACTGTTGTGTAATTTGTATGTTTGAGTAACCAAAACGGAGAAGTTCTTGAACTTTGTTATTATTTTTTTATGACTTATATTTTTTTTATGCGTTCATGAGTTGGTTGTACACTGAGTTGGTTGAAATTAGTGGTAATCAGAGGGTGAGTGTTTATTATTAAAGTACAATCAAACAATGCACTTATTTTGAACATTTACGCAACAATGGAACACTATTGAAACTTGAATAGTTTTTGTGGTTAATATAAAGTTCGAGTGACTTAATTGAAACAGTGGTGAAACTTTTTTACCATTAGGCAACATTTTCCCAAGAAGTTGTAACCACTTGAGCTAATTCAATATTTTATAATTAAACTATAATAAAAAATATTTATCAAATTAACCACAAGGGGTGACCCAGCAGCAAGAATAACAGCCTTCCAAAGAGGAGGTCACGGATTAGTCGGCTCGCAATGTCGAGTCATAAACCCAAGTAACAAAAAAAAGGACAAAAAACTTGGGTCAACCCATTTTGACCGTATTCGTTCGACCCAACTCGTTTAACCCAAATTTTAATTTGGCTGTTTTGACACGTTACCAAAACCCAGGACCCGTTTTGCCATCTCTATAGTTATTGATAAAGGTCCATATGTTTGATTTATTGACATAGCGGGAAGAAGAAGGGAACGCAACTGTATTGGGTAGTTACCACAATTTGACATTTTTAGTTCTAATTATATGTTCATTCATATAATATGCAAAAGACGTCACTTTAAGAATTAAAAAAATGAACTATTTTAAAGCTAAAATTTATAGTTAACTGTGACTTTGAATAGATCTATACGACACTTGGTTTCACAACCTCATTAGGTACTCTAAGCAATTTGTTGGTACAACTTTCAATGTGAGCATAGCCACCGATCATTGTATTTCGTGGCTTTTACTTTTGTGTCTATATTTATTTAGTTTTGCTTAACAAATGCCAGTTAATTTGAAACAAGCTGTTAGCACGAGGATTGGAAGGTGTTAAAGATATAAGCTTTAGTTCCTAAAAGTACAAGTCTATAAAGTTGAAGGGCCAAAGTGATGTATTCACAAACTTTAAGGAGTATTTGTGGAGTTCTCATTCTTGAAGCTATATAAGCCAAGATTCAGCTTATTATCTCATTCACGTTTATTTTACTGTGTGTTTTCCATCTCTCTTCTCTCATGTGTTTCACTGAGTTGAGAGAAACCCTAGTTTGTGTAATCTGTTTGTCTATTCTTTTCTGTATTGTAAAACTCTATTCTATAGCCATCATTGATATAATAAAAGTGAGCCAAGGGGTGGTTGGCTGGGTTCACTCTTAAAACTGATTTTGTGATAATTTGGCTTTGGTTTATAAGTTTCTACATGGTATCAGAGCCAGGTTGCTCTATACCAAAGCGTTTTTAAAGATCGTAAAGTTTTTCATAAACTAGGGTTTCTCATATTTTGGGGGTTTTGATCTATTGGTGTAGATCTTGTTGTTCTGTGAGTAGATCTTGTAATCTTGATATCAGATCTTCAAGATCTGAAGGTTAATTGGTTTTTCTCAAAAATTACGGTTTCATAATTTTTGGGGGTTTTTTGATCCTGGTGGTTTCTTAACTAATTACTTCTTAATTTAGTAATCTTGTGAGTTAATTAGTTCTCGGAGTGTGTCAATTTCATTTTTTATCAAATTTGTTAAAATTAGGGTTTACTGTATCAAACTCTAATTCAGGTTGTTTTCTTGATTTTTAATTGATAATCTGACTAATTTCAAGTTTCTTGAAACAAAAATCAAAAACCCTAAAATAATTCTTAGGGTTTTTCTGGGTCAGATCTGTTTTTTCAAATTGTTATTGTCTAATATCATTTTTTCTTTATTTGCAGGTGTTCTTTCCGCTGTGCTGTTGGTTTGTTTGGATCTTCTTGATCCTGGTTCTTGGTCTATTGGAAGTTTGCGTGGTTGTAATACCTCTCACACCTTCTTTTAGGTTTTTTATTACTTTTTTTTATTGATTAGGTTGTTTGGAGGTTGAGTAGATTAAGGGATTTGTTTGATTGGAGTTGGTTGAGTTTGTTGGTGGTTATTTGTGACTGCGGAGATACAAGGTGTGGTTGTTGTTCTTTCTGTTTCTGTTTCTTGATTGTGTTCTTGTTTCTGTTTTTATTTGGTGATCATCATGGTTGATGGTCAAGATGATAGGGGTAAGGGCCCTCAAGGGGGAAGTAGTGAATTAAAATTGGATATATATGACCATTTGTATTTACACCCTCAAGACATTGGTGCTCAGTTGATTACCTTCAAACTTGAAGGTACTGAGAAATGAGAACTATAAGGTCTGGCCCGCTGCTGTGCAGTTAGCTTTACACACTAGAAACAAACTTGGTTTTATTAATGGAAAATGTGTTAGAGATCCCAATGATGTTCTTTATCAGACACAATGGGATAGGTGTAATTCTGTGGTGTTATCTTGGATTCTTGGTTGTATTTCACAAGATCTTTATAAAGGTCAAGTGTTTTCTGTGAATGCTAAGTCTGTTTGGGATGAATTAAGTGAAACATATAATAAAGAAGATGGTTATGTGATTTATAATTTGCATCATAAAATGCATACTTTAACTCAATCTGGAATGAGTCTTTCTGAATACTTTCATGAGTTTAATGCATTATGGAGGCAGTTTGACTCTCTTGTTGATCTGCCCACATGTATTTGTGAAACTGCTCCCACTTTGAAAAAGCATTCAGATCTTTTGAGGCTGATGCAATTTCTTATGGGTCTTGATGATAGTTTCAGCTCTGTGAGAAGTCTTATTCTCACTACTGATCCTTTACCTGATGTTAAGTCTGCTTTTGCTACTCTATCTAGAGATGAGTCTCACATAAATAGCCATGTGACTAGTAAATCTGTTAAGAATGGGGCTGCAGCCTTTGCTGCTAAGCCCTATACTGGTAATTCTCAAAACAATAACTAGGCTTCTAATAGAAACAACAATAATAATAACAGAAGGTTTGGCAGGGTGTCAAATCTTGTCTGCAAGCATTGTAACATGAATGGTCATACTATTGATAGGTGTTTTGAATTGGTTGGGTATCCACATGGTTTTGTTAAAAAAGGCAATGCTAATAATGATAATAATGTGATTGATAACAAAACTGATACTAGTAAGAGTATCTCTCATACTCTTACCAGTGATTAGTATAACAGATTAATGTCCTTACTTAGTGGTTCAGGTGATTCTAGCAAGGCTCATGCTAGTATTGCAAGTACTGTTATTGCTTCAAATTGTGTGATAAGTTTCTTTATTTGTAGATTTTTTAATTTCAACTCTAATATAAGTACCTATAGTACTTATATTGGTTGGATCATTGACTCAGGAGCTAGTCAACATATTACATTTTGTGCCACTCGTCTTTATGATATAATGGATGTTTCTCATTTAAACCTTATTGTTGCACATCCCAATGGGACTGTTGCACAAGTTAAAAAATTTGGAAGCTTTAAATTTGGTAATAATATGATTTTAAAAGATGTGTTGGTTGTTCCTGGGTATCATGTGAGTTTGTTATCTGTTCATAAGTTGTCTAAGGATAATAGTGTATTTGTCAGTTTTAATGATAAAACTTGTAAAATTCTAGATTTAACTCAAAGGTTCCTGATGGGGACTGGTAGTGAGAAAGGTGGTCTTTATTTTGTTGATGAAGGTAAGAGGGTTAATAATAGTAATATTAAAATTTGTCTTATGTCAAATTGTATTTGGCATAATAGACTTGGATACCCTCGACCAAGTCTTAACTGATTTAAACATAAACTAAAAGACCTTAAGAGTACTAATTCTGAACCCTGTGAAATATGTCATAAAGCTAAACAAACAAGAGAACCATTTCTATTAAGTTATCATAAAACTAAAAATATGGGTGATCTTGTTCATTTAGATGTGTGGGGACCATATAAGGTGACTAGTAGAGATGGTTTTAAGTACTTTCTTACTGTGGTAGTTGATTACACGAGAGCTGTTTAGGTGTTTCTGATGAAAAACAAAACTGAGGTTTTTGATCATGTTAATAGTTTTTATAATCTCATTAAAAACCAGTTTGAAAAAACCGTTAAAGTTTTTAGAAGTGATAATGGGACAGAGTTTGTAAATAAGAGGTTTGAAGCTTTTCTTTCCAATAATGGCATTTTACATCAAACTTTTTGTCCTTATACACCCCAACAGAATGGTGTAGCAGAGAGAAAACATAGGCACTTGTTAAATACTGCTAGAGCTCTCATATTTCAGGGGGGGTTGCCTTTGAACATGTGGACTGAATCTATTCTAACTGCTACTTACCTTATTAACAAGTTGCCAGCTGTGTTGTCTGGTAAAAGTCCTTTTGAAATGGTGTATAAAACTGAACCTAATTTGTTTAATCTAAAATGTTTTGGTTGCTTATGTTTTTCAACTGTTTTAATGAATCTGATAAGTTTGCATCGATAAATGTGTGTTTGTTGAATATGCTTTTGATAAAAAAGGATACAAACTTTATAATATTGATCAAAAGAAATTTATTTTTTCAAGAGATGTAAAGTTTTATGAAACTGTATTTTCTTTTAAGAATACTTCTTTTACTAAAGACTTTGTGTTTGAGGATAATGAAGTTAATGGTTTAAATTTCTTTGATCAAGAAATTGATAGCAGTCAAAATAATTTTAGAACCAATGAACCCAATGATGATAAGATAAGTAGTATAGATGGTAACAGCAAGTCTGTACCTGACCCTAGTACCAATAAGCCTAGTGTCATCACTGTAGAAGAAGATGTTAGTGTTGATGAGCATCTGCATACTGAAACTATAAATACTCTTACGCACACGGTGATATAGATTTCAATTTGCCAGTTGATATAGTAGAGACTGTAGACACAGTTAGTGTAGACAACACTAGTGACACTTCTAGTAGGAAGGACATTGAAATAGTGAGTATGCAACAGAAACTGTTGTTTCTGATGGTATACAGGGTACTAGTCATGTTGATGATGGATATATATCTGAGGGTGAGGAATTAGACATGTTTGGTAAAATGTTTGAGTCATCAAAACCAGCAGGGGCACAAACTGTTAGAAGAACTAGTAGAATGACAGCTTTACCATCTAAATATAAAGATTATGAGCTTAATAAGAATCATAAGTATGGTATAGATAAAGTTGTTAAATACTCCAACTTAAGCTTTGATAACTTTGTGTTCACATCTAGTCTTAATAAAATTTATGAACCTACTACCTATGAAGAAGCTGTTAAAGACAGCAGATGGGTTGATACAATGAACCAAGAAATAGAGGCTTTAAATAGAAATGGTACTTGGGTTATTGTAGAAATTACTGGTAGAAAAGCTATAGGCTATAAGTGGGTTTTCAAAGTTAAATATAAATCTGATGGAGAAGTTGAGAGGTTTAAAGCTAGACTAGTTGCTAAAGGGTTTAATCAGAGAGAAGGAATTGATTATGAGGAGACTTTTTCTCCTGTTGTTAAAATTGTTAATATAAGATGTGTTTTGAGTATTGTTGTAAATAACAAGTGGCCTTTGTTCCAACATGATATAAATAATGCATTCTTATATGGTGAATTAGAGGAAGATGTGTACATGACCTTGCCAGAAGGATTTTCTGATAAGAATGATAAAAGAGTTTGTAAACTGGTAAAGTCTTTATATGGATTAAAACAAGCTCCTAGAAAATAGAATGAGAAATTGGTATATGTGCTTAAAGAAAATGGGTTTGTGCAAAGTCCAAATGATTTTTCTTTGTTCATTAAAAATGATAATGATATTTTGTTGATATTGTTGGTATATGTTGATGATATTATCATCACTGGGAACAATATTGATGAAATTAGCAGATTTAAGAAATTTTTAAGTTCAAAGTTTTTGATTAAAGACTTGGGTAAACTCAAATATTTTATGGGAATAGAGGTTCTTGATATTGATGATGGTATTTGTCTTACTCAAAGGAAATATTGCACTGAGCTCTTAACTGAGTTTGGTATGTTTGGTTGTAAACTATGTAACTCTCCTATTGAGACAAATCCAGATAATAAAAAGCTTGTTTCTAAATTTGGAGATGATGAACCTTTGTCTAGTATAACAAACTATCAAAAACTTGTTGGCAAATTAATTTACTTGACTTTGACAAGGCCAGATATCTCTTATGTTGTGCATTGTCTAAGTCAAGTAATGCATAAGCCTATGAAGTCTCATTTGAGGCGTGCATTTAGAGTTTTGAGGTATTTGAAAAAGGAGCGTGGTCTTGATGTCACTTTTAAAGAAGGTGATAATAAGAGTATAAAAGTGTTTGTTGATTCTGATTGGGCAAAATGTAAAGTGACCAGAAGATCTGTAACTGGTTATAGTGTATTTCTGGGAAATAATTTGGTTTTCTGGAAAAGTAAAAAGCAAGCCGTTGTTGCTAGATCCTCTATTGAGGTTGAGTTCAGGGAAATGTGTAATGTGTGTTGTGAAGTTATGTGGATCACCAAAATTTTGGCTGATCTGCATGTTGGCGTGAAGTTTCCTGTGGAAATGTATTGTGATACCGATTACGCTATCACCATTTCTATTAATCATGCTTCATGAAAGAACAAGCATTTTGAGATTGACCTTTATTTTTAAGGGAAAAAATGATGGTTTTATAAAAAGCCAGTTAAGGTCAGATCGAGGATAATGTAGCAGTCTGTTCACCAAAGGTCTTAACATTTCGACCATAACGGTTTTGCAAAGTTCTTGGTTTGATTAATGTGTTTCAGGATAATGCTGGTGAACAAGGCAAGGATGATGGGGGAGCTTCAGGAAGCTAAAGCTTATGGGGGAGTGTTAAAGATATAAGCTTCAGTTCCTAAAAGTACAAGTCTATAAAGTTGAAGGGCCAAAGTGATGCATTCCTGAAACTTTAAGGAGTATTTGTGGAGTTCTCATTCTTGAAGCTATATAAGCCAAGATTCAGCTTATTATCTCATTCACGTTTATTTTACTGTGTGTTTTCCATCTCTCTTCTCTCTTGTGTTTCACTTGGTTGAGAGAAACCTAGTTTGTGTATCTGTTTATCTATTCTTTTTTGTATTTTAAAACTGTTATTCTATAGCCATCATTGATATAATAAAAGTGAGCCAAGGGGTGGTTGGTTGGGTTCACTCTTAAAACTGATTTTGTGATAATTTGGCTTTGGTTTTATAAGTTTCTACAGAAGGGATAGCCGTAGTATTCAGTTAATTGAAGCTGAATTTGCCAATTGGGTACCGAAAGAGTTCTGAGAAAAATCTTAGCTTATCGCAACCCCGGCCACCTATTCTACCCAAGAGTCTATTACAGGACTCACCTGATAATCTGCCCTTATGGTTGTCTGGATATTATTGCTTACTATACAAGCAAATATGAGAAAACAGGCTTTACTGGTGGGCTAAACTACTATCGATCCTTCAACTCATAAGTTCCAATGCATTTCGCGGGTTCTTAAAATAGGTTGCAGGTACCAATGTTTATATATAGTATGCATTATGATTACTTGATTATCATAATTTGCTAATTTAAGAGTGAAATGATCATTTTGAGAGTAGATCTGGAACTGATTCGTGTATGTTTCACATTTGTGCTTTAAGGTACAATAAGTTTATATATCAGTATACAAATAATGAGTATTGAATGAAAAAAATAACAATACAACTACTAAAAGTTAATAACTTGGTGGGTTGAACAAATTAACTCAACATAACACGTTAGATTTATGTCTACCAGTTACTATACCAAGTGACTACATATTCATTGTTGCAACTTCAGCTAAATCAGTTTCTTCAACCCTACATGATGTAACGACGACAATGAACAAATACTTAAGGACATTCTAACTGGAAAATACATATTGCATAATGAACAAATACTTACGGTTTTGGTAAGTTTGAAGGATTTTCAATTTGAGTTAAGGAGCTAGGAGAACTTCCACCAAGGTGGATCATATTTTCAGATGAATCTGTACTTGACTGCACATAATTTTCAAACATATGGAATGTGTTAACATAAAACAAAATAAATACATATGAAGAAGAGACAATGGTATACAGGGAGTTTTATGTATAATTTACCCTTGGTTCATTGGGGTTTTTCAGCTCAGCAAGTTGAAGATCCTGATATTGGACTTGTTGTTTCTTCTTTTCACGTAGAAGGACAATTACGCATTTACACGTGAAAAACATGAGAATCAAAGCCAGCAGAGATAATATCAGGGATTCTATCAAAATCACTGATCCAAGAGCTGTACATCATGTAACGTAACCATTATCAGTTGAATAGTGAAGGTGCGTGTCTCTAAAGATCTAAATACATATGGTATCTAACTGATCAAAAGTAAACATGCATATCAAATGAAAATCTTATTGATGAGCACATAAAAAAAAAGTTTGAAGTTAACTAAAATAAACTTACAGTGAGCTGCCACTGGATTCATGGGCATCCTTGTTATCAAGTTTATGGTAGCTTCAGCGATAAGAGGCACTGACATGTTTTCTGCACAATATGGACAGCGCCCATACCACCCCATATCATTAACACGCACTCGAATGACTCCAGCCTGTTTTCCTCCCTAATGGTCAGATATGAAGTATTAATTTTACCAAAGTGGCAGAGGGAACAACAGTTTCCAGTGTGAAATATGTTATTTTCATCTGACACAGCTAGCATTAAGTGTTGATAGTAAAAGAAGAATATAAGGCTCACAAAATACGTAAGTCGATGGAGAAGCATGTTGCAGTCATCAATTGTTCCACGGAATCTAATGCCTTTTGCTTTGACAGTAAAATGTCTTGAGATTTTAACAAATGTTATAAGAGGTTGCCATTGCTTGCTATTCTTCAACTTCAGTTCCGTTGTGCTTATAAGATTGGCTGGCAGCTTGGCTGAGAAATATCCAGAAGAAACTTCCACAGAAAACATGACCCGAAAGTGGGTCTTATTGCCTGCAATTTCAACGGAAAGATATTAGATATCCCTGTATCCTTAGGTATAAAAGGTAATGGACGGGCTCAATTGAAATACATACTTGTTTGATAACAGCGTTGTTCCCATATAATACCAACGTACTCATCATCTGTCCTATATTTGTCATTATACTTGCTTTTACATCTGAGTCATTTAAAGATGGCCTTGTGTTCCATGACAGTCATATTGTAACTCTGTAACATTTTTATATAGAATTTTTATTTTTGAAAATGTTTTTTTATACAAAATATATTTCCCAGACTTGAAAAAATAGGTCATCTTTGAATGACCCGGAAACGGGACAAATAAAACATAGGAGTAAATAATATGCAAATAACCCTTGATAATATACATGTTCACATCCGCCACTACAATCTCAACTTGAACTATAATTTCATATCACATCAAACAGTACTTCCATGTCCTAATATATTACAAATTGGAATATTACTTCATAATGCGAAGTAACAAATTAGGTAGAATTCATATAATTTTATTGATACACTTGTTTGTCTAGGTTAATACTGCTTTATTCATTTCAGTACATATCAGAACATTTAATTCTTAAAATCATAGTAAACCCTAATGTACCTGGAAAGTGAAGAAGATCTGGATCCCCAATGGAAAAGTTAAAATTGTCTCGTTCTCTATCAAAGATCAGGAATCCTTTGTCTTCTTTCTCATTATCCAAGATGATGAATTTAGGTACATTAATGAATGGAGGATCATTGATTGGTTCGACGATGATTTGAACATTCAAATCACTGTGTCCATTTCTATCAATTGCGGAAACTGTAATAGTATCAGTTCCATAGAAGTCCTCCTCTCTGTTTTATAAACATTATAAATAACTAGTCAACATATATATGCAACATAATTACCAATATTCTAACATAAAACGGTACCTACTCTCGTCCCAAAATCATTGTTCACTTCAAAAAATAAATAAATAGGTAAAGACTAAAGATGATTAAAACTATTGGGGAGGTACTCGATAAATAACCAAAAGCGTTAGTTTGATGTGTAGTACTATACCCAATATATTGGAGTGACTGGATGGCAAAATTGATGAGTTCCAAGGTACCAACTAAATGCAAGTATTGAGGGTTCTCTTCCACTATACCAACTGAAAGTTCATTCCACATGGGTACCGGATCCCAAAGCCGCATCGAAAGAGGAGAGAGAAAAACCTTCCCATGTTCGGCACTAAGCTTAACTGATATATACTGTTGGGAATTTGAATATGCGAGCATAAAGCTAGGAAAACCACTGTAAAAAGAGACAATTAGTACAATGGTACTCAGACTAAAGAGGCTCTATAACACTTAACAGCTTACCCAAATTTAGGACTTAGTGCATCTTCAGTTGCTTGCAACGATTTTGGAGAAGAAACAAACTGCGGAGGGATAGGGAGAACATCGAGGTTTACACTAGCTGAAACAGTGATGCCTGTTACATCTGAAAATGTGTACATAAATGTATCACTTCCATAATATT
>OU343217.1:79166348-79311964 GCA_910596185.1 Chrysanthemum makinoi
GATCCTTGTTCGAGCTTATTATCAAAAATGAAGACTTGGAAATCTAGTTATTGTTGGGTGTCTTTTACCTTTTCTTTTACCACTTAGGGGAACTGGGCTCTTACCACCACAAAATAACTATCACTATAAAGAGTTACGTTGTAGTGCTCAGTGTCACATTCAATTGTGGATTTTCAAGAGGTAATGTACGTCTTATACTTGATGGTTGGTTGGATGAAGAGTATAGAGTACTTAGAGATTCAATGGAGGATGAAGTCTCGACACCGCTCTTTGTTACATGTGTGCAAGTTTAACTCACGAGTTCAGGTTATTCTACTTCAGGATCAAATTCATCATATTGGATTTTTCTCCATCAGTTGTCACGAAAAAGAGCCTACTGAATGATAATGAGGTTGACTATATGTTTTGCCAAAATAGGTTGAAAAGAGAGAGATTATGACGTATAAACACAACAGTTCATGCCTCGTTCCCTAAAGAAAAGAAATGTGTACGCTTCAGTGCGCATTATCTTCCGAAGAAGAGAAATCTTCTCAATTATGACCATTCTCATCAACATGCTTCATGCTTTTTCCATGCGCTTCAGTCATCAAGTGAATCGGACTACTGATAATTACTCTTATTCCACTTGCTCAATATAATGAAGATGGCGACATCATGTGCTAATTTTGCGGGGGAGAAGTGTGAATTGATTACATTTGGATGATAATCACTTGTTAATCAAGAATGGCATCTCCGTATACAATTCTTGAGGGGGATAAGAAGTGTGATAATACTTCATGGTTGATTTATATCTGAGAATGTATTGTCAAACGGCTCCTAACTCATGTAAGAACCGAGCTTCTTCTTATCGGATCATCTTTACATGGAGTTTCTTCTAAGAGCCGTTGGTTGACATCTTCACTCGAATTGATGAGTTTATCGACAAAGTGCTTCCGGTTAATGCTTCACGTATACATCAACATGATGATTCAAAACAATCTCTCTGTTCTTGTTTGATGTGATTGGTAGTTTGGTGTTACCATCTTGTGTGTGTCGTGTGTCGTGGCCTGATTCTGATTTCCTTGATGAACATCTTTCTGTTCTTGTTTGATTGGGAGGGATTTTAGTTAAGGGATTTGCAAGATGTAAGTTAATTGGGATGCTTTTTGGTGGGATGCTTTTTGGTGTGAGTTGAAGATGTTAACTATCTATTCCCCAACTGACCAATCTTGAAGAAGGTCGAGTCTACAGATGCGGTTCTACATTTGCTGCTACATGTTAGAAGACTAAAGATGAGTTGCATTTGATTATCAAAATACTTCTTCTTAATCTGAGCATGTATCAAAAAGATTGTCAGTTTAGGGGAGAGAGCACTAATTGGGGAGGAGTGAAAAAGTCGATTCAATCCCAATTAGACTTGCTCACTTACTTCAGCAAGTTGATTCTCAAAGATATATTTGTGCTTATAGTGTTCTTCTCAAAGATCTCATGTATACGGGCTTACAAAGAGTTGCTGATTCTGAAGTATCAAAACCAGCCAAGGGGAAGGGACAGTATCTAAACGCGAGTAAACTTGATGAGCTTAATACCTCTAAGTGATTGAAGAAATCCTGGGAAGACATATGTCATTACCACAGAGAAAATCAAGGTTTGACTCATGGCGTTTAGTGTTCTCATTCCAACTATGTGGGGGAAGAGATGTTAGAGAAAGTTTCTGAAGATAAAAGAGGTACACAAGTACGACATATTCAGGGGAGATAAATGTGTAACATGAGGGAGGTGTTATCAGTTATTCTCTCGTTGGGAATGTGTGTACTTCGGATTCTTGAGCTTCATACACATTCATCAGGGATGAAAGATGTGAACATAGGGGAGGTGTTCTTCATTACCCTCATGATGTGTATTCGGGAGAGTTCTTGGATATTGGTGTACTTCGGATTCTTGAGCTTCATACACATTCATCAGGGATGAAAGATGTGAACATAGGGGAGGTGTTCTTCATTACCCTCATGATGTGTATTCGGGAGAGTTCTTGAGAATTATACAAAGAGACTGACTGCATCAATTCAACTAATTGGGGAATTCTCTTGACACCTTTGGAATGGACGCTTCACTTCGATGGGAAAAGGAAGTTGAGAAGAAATTTAAAGAGTGGGATGATACGTTCTTTGTTTCTTCTGGATGATATAACCTCGAACAAATAATCACGGTGATTATTCTTAAAAGGAGCAGCGGGATTTATGATAATGGTGTGCTTCTTTGTGCACCTGGCTAAGAGAAGCTTGAAATAAAGCTCTGAATCTGCTCAGCTAAAGGATTTTCGGTTTGGGGGGAAGTTGCGAAAGTCTCACTTTCAGGTGGTTCAATTTCTTTCTTCAATGCAAGAGCCTCGGAAGCTTTGGTGGTGGAAGTTTAAGAGATGACGAATTCTATCCACTACGACGTCGATATCCTTTCGACCCTTTCATCATCATCATCTTAAACTATATCATCTACTCTATCTTTGTATATAATTATCGAAAACAAAATACAAAAATAAAAACCAAAAAAAAAGAAATAGAAAAATTCAAAACCTTCAAAAACCCATAAAAATCAGAAAATTTGAAAAAGACCAAAAATATTGTTTTTCTAAGACGTGTCTTCGGTATCGATAATCTGCGGTCTTAGAAATGTCATTCAATAATGGCGCGGGACCATAGATGAAGTTAAAACGAGGAGGTGTAAATTTTTTTCTAAACATGTCAAAATGATGGCTTGCAGTTGTTTGACTTGTAACCCGTGCTTAAACCATGGTTTGCTATTATTTCGGATAGCAACCCGCTTTAAAAGAAAGGAAAGTCTGCACTAAACCAATTTTCAAATATTTCGTGCACTTATCCTAAAACAATGAGGAAAGTATGTGGAAGAAGACTGTTGTTCCTACTCAAATATTTTTCCGTCAAATTCTTGAGAAAATATTTGTTTTAATAATGGTGGAAAATGAGTTGCTTGAAAATTTATCAGATTGAGTTTTTCGTAAAATTGAAAACTCAATCAATGACTTTTTAAACCTTTTAGAAAAATGAGTCATTGTTTTCAAATCTATATCATCTAACGGACTTTCTTAATTATCCTAATATGCTTAATCAAAAATGATGTTAACCTATGTTGAAGGACTAGGTGCCTAGGATAAGATTGTTAGGATTAGATGATTAGAGTTTGAGGAACACATTATTCCCATACCTTATATGATCTGATTGATATGTTGGATTGACTTTTATTAGTCGATTCATGGATATAAGAATGTTCCCTATCCGGATCCCACAATTGAATATGATTGGATGCCGAAAGGAAAGGGTAACGACTTCTTGGGTCGACAAATGAAGCGAGCTTAATTTGACTTCAATGGAGAGTTGGCATAAATGCAACGCTAGAGGTCTCCTTGCATCGATAGATGGTTTCTTCATCAGCAAATGAAGAAACGGAGCTTAATTTGACCTCAGTTGGTATTAAAATGCAACGAAAGTCTCACGCATCGTGAGACGGTTTTTCTTCCAAGCCCTACAGCGACAACATGAGCTTCTCAACCACCTAACGTATCTTTGTGCAGGATACCATTTTTAAACAATTTTGAAAAATTAATTTTGATAAAATTGTTTTGAAAATAAATCGGATTCAAAGTTTTGAAATCAACTGGACTTTATTTTGTCAAATCTTAAGTGATTTCAAATTAAATATTTTCAAACGATATTTCATCAAAAAGTCCGTTTGTACAAAATAAGTGGTGATCTAAAGATTTAATGTTATGTCATGGTATGATTCTCTTTAAAAATCAAGGTCTTTCAAAATGAAATTTTTTCTGTTCTTGTTTGATTGTGAAATTGTTTTATTTTACTTAAAAGATCTCTTAAAACAATCATACCTGACACTAACAATCTTTAATGTCTTAAAATGGCCCTTATCTGTCATTTTTCAAAATTAAATCTTGCCACGTCTTTCCCCAAACTTTTCTAAATGATTTAAATCAATTGGGATCACAAATCTCAAGAGGTTTGAAATTTTTGATCGGGGAAGAGATAGTGATTTAAATCTCTTATCTGTTTAAATGGAATTGGTTTTAGTCCTTTAAAGGCACTCCTGCCTCCATGTGCCAGACGATTTCAATATACATAATGCACATGTTGAGGGGGAGCATTTATCCAAAAACTAGATGAGTTTTAAATGGACACATATTCTCCCATAATTTCTAAACCTTATTAAATCACTTGGGATCCAAAATCTCAAAGGGTTTGATATTTTTGATCGGGGAGAATTTGTGATTTAATATGAAATCTGATAACAAGTGATCGTTTTGACTCAAAGTGCAGGCTGCTCTCCCATATGTGCTAAAGCGCTTTCGATCTCGAAGCACATATTAAGGGGGAGCATTTCTAAAGTAATTAAAATATCAAGGTACAAAGGTTTCAACGTTTTATCATATGTACCTTGATTGAGTTTGAAATGGTTTTCTTAATGGCTTGTATCGTAGATGTGCTTCAAACGAACTCTTTCCTCTATGTGACAAAAATGTTTTCAAAAATCCTATGAACATATTGAGGGGGAGAATTTACCAAAGAAAATCAAATGGATTTTTCATAAGAAAATTGTGATCAAATAAAATATTTCAAAGTCCTCTTGCCTCCATGTGCTAAACAATTTCTAAATGATATGCACATGTTGAGGGGGAGGTTTTCTAAATGATCAAAACTATTAAGGTACAAAATGCTTTGATCTCGTATCACAAGTACCGTGATTGTTTTTCCAAATGATTTTTCAATTGGTTTCAAGGAAGAATGAACGGTACCAAAAGACCGACCATTTTACTTTATGTATGGAGTTATAAGGATGGTGAGGTTAGGTATTAGTTCCCACGATCCGCGAACGGAGGGATCTACCCAGGGACAATCCACTAGATAGTGTAGAAGTCCTTAGGTATGATTAAAAAGGAGAAAAGTGAGATATGGGAAGAGTGCCGACTGAGATAGAGCTAGAACTAGAATAAACCCAACAAGGTTCTAGTAATGAAGTCGGTAAGCAGAAGGGGTTGAAGAATGAAAAGAAATGAAATGAGAAAAGGTGAAAATAAATAGCCCTCGAATTCAACCTTAGAAGAAGTGGGTTCAATACATATACTCTTGGTGGTTACCAAGGTACGCGGTATTGAAGACAAGGCGTCATGGACCCAGTGACGCACTACACTAAACTTCCCAAACAACTCAAGTTCCTCTTAAAAGGACTTGTTTCATTCTCATAGGGAACCGCAATCTATTGACTTTCTCTTAGAGATTGTTGATATTGAAGGAGACCCTCTCCCTAGTCTCGGGCATAGGAACCAAATGTGCACAATTGAGTCTAGAGCCAAGAGATCATCCACAATATCTCGTTAGGACACAAAATTAATGAAGACTTCTTGTTTCACACAATGTGGAAAGTAAGAATATATTAAGAATCCTACACTTTATCCTTGTGGTATTTCGGAACATCTGAGTGATATGACAAATATTCACAATGAAGATGGAAATCCTTCTAGAGCCAACATCAAACAAGCTCTTGGTGGGTGACATGTGAGATCTTCTCGTAAGATCAAGCTTGTGACAACTGGATAGAAACGATGGGGAGATTCAATCTTGAATCAACCTTGGTCCAGGAATGGAATTGACGAATACTTTTGGAAAAACCGTTCGATGTGAAAATCTTCTTTTCTTTAGCACGTCGAATGTGTATTCATGTTTTCAAACACAAAAAGTATTTTGATTGAAAATTGATCTTTCTCATAAAACCTTCGTCGTATTGCAAAACTCTTTCTTCAAGCAATACGCGATTGTTTTCAAATCAATTTTTCATCAATCAGTGAATCTCAATTCCTTGGTTCACTCACTCCGTGTTGTCTTCTTTGAGACGTTCCGGTTTGAGAACGGCTAGAACAGTGCGAAACCTGTCAAGGAGATTCTTAGGAATCCTACCTGATGACGATACTTTATATGCGATCAACGAGAATCGTGGGCGTGTACCTCAATTCAACGAAAGTGATCAAAGATACTTCCGTGTGGTTAATTGCTAACTGTTGTTTGCGGTACATTTGGGCGGTTGCGGTGATCAGAATTGAGTCAATCAAAGCCGCATGCTCCACGGCATCCGCACTTAATTGAAGAAATCATGATGGTGCATATCTATATAACACGGCTCGATATTTTATACAATGCTTACCTTTCTGGCTGCGCAAATATCATGAACTAGTAAAGCTTGCTACTCGATAGAAAGATGTCATGATCCAGAAAGTGTGAGCATGTTGGTCCAAAAGTCACAACATCACATGAAGGCAACACAACTATGGATGATCCAGAGAGATTTGTTGTGGTGATGATCTCAAAGAAAGCTCGAAGATCATCAAAGATGTGGATCAGTTTAAGGCCTCCACTCAAAGTACAATAAAATCGGTCTATGAAGAGTCACTTCTAAAGCACAAAGATGCAGAAGTTGAAGAATTCAAGTCTACGAGCTCAAGACGGAAGATAAAATAGAATGCTAGGATTCAAAATGTAAAACATGGGGTGACCTCCCTTAGGGGAGATTGTTAGGAATTGGAAATTCCATTGTGAAGAGTCGGTCACCCCAAATATTATCTAGCATAAGTTAGCTCGTAGACTTGTCGTTATTTACGTTGTTTTGTAGTTAATTAGTTAATTAATAGCGTAGAATAGTTTAGTGTAACACCGTGGAGGAAGGACGGTCTTTACCCACGTATACACGATCCAGTAGATAGGAGGTCGTATTTTCTGTAACTATAAATACCCCTTCCATCCATGGAAGGGGTGGAGCTTTCAATCTAACCTTTTACATTTTACAAAGCAACTCTCTAGCAAGAAACTCCCTCTCTCTACTTTCTCTCTCTAAAATGGCAAACATGTATTTTGATCATCAAAGACCACCCGAATCATCAACACAATAATATTTCGATCCTCTGAGGAGGTACATCATCAAGCCCCGGTCGAAAGTGATATGTAAACGAGAAATATTGCTTACGACTCAAAAATATATATGAAACCTCTCCTCCGTCACAAAATTGAACGAAGATGAAAAGTTGGATATATGTTGACTGCATAATTAATGCGGAGTACTTATCCTAACCACCTTTTATCTCGGTAAATTCAAACGTCCCTTCAAAGTTTAAAAAGGATTTGAAATCCGAAGTTAGGTAATCTCACAGGACACGTGAAGGGCTAAGATGTTAGATGCGAAAGGGTATATAAAATCAAAATAGTAAAACCCTAACTCATTTTTATCCTTCACCCAAAAATTAAACCTACTAAGCTATCTTCCGAGCAAGCTTTCGAACAAAAAAAGAGGTAAAGTATTCCTTCGTATCACTACGTTTTCAGTACTTTTTTGTTGATTAAAAGTTCCATGGCTGCCAATAGTATGTTCTGTTCGTGTGAGGCAACAAGGTTTTACCTTGACCGGGAAGAGCTTAAAGCCTTCCTTACTGATTATCCCATTCACAAAAAATATAAGATCATGTTACCCAGCAAAAGCCAAGGTATTTATGATGCTCCAAAGAATTATGTAGGCTTGTATACACATGCATTCACCACCTCCAACCTAAGGATACCATTGCATCCCCTGATTTTAGAACTCCTTAAACTACAAAGTACACATATCTAGGTTCAACCCATTTGGCCTAGCCAAGCTCACAACATACATTGTCATGTGTAAAGCTTATAGGTTTGAATCGTCTTTGACTGTGCTTAGAGGGTTTGTGAATCTTTAGCCCAGGAGGAGGTGACATTGGCCAAAGGGGTGAACGGGATGTGCCCATTCTTATTGAGAAGCCTTTTACAAATATCGAACTAGAAAGGGAAATTCTTTTACATTCAAGACACAATTGTACCTCCACAATACCTGCGTTGTTAGACCCGGAGTTTCAATTGAACAGAAGAGGTTTAACGATCCCCTACCCTACTGGGAGGAGGGATCCTCTGTATCAACGCTTAGCTCGCCATCCAGTGATTGCCGACTTTTCTAGAGCCAATATTTTTATGGCGGGTTTGCTTTGAAAGTTGGGAGGGGTCTCCGTTACATCCTGAAATTATTTGTTGTAGAGAAAGTATGTAAATTTCTAATTAAAATAAGTCATAGGAACTTATCTTTCTGATATTTATCTATTTCCTTCCTGTTTGTAGAAATATCTTTCCGTAATTTCGTTGTGCTGGTGGTGCCAAGGAAGTGAGCTTCATTCCTAAGGAAGCGGGGAAGTTAGCTACGGTGTAGGTTCTCCTTCAGTTTTAGTTAACAATAATGATGTTGATTCCCGACCGATTGAGCTCATGTCATCTGCTCCTCCTACAAAAGAAAAGGAGCCTGTAGAGGTTGAAGACCAGTTAGTGGAGAATGTTGCAGACTCAGATGACCCACCTTTGGAGGAACGGCTGGCGTCGTAGGGTCCTCGGGTATAGCGGATAGGGTCGAAGCGGGAAAGGTACAAGCTCGAAAGCTGTAAAGTATGCATCGAAGAGGAAGCTTATTTTGCCCACTCCTCCCTCTCAAACTACCCGACAAAAGAGTGCTCAGGGTAAGGTTGTGGTTTTTCCAACCATCGAAGGCCCAACACTGACATTCATGGTAACTCTTCTTCCTGTTGCAAAAATTATCTGCATATTATGTTATACTAACAAGTTTATTTATGTTTAGGGACTTCCACGATGAAGGAGCTTCCACATCACCTAGCTTGTCACTTGCTCGTTGGCGTGTGACCATCTAAGCTGGAAGGGGTTATGGATAACATGCCTTGGAAAGACTCGCTACCCTTCATGATAGAGAGCTATGTAAGACAATGCATATTGGATAATCAACTCAAATTACCGGGGCGAGGAGCTTCTTCGTGTAGTCACCAAAGCTAGGGAAGAGATGGACATCATGCTTGCGGGGAGAAAGCTAGGGACAAGCGATGCAGGACACCGCAGGAAAGTGAAGATGCTATAGAGGACTTCACAAAAATCCCCGGTCAAAGATCTCCGGCGGATGTGAGAAGCTCAAGTGGTCCGATTAGCCGAAAGCCGTCGAGTGCATCGGTTATCTCTCGAAGGCTGAGGCCATAGGCAAGAGCAAATTTCGTTTGACTACCGTGTGGAGGCCCTTGAAGAGAGGGCAAAGGCGATTGACCAAGAAATCAAGCTAAGGGAGAAGGTGGATGGGTTGGATCTTCGTTTGAAAATGCTCATGAAAGATAGGGTTGATCTGGTGACCAAAGTCATCCTATACATTGTTATGGAGTTGTACCATAGTGATGATGTGGGCATTATGATTGGGAAGTTGGTGAATGTAGCCATTTTTCATGGCAAATGCACTACTTTGGAGGAGGTGGTCAAGGCATAGGAATTGAAAGTTCAAGTGTTCCATACTATAGGGCAACCCATGGGCGGGAATCACGATGATGCGGCAATGCCTTATCCATTGGAGTTCCCATTCCTTCTATTTGGCTGACGGCGGACTCCAACGGCCTCCATTGAGGACTTTGTTAAAAGAAGCCAAGGAGGGTTGACCCTTCTCTCCTTCGAGGACACCATCTCCCAAGGTCCCATCCCGAGTTCTGTGATCCAACACATTCCAAGATATGATGAAGGCTACGCGTAGTAGTAATTTTGATCCTCACGCGTGGTTTGTACCTGTTTCAAACAATATGTCTTTATGTCTCTTTCTAGCGCAATATATTTCTTTATGTCGTAAGGCTAAGACAATATATGTTTGTTGGTTAACTACGTTGTTGACTAGTTATACTAGTCGTAAATGAATGTCTACATGATGGCCACTATAGGGCCTATATTTTGCTATCTTTGATTCTTTCTCACGTTTCATTTTGTTTGTAAAACTTTTACAACCTAAAGTATGGTAGATGCATAGCCTCATTGTGTATTACTTTACCAGAATATAGAAATCGTATAATTTAATTGATGTGAGAGGGTTACCCACTCCATCTTAATCCTTTGGGTAGCGAAAGGCTTGAAATACCTTAAGACCACGTAGGAAAGTTAATGTGAAGTTGAGATGGATGTTAAGCATATGAGCAAGACGTATTGTTAGTCTTTGTACATCCTCCGACATTGAAACTTATAAAGCGACTTGGTGGGCAAATCTTTGTTGTATTGAGCGAAACAAGAGATTTGAGGGAAATGTGTTATATCATTAAGTCGGTAGGGAGGATTACATCATTTTAAGAAATGAATACTAGACGCCTACCATTAATGCTTCTTTCCCCAGTGAGAAGAATGCAAATACATTGATTGAAAGAAAATTAAAAATGTCCTTAGACATTGTAAGTTTCATATGTAAAACTTACGAAGGGTAGTGCCATTCAAGTCCTATCAATAAGCGTCTCCATCAGGGTTTCGGCTTGTAGGCTCGTTGCCATATGCTTCCGTGACTACGAGGGGCCCTCCCATGTAGGCCCTAGTTTACCATGATACTCGGCTTTACTTGCGCATTGAGTCGGAGGGCGTATTCTCTGGCTTGAATGTCAAAGGTGAACCTCACTTTGTTGTAGTACTTTTCAATCTTTTTGTTTGTAGATAGCCTCCCACGATGAGGCTATTTCATTCTTTTCTTCAAGTAGGTCAGATTCTTGCGAAGTCTTTCGGTTGTCTATTTCCTTTCAGTTTCATCACTTACTTCGAAGGGATGCTGACTCCGTGCCATATGTCAAGCTAAAAGTTGTCTCCCCATGACTTGACTTTAGTGGTTACGTGGGCCTAGAGTACTTGAGGTAGCTCATCTACCCAACCATGGTGGCCGTATCAAGCCTTGTTCTATGCCTTGGATGATGTCCTGTTAGTAACTTCCACTACCAGTTACCTTGAGGATGGTAGCGGAGGTGAAGGATTGCTTTATGTTAGGGCCTCTGCAAAACACGGGAAACACTCCTTGACAAAGCGCCCCATTATTTGAAATGATGATAGTACTCGAACAGGAAAATGATGTCTCACACAAACTTTTCCATGTGCCTCCTCATGTGATTGATGCTAAGGGTTTGGCCTCTACCCATTTTGTGAAGTAATCGAGGGCTACGACCAAGAACTTTACCCTCACGGAGCAATCGGGTAGAGGCCTATGATATCTATCCCTATTGGGTTTGAAAGGCCATGCGGATGTCATGGAGGTCATATCTTGTTTTGGTAGCCTTGGCACTCTTGAGTGGATTTGGCGAGGCTTCACACTTCGGATAATTTCTCTGCGTCCACTGTGCATGAGGCCAATAATATCCTCCTAATGATCTTAGAAACAGCGGGTGAGGTCTTTCATGTAGCATGCAAGACCCTTCGTGCATTTCTTGAATTATGTTGGAGGCTTGCCTAGGTCCTACACAACAGAGCCATGGAGACAAGAAAGACCTTCGGTATAGGTAGTTCCCCATGATCATGTCTATGGTGCTTTGATGCAAACCTTCGTGCTAGCCTCGATCCTCTGGCGGTATGCCACTTATTAAGTACTCTCGATGAGTCATCCAATTTGACTCTTCCTCGGTATTACGTTGGACACCTCCTTTGGACGATGGACTGTCTACTGTCTGCCAACGCCCGACCCGGAACCTCCTTGGTTAGATGAGCAAATGCCATTGATGCCGGTCTACTAAGTGCATCGCCTTTTGTTTTGGTTTCTTCGAACATGCTCTATGTTGTAGGAGGTAAACCCTTCGAGCATCTCCTTGGCTTTATCCAGGTATTGCTTAATCACGAGGGCTTCCTTGCTTAGTAGGAGCCCTTGATCGATTGGCCGGTTGTGAATCAACAAAATAGCCAAGTCTTCTACCTCCATGTCTTTATCGTCGGAACTGCTAGCAAGGCTTGTGCTTTGCTTCATTATTAGTAGCATCAAATTGAGCGGAGTGCATAAGTATACTCCTGAACTAGCATTAACCGCACGGATCCGTCGGTACGGAGACCCCATCGGTGTAAAGCTTCCACCCTTTGACCATCTGCGGAGCTTCTTCTCGGCAACTTTGTTGTCTGCTTTGGTTGGAGGTTGTTTACGCTAAGAAGTTTGCGATGTTGCCCTTTGACCGAGTTTCTATCCTTGTACTCAATTTCATGCTCTCCTAGCTCGATAGCCTTAGCTATCCTTCGGATTTCTCGGCTTCAAAGTATCGCTTAATAGGCTTGTCGGTCAAGAGCACGGTTATGGGGTGAGCACGGAAGTACCTTCGAAGAAGCCTCGCGGCATGGACCAAAGCCAAGATTAACTTCTCCAACTCCGGGTAATTTAGCTCGGCTCCTTGGAACCACGCTAGCAAAGTAGATAGGGATTTGCTTCTTTTCCCTTCGTCAATAAAACAACATTGATGCTTTTGAGAGGTGCGATGTACATAAACAACACTTAAGCGCCTTTGATTGGGTAAGTGTAGGTAAAATAGCCATGAACTCCTTGAGCTTTTGAAGGCACGCATCCAGCTCCTTCGAAGCGTATTTTTATCCTGCATCCTTTAAGTGTCTTGAAGAATGGCAAGGATCTGTCTGCACTGCCCTTTGATAGGAATCTGGCGAGGTGGTAACGCTAGCTTCCGTTCGACTTTGTACATCCTTCCAGAGATTTAGGAGGTGCAAGTCGTGATGGCCTTAACCTTTGAAGGGTTGGCTTTAATACCACCTTTGTGATTAGGAGTCTTTCGAAGAATTGTCCTTCCTCCAGAAGGAACATTTCTTGGGGTTTAACTTCATGTTGATGGCCCCGATCAAAGGTTTCCTTTATGTCGGGAGAGCATGTCCTCCTCCATTACGCTCTTAATAACCATATAGTCTACATATGCCTCGAGGTTCCTACCTATTTTCTTCTTTGAAGGCTTTGTCCACTAGCCTTTGGTAGGTAGCACTTGCATTTTTCAGACCGAAGGGCATCTTCTTGTAGTAATACACGCCTTTCCTATAAAAAATTTTTTTCTTCATCTTCTTCAGCCATCGTATCCCGATGGTAACCCTTGTAAGCATCCAAAAACATTTCATTGTCAAAACCACGATAAGGATTCCACCTTCCAATCAATCTTTGGTAGAGGATAGCAGTCCTTCGGACATGCCTTGTTGATATCTATGAAATCTACACACATCCGCCACCCTCCATCATGCTTTTAACCATCCTTTGGATTGGCTACCCGTGGTTTGATACTTTACCTCCCTGAATATACTGCTGCACTGAGCTCATCCACTTCTTTGCATGCGGCGCACATTTCTTTTGGGTGCAAGGCTCGGCGCTTTTGCTTGATAGGTTCAATGTGCTTGAACTCATTAAGCTTGTTCTTAGTCTTAGAAGGGCTTTCCATCTATGGTGAGAGTTAAGGGACCCCGCCATGTCGAAGTAAGTCCATGCGAAGACATCCGTATTAGCCCTAAGTAAATTTTCGATTACGCCTTAAAGGTGGAAGGAGGCGCTTTCAATGACCACCATCGGGATGTAGGTCGCGTTTACCGCGCGCTCTTCCGGCATCGGTCGCTAAGAATATCGCCGAACCTCTTCGGGACTTTGTTTGACCCTTTTGCCTACATCGAAGCTTCTTTGAGTTGTAGCTAGAAAACCGTTCCAATACCAAAGGGTGTTTGGAATTTGACCATAACATGTATGGTGGAGACAACGATACCCATTTTACGCATTGCGGTTCTCCCTATAATAGGTTATAGGGAGATTCGGACCTGATCGCGAAAACCGGGGTTTTACTGTCCTTTTTAGCCTTCCTTCTCGGTCGTAACTTCCGGAGGGACTTCTCCCGAGGCCATGAATGCTCTCCGAGAATCTTACCAAAGGTACCTTCAAATCTATTCTCTTGACCTTATCGAAGCTTGAGCCAGAAAACAATGCTCGTAAATCACTTAGCAAGAGCTTCGCGGCTAAGTAAGCTCTATTTACTTCTCTGTTGGAGATTAGGACTTTGATGACTCACGGGTCATTTGAGAGAACCCCACTTGCGGTGTCGAAGGGAGCGTAACATCTCTTACTCGCGCAATCCTTTCTCTGTTTGCTTTTCTCTTTAAACGGAGTCATCCTGTAAACCATCAGAGTTGGAGCTTGGCCGGTGTGTATCTTTCCCCAACTTGTGTGTCAAAGATTTTTTCTTTACCTTTCTTTATGCCCTTCATCAAATGTCCCAATTGGCCGGACTTCACGGCCTCTTCTATTTGTTTCTTGAGCTCTCTACAACTTTTGGTATCGTGCCCATAATAAATGCGTGGAAATAGCGATTACTTGGATGTATCCATGCTTCTTCCTCTACTTGCCAAGCGAGGGAGGATCGAAGGCCTTCGTAGCCCTTTCGTGAAAGTATTTCCCTTGGAGATTTGGATGATTTTCTTCCAAGAGTCCGTGGTTGATGTTTTTGTTGTAGGGTATGAACCACATCCCTGCCTTTGTGTACATTTTGGACCCTTCCCACGAAGAGTGCTTTGGGATCTTCTTTGTGACTTTCTTTATTTTCGATCGGAGCCCCATTGTTGGACACTACTTTGGCTTCGATCTAGGTGTAAGTCTTCTCCATTAAGCCTTTATAAGTTTGGGAAGGTCGGTGGATAGGAATTCCAGGACTTGCTTTAAGTAGGCCATGCACAAAACCAGAGATGCTTGGTGGTCTTCGTGGAACTTGAACCATAATCTGCAAGGTGTCATCAGCATATCTAGTAATGAAAGCCACGGTGCTCTCGTTTTCCCTCAGCTTGATGTTGTGCCTTTGTTAGGTGAGTCCTTGTGAACTTTTCTTTGGCTGGCTGAAGTGATCTAAACTTGGCCTTGAGATCATCCAAATTCACTATGCTACCTTTTTGCACTATTTGCTTCCACCATATACTTCAAGTCTCGCAGGGTATATGTGAACATGTGGCAAGTGCAACCGCATAACCCATTTCGGCATTCAGATAGCCCTTGAGCAGATGTAAGAAATTATCCGGGTCTCCCTTCCGTAATAATAAGTACCAATATGTTAGGGCATTTTCAACAAATGTCGGGTAGAGGGTAGTCATCTATCCACCTTACGAAGGGTGTTGTGGAACCCATGGGCTCCGAATAGAGGTAGTTGTAAGGCTTTTGCATGTAAATGGGGCGACATTGTATGGGTTATGGTTGGAGGTACTCGGCGGGGTTTTAGTTAACATAAGGAGGGTATGCTTGATGGGTATATAAGGTGGGTGACTTCCATGAGGGATCTGAAGGGTATACCATAGGTTGCCCATAGGGCATGTTTCCATATGGTTGAGGAAAGCTAGGGTTGCTAGTATGCCCGTTAGGTGGGGGATAAACCCCATGGGAGTAAGATTTAGCCTGAAAATGAGGGTACATACCATTAGGAGGAAGATTTCCTCCCCCATTCATTTGAGGTGGATTGCCTTCTACGCGGATCGTTAGAGAACACCATGCGGAACTCACTTGATTCTCCCCAGGATGGGCTGCAAGAGTGGTGGTAAGTTAACCTCCATAGTCTCCCTCCGGTGACTCCTCCCATTGGAACCTTCCATCGTTCCTTCCCTTCTAAATGAGCCTCTCCGGAAACATCTTCGAAACCAACCGATCTTCCATTTGGCCTCACTACAGGAGATCCTATCCTCGGCTTTGGCGCGTAAGTAGCCCGGGCGAGCCGAGGGCCTAGTCTACATTTCTATCTCTTCCGTCCATACTCATCACTAGAGTATTCCAACTCCCTCCGCATCTCTCACGTTTCGAGCTTGCCTCCTTGAGCCCTCAATAAAGACTCTAAGCGAAAATGGTTAAACCCCGCCGAGCCCGGGGTCAGATCACCCGGTTGGGGTTAGGTGATGTTGAAGCATGGTTTTTGGGAGTTATTTAGGGGTGAGATCGTGTGGTGAAAGTGGGCGAGGTTATCTAGGAAGGTTGTTAGGATCATCGATAGGCGATTGGTGTCAAGGTCGAGAAACCAGGAGAGATATCTTCTCTTCCTTTATTCATGCCGTAAAACTAGTGAGTCGCGATTGGTAGTTATAAGTTTGGAATAACGAGACCAATTATAGCGGGTCCCACGGATGGCGCCACTGATTGTACAATAATTAAATGCGACCAGGCCTTCGATGGTGATCCGAAGGTTATGAAAGTGATATGCTTGCGCCAAACTTGTAGCCAATCTGCAATAAGAAATAGTAGACACTTGGTTAAGTGATTGCGCAGGGGTTGGACCCTGCGAACCACCTCCGGCGTGTGAGACCCCGAGAAATTAACCACACAATTAGCAAAGGTAAACATTGATCAACGATAACTACGGGATATTTTTCTTTTGAAATAACTTTCTATTAACGCCGTCCTCATGTGGCATAACTTACGAAGAATTCAAAACCGACAAGAAACGAATATATATATTTTTCCCTCTCGACCTCGATTATAAAAATTTCGTAAAATAAATATATAATAAACTTTTATATTTTTTATTTTCTACCGGGTCTCTAAGCCCAACACTATCCGACCTCTATTCTTTGTCTTTCGGGCTCCTGTCTTAACACAAGCCCAACCTGCAACACCTTTGTTTTATCGTTGGGCCTAGCCTTTTATTTCTCAAAACCAAGTGCACCCTCTTCATGTCTTGTAATGTGATAATTGTCCAAGTAACTAGTTGCCCATTCTCTACACCATTATTTACAACATATCATAAGCTCTTATTTTTTTCAACCATCATGAGACTACCATTGCTATCTTTATTGAACTTCTATTTGTCTTGTTGCAATAAATCTCTTGTGACAAAGATGCTAACAACTAGCCTAGTCTTAGAACACATAAATTAAGTTTGATTACAAAAATTCGTATAAGCCAAAACAAGGTAAAACTATGAAACTTGTTTATGTGGAAACATGCTTGTACCAAGCGAATTACAAAAGCAATGTAGTTTTTATAATTTGCATGCGTGAATGTGATGGAAAAGAGGAGACCAAGAGCTAGTCTAAGCCGCTCTACATGCATTTTATATATTAAGTCTAAGACACAAAGGACCTAGCAAGATAACTCTAACCTATTATTATCTGAACGAGTATTACCCTAGGCATCCTATCCTTATTGTATATTTTTAGGGGATTGATATCACACCACTTAATTATTGCACCACAATGATTATGATAATTGCAGCTCGCAGTCAAGTTTACTGCAATAATACGTAATTGTGGTGAAATAATCAAAAAATGTGACGTGAAACCACCTCCGATGAATGAATTACATATTTTTATGTTTCTTGATATTTAGCTTATCGAGAGTACAAGCCAAACTTTCAACATACAAAAGACCCATTTATTTGAATTGAAACAACCTTTTGGTCAATTAAAACCAACTAACATATAATATATCCTCCATGCATGCATGAATATTCATGACAAGTGTGCGGTGACCTAGTCATCCCTATGCTCCACACCAAAACAAACACCATATTTTATAAGCAAAGTGGTGATCCACCAATAAACATTAAAGCCTAATAATCCTAGTGTGAATTGACAACACAACACCAACTTTGAGGTTAAATAGCACATGGATGTATAGGATACAAAGCCTAAAAGAAGTCCTTTTCATTTTCTTGTTGTGGTCAGCGAGAAACCCAAAACAAAAGCAAATCACCACTTCTTGGTCAATATATACCATCATTACACTCCATGTTTCCTCAACTTTTCCTTGCTCCAACATGTGTCATCCAATTCAATCAACTTCTTTGATTTCATTCGTCCTCAACATTCTTTTCACAAAGTTCATCAAGAACAACCAACTCCTACGAGATTACTTTACCATTTACATTTTCTTCCACCAATCGGTTTCTTTACCACTAATCGGCCTTCTTGTTTGGGAGTTTTTACGATGGCGTTTTAAAAGCACATTAACCACAATTCCAACTGTTAGTTCTCTAATTTCCCGGATCAAACCATGTTGAGTATTAACGATTGGATTGCCCATTTCCTAGTGGTTGAATGGTCAGTTTGGATCTTTGAAGCTTTTTCCTACACCTCCCAAGAAGTGTTTTCACCAAATTCTTTGTTAGACAAAAGCAATATCCAACCCTTTACATCATTCCCATTTAATCTTGGAAACTCAAGCAATCTTCCATATTGTGAAACATCACTAACGGTTTGTTGTAGTGATTCCATTGAAGAATCCTTGTTTCTTGCAATCTCAAGGAATAAAATTAGTAGATCAAGTAAGCAGTATTTCAAACTTCCATGTAGAGTAGAGTGACAACACAACACCAACTTTGATTATTTTATAACCTCACCACTTCTTGGTCAATATAGTTTAGCGTGTGAGACCATGTTTGACCTCTCAATCTCACAAGTTAAGGCATCAAGCGTGAAACATGCCCCAATCTCACAAGCATTAAGCAGTATTGTCAAACTTCCATGTAGAGTAGAGTGATTATTTTATAACTCTTTTCTTTCTTTTCTTTTGTGTCGAACGAATTAGGGACAAAGCAACAAACACAAGCAACTTTCCTTTCTTGCTACATTCACGTGCAAGGCTAGTGAGATTATTTTAATGGATGAGCCATGCCTTTTTTAACTATATAAATATAAACCCTTGTCACCCCACTTGTTCACACAACCAAAATTTCAAATGACAAACACAACACAATCTCTCTTTCTCCTATATGCATGCACGAGAGAATAAGAGCTGCTCTTGGTTGCTACATGAATTCATGCAAAGGTATAAGCAAGCTGAAATGTAATGGTTGTGGCAAAAGGGAAGCTATCGGCTTGTTCATTTCGAAAGTTATCGGGTTATACTTTGAAAAGCTAAGTCGAGTCTCAGTTCCTTGGTTCTTTGTTTCTTCCACTCGTGCATCTCTCACTCTCACTTTCAAAACATATTGTCTACTGTGGGATCAAAGGGAAGAACCAAACGCAAAAGGTGTTAGTCTTAGCTTGGGTATAGGATCGAAAGGGTATAACCGTGGAGGTTTGATCACGTTCTCACACCATCGTCTCATCACCACCCTCTAAGGTGTTGTAAGTGCTCTTCGACTCCTTTTTATTTCATGTTTCTCGCTCTAATATCTCGCGTACACACGTTTATTTCACCTAAAGAGTCGAACGTATAAAACGTATCTTAAGTTAACGAGCCTCTAAAATATTGGAAAACCATATAGACACGTTAACATCAAGTTTATAACATTAATTATAAGCTAGAACTAGGCTTTTGAAAAATTTGATAAGCTAACTTTAGTCAAAAAGTATTTTCGGACTAAGAATGCAAAATATAATGTCTTCGGGTTAATAATGAAAGTTATAGGGAGATAAAGGGTCGTTTTATACGTATATCGTATGCATGGAAAGTATAGGGTGTGTTGTGTATGTTTTCAAAAGATAGAGGTCACTTTTATACAAATTACATATGCATGGGAAGTCCGGGGTGTAAAGTGTAATAATGGCAAACTTATTTCATAAAGGAAATAGAAGTTTTAGTGTTGAAAATATAAACTTTGAAACATGGGGCTAAAAGTGTAAAATTCAACTTTTGAAAGTATTTTATCAAAACAGTTTCAACAAGGGACTAAAAGTGACAATTCTGGAAACTTTGAGTATGAGATACTTTTGGGTACAAAGTGTCATTTTTCTAAAGTTTAGGGGTTAAACTTGTACTTTTCATAACTCGAGGGTAAAAAGTGTAAATTGAGAAAGTTTAGAAAAACTTGTACACTTATCACGACTCTAAAAAAAACGCGAGTATTTTGATGATCTAAGTCTATAACGAGAAGTATTATGTCGATAATTCACTAAACTTATATATATATATATATATATATATATATATATATATATATATATATATATAATATATATATAATGTTAAATCGATATTAGGGGCCCAAAAAGAATACGTATATTTGGAAAGTCGGCATCTTTGAAAGTAAATAAACTAAAATACTTGACAACGTCGTTATAAATCGACAACGGAGAACATTTCACTTATGCGTAAGTGACGTTCTTTGATAATATCAAACTAAGACAATGTAGCAAGTAAAATTAACTTAAAGCGTTAAGCGCGACGACACTATTGGATTGGAAAATCCAATGATGTATTGAATAAGAATATTCAATGCTCTATTATTTTGGTCGCGAACCAAAATGTTTATCATATTCTGAGACTCGCCATCTCATCATTTTTAGGCTTCGGCTTGGAACCTCCACTACATTGTGCTTGATCTATTGTGCTTGTTCATTAATATCATGGTGAGTTCATAGCCTCGCTTTTACTTTATTTTGCAAACCCCACGAGGGAGATACATGCTCTAAACTAGAACACAAGGTTTTTCATAAATGCTTGATCCTCTTGATTATTGGTACTGCCTAAGTTGTTAGCCACAAGTCCCCTGATCATGAACCATTAGTCACCGCGAGTGAACGTAGATATCGTGAATAGTACTATGGGGATTAACGAACCCCGTTTCAGTTATAGAGAAATAACCGGGGCGCACCATATTGAATTTCTTTAGGTAATTGGCTATTACCTCCTTTGGGGCATACTTACGTACACTGGTAATTCGGTGTATGCAGTTGATTTTTAGTTTCATGAGCTTAGCGCATAATAATCTGTGATTTTTCTTTATGATATATTGTTAGTTTACAATTATCATGCTCATATTCTTGTGTTCAACATTAAACTAAACCTATGAATTCACTCAACCGTTGTGTTGACCTTTTAAGCATGTTTATCTCAGGTATTAAAAAGGCGATAGCTAGACTTTGGAGGCGCTTGGGCATTGACATGGCATGGTCATAGCGACTCTGATTTATGTATGGGACCACATTTTGATAATGGGCTATTTTCCGTAACAACTCAACTTTTGTAAACACTGTTTTACTACAATAAATGAAATCTTTAAGGAAAACTGTTGTTCTATGCTTTGTGTTGTGATATCAATCGATTAATACCCGATAACATGATCTTCCCTGCAAAACATTTTTGGGGGTGTTACACGGCGTGAGAGTAAGTATGTGATATGTGTTGTAAGTAATGTAGTGTATGTGGAATCTTGTGTTGAATGAACATACCATTGAAATGACTCGTCCAACCTATTTATAGATGAATAAATAAGCTTGGAGAGTGTTTGTGCACGCTTGGAGATCATGGGGGTCCCCATGATTTGTGGTAACCGCTAAGGCTTCATCATGCACTCTACCGTCTTGTCGGGAAGCTAAGGAGATAGTGGGAACATGGGGGAAGACCAAGTCAATGTTCTCCTTTGTCTTAGTGCCTTCAAGAGAAGACTCCGAAGGGCATAGGCCTTCGGCTGGCGAATTCCCAACTGGTAACCATATCAAGGATGAATGATTTTACGCCACTAATGACTTATGAAGAAAGACTTGGGTCTTCGTAATACAAATTCAACTGAGGTCGAAGGGGTGTTCTTCGACCTGATCGGAGGGTACGTCATCACCTTTATTATATTTTCTTAGTGAACAAGTTAAGTCTAGGGCCTTTTATTATAAATAGGGTATTAGGGTTGTAATGGAGATTATGCAGATGATTATTAATGGTTTAGTTATTTGACTTCATTATTGGGAGAGAGATCGGCCTCTCGAAAGTTGATCATCTATCTTTACTGTTCTTTTACCTCATTATCGACTAGGTTCATATCAATTGGTATTAGAGCTATTCGATTCTAGGTTTTAAAAAAAAAGATTGATGTTACTGTTCACCGGAATTTACTGTTAATCCCGGATTCTTGCTCATCATCAAATTAGTCATGAGTAACAATGATTATCATACACAAACGGAAGATCGAATCTATAACTTCGAGAAAGAATGGAAGCTATTAGAGTGAATCACTCGTAAACATGAAGAGATTATAGATCTATTGAAATAATTGGCGATTTCGGGGGCCGCTAAGGAGTTTGAAGAATGGGAGAAGTAGCGTGATCTTAATAGAGATCAGGAAGCATCCAAAATGTTATATCAAATCTGAATCACAAATCATTGTCACGAAGATTGTGATGATGGATCAACGATGGATGAAAACATGGTGGTTGCATGTTCTGATGTGAAAAGAGACGAGGACAAAAGCACAAAATCAAGCATAGAAGAAATCTGAAACAAGAGGGATGAGGTAATTGCTGCCTATGATGTAAACCAAGGGCTGCATCGAGTAAAAGCTTAGCGGTGAAAATAGCGGGAGTTTTATGCACCAGAATAAAACTTCTTTTTTGCTTGTTGGGGTAAAACATAAACATGGTGATGGAATGATACATGAAGCCATTCATCATCGTTATTGGGTGAGTTTTGGTGATTTACGGACGTGGGAAAAAAGATGGATCAGATGATGACCTTATTTCTATTGAAATGGGAGGGTTTTACCACTCAAAATTGAGGCTCAACAATCATGGATTAGACGTTGGGCTTACCATTGGACAACATCAGAAGGGTATAGCTATAAGAAAACTGCGTGGGATCACGGAATTCCGGAGACGACTTTTTGAAGCAACACCTTGAGGATAAGGTGTTTTAGGGGGAGTATTGATACGATCTTGCATTCTATAGTTTATTATTATTATAATTATTTATTATTTAATTATTTTATTTAGTTTCTTTTATTATATTTTCTTAGTGAACAAGTTAAGTCTAGGGCCTTTTATTATAAATAGGGTATTAGGGTTGTAATGGAGATTATGCAGCAGATTATTAATGGTTTAGTTATTTGACTTCATTATTGGGAGAGAGATCGGCCTCTCGAAAATTGATCATCTATCTTTATTTTTCTTTTATCTCATTATCGACTCGATTCGTATCATGATATTAGAGTAAATTGCATGAATCGTCCCTATGGTTTGCTAAAATTGCAAATTTCATTCCTGGTTAGGGATGAAAAGTGAACCCAACTTTTCCACACAAGGAGGTTGCCTGCACTTATGAAAGGTCAGGGACAAAACATGAAATCTGGGCAAACCACATGGACGATTCTTGAAATTTACTCGTGATATTATGTGAAACTATGGTATTTGAATGTGCTTGTGTAAATTGTGATACTTGTGCTATTTGAATGTGTTTGTCTAAAATTTTAATATTATTATATATTCATTTAATTTGTTTTCAGTTTGGCGAGGCCAATGGTGCATTTTTTCGGATCTTATGGAGCAGTTTCGCCAGAAGCATACGAAGGGTGGAAAGTGGAACAATGCAGTTGCTGAACAGAGATATGTAAGTAATTCTTTCTAGGATTTAACAAAACAAATTATTGACACATATCACAAACACACACTCAGGAACCAAACAGACGTTTCACCCGTTTTGACCATTTCACCCATTTTAGCCCAAACATTTACACGTTTAGGCTAAAACGGATGAAATTGGTCAAAACTGGTGAAACATGCACTAATAACTAAATTTGTCGTTTATATTACACTTGTTTCATCTATTTTAGCCCAAACATGTATGAATAAGTACATTTGTCGTTTATGTGAGTCATTACACCCATTTTGACCAATTTCACCCATTTTACCCCAAACATGTACATGTTTGGGCTATAACGGGTGAAATGGGTAAAAATGGGTGAAATGTGTACTAATAACTAACTTTGTCGTTTATAATACACTTATTTCATCCATTTTAGCCCAAACATATATGAATAAGTACCTTTTTCTTTTATGTGAGTCATTACTCCCATTTCACCCGTTTTAGCCCAAACATGTACACGTTTGGGCTAAAACGGGTGAAATGAGTCAAAACGGGTAAAACATGTACAAATAACTAACTTTGTATATTACACCCATTTCAACCATTTTAGTCCAAACATGTACAAATAAGTATCTTTAGTCATCACACCCGTTTTGACCCATTTTAGCCCAAACATGTGCACGTTTGGGCAAAAACGGGTGAAACGTTATTAGTACATGTTTGGGCTGAAATGGATCAACTAAGTCGTTTTTCATTTTTGTAAAATTGATTAACGTGTTTTATGACTTTACAGAACTAGATGATTGCGATGAGGGAGGCTAAAGAAGGGCAAGAAACGCCTTTGACGAACGAAGAGATATTGGGCCAGATCTTGGGAAAGAGTCGGGGCTTTTATCCGGGACAGGGTAGGAGCTTGCCTGGTAGTTCATCATCTTCATCCTTGTCTTTTGTACATTTCCCCCGCATTATTGATGTCTCAAGAGGCGTGGGCTAGATCTTTTCTTGCGAGTCAGCAACATATATCCCATCTCTACCATCAGTTAACCAATGCCAACATCTGGGTGAGCTTGCCCACCCCGCTCGACCCAAGTTAATTTATGTATGATGAATTATTGCCCAGTAGTTCATCGTCTTCGTCCTCGTCTTCCGCACATTCCCACCCCCTCGCACCAGTGATGTCTCAAGAGGTGTGGGCTAGAGATTTTCGCGAGTCAACAACAAATATCCCATCTCTACCGGTGATTGATCGATGCCGAGCATTCGGTGAGCCCACCCACCTTGCTCGACCCAAGTCAATTTATGGATGATGAATTTGATGATGCCTTCGGAGATGAGTAGGTCGGGATGTGCTTGTTTAAGTTGGTTTTTGTTGAACAATTATGGTTTTGAACAATTTATGTTTACGTCTTTGAACAAGTTATGTTTATGTTCTTGTCATTGAACAATGTAGTCTTTGAACAACTTTGCCATTTAACACTTGAAGCGAATGTGATTTGTATGATTAACTTATTTTTTTGCGTTTTAAATCTGGAAGTGGAAACGGGTCGAAAAGACTTAGGAAAACGACTAAAAATAGTCTGTTGTGGCAAAAGCTGTAGACTCCTATAGCGGCTACATGTAGTCACTATATATGGTCATTATTCCTTCGTTAGTCAAACTTTAGCGACCACATGTGGTCGCTAGAGGTGGTCGTTAATTCTTTTTGTCAAATAGTTTGGGGTGAGCATCGGGTCAAAACCGACCCGACACGACAAAAACGAAACCCGAAACTTGGAAAAAACCCAAACCGAAACCGAAATTACTCGGTTTTCTCGATTCGATTTTTGTCGGTTTTCTCGGTTTTGCTCGACCGGCCAAGAAACCAAAACTAGGTAAAAACCTAAACCGAGTTAGAACCGAGTTTTGTCGGTTCGGTTGGTTCGGTTTTGTCGGGTTTCTTGGTTCGGTTCGGGTTTAATTCGGTTTTGCTCACCCCTAAAATAGTTAATTTACTTAGCGACCACTTGTGGTCATTAAAGATGTTTGGGTCAAATAGTCAATGACCCTTTAACGACTGCTTGTAGTCGTTATAAGTTTTGTCACAAAATTTTAGTCGTTGGTCAATAAAGTCAAAAAGCCAAAATGTCAAAACGGTCAAAAAAGTCAAGTCAATGACATTGTAGAAGCAAAAATTGTAGTCGCTAAAACCTTTAGCGACAGTACCTAAGCAAACGGCTTTTGATCCGACTACATATGGTCGCTAAAAACTTTTAGCGACCACATCATGAACCTCTAGCGACTACACATGAAGTCGCTAGAGGTTTCTGGTGTAGTGTATAGGATTATACTGTCAAAAACTACTGAAGTATTCATTTCAAACAATGTACAAAAAAAAACGATTCTTTCAAAAACTACTGAAGGCAAGCTATGCTTCTATTATAGGTGATATCAAAACTGTGGAATTCAAACAATGCTTCTAACAAGTATTCATTTCAAACAATGTACAAAAATGGATTCAGGACTGCGTTTGTTATATTTTGGGCTAGATGTGATTTTTGGCTTGCGCTTGATTTTTCAGGACTTAATATATGGCAAACCCGATAAGTGTCTAAACATGACCTGATATAAACTGAATCTGATTAGACCCGGAACCAATAACCAGATTGCTTATAGGGTCGGGTTGAGGGTCACATTTTGGAAAGCGAACCCAATTCAACCGGCTATATAACTCGACGACCCGACCAGATTAACACCCCAGATTAGAATTGAAGCAACTATTTTGGATTTGAACAAAACTATAAATCGAGTAGGTCCATAATCTCAAATTATGTTATGATAGTTATGAATCGACATATGAGTTTTTCAAGTGCTACTTGGGTTAATTATTTTGAATCTTAACCATCTAAAACTCGAATACCTTGCATTTCTTACAACAATATTACGACCCTGCCGGAAGTGTGTGGGGAAATATCTTGCATTTATTGGACTTGCTAAAATATTGAACTTTTCATTTTATTAAAATATATATATATATATAAGAAGAAGAAAGGATCATCCAATTATTGAAACATGATAAACATAATAATCCAATAAACAAAGTTGTCATATAAACAAATGATAATCCTAATCGGTTGATTTGTTCCAAGATTCCTGTAGTAGTATAAAGTTAAACGAGTCTTGACATGCCATATGGTTAACCTCCATTCAAACTATTTTATGGAAGGCCCGATTCAGATTAATTAAGTGATTAAGAATTAATAGAAATATATAATCTAATAGAAATATCTTCAAAAGCTGTTGAATCTATGTTAATGTAGGTGTAGCACGTCGGGTCTTCGATCCATGGCTTTTAGTTACATATGCTATTGTGCAACCAGGCTATATGTTGCACTCTGATATTTTTAAAGCTGCAAACTTGCAGTATCAAACGGCTCACCAGCAAGACTCTAGATATAGACACAGTAGGAACATATTTTATAAAATATTATGACAACCAGAACTTGGGTTAAGTTACATATCCGATCCTACCAATTAAAATTTTTGCTTCCTATTTCCTTATTTGTATCGAATCCAAATCCGCAAGAGAGATGATAGCTCCCAAGTTGTTAATATTTATTGCAGGCTAACTAATATAAAATCCAAAGGCAAAAATCCTCTTTTAGCCGCTTCGTAATCTTGGCTCAAATCCTTTCTGGAGTCTATATATATCTAGTTCAAGTTCTACTAAAGCATAGCAAAGTCTACCACACCTTGAAGTGTAAACACATGTTAAAAATGGCTATCACCCCACTCCTAATTTTGATCCTACTTACTTTCTCGCTTAGCATTGCAGAAGGAAGTGAATCTGACTTGAAAACTTACATTGTCCATGTAAAGAAACGACAAGCTTCACTGTCCAGGCAAAATGACGATCATAAAGCATATCATCGGTCATTTCTTCCCATTCGTATCGCATCATCAGAAAAACAGGAACCATTGCTTTACTCGTACCAAAATGTGGTCAGTGGTTTTGCAGCAAGACTCACTGAAGCTGATATTGAAGCCATGAGAAAGAAAGACGGATTTTTATCAGCTCGCCAAGAAAGAACGTTGAAGATTAAAACGACTCATACACCAAGATTCTTGGGGTTGCATCAAGAATCTGGGCTTTGGAAGCAATCAAGTTTTGGCAAAGGTATCATCATTGGAATGCTAGATAGTGGAATAGTACCGGACCATGATTCATTTAGCGACTATGGAATGCCACCACCACCTTCTAAATGGAAAGGGAGGTGTGAGTTTAACGCATCAAGCTGCAACAACAAACTCATAGGAGCAAGATCATTTAACATTGCAGCAATGGCATCTAATTCAAGCACGAAAGTAGAGACACCACTTGATGAAGACGGACATGGGTCACATACTGCAAGCACGGCTGCTGGGCGGTTTGTGAAGAATGCAGAAGCGCTCGGTGGTGCTTCAGGGACAGCTGTTGGGATAGCACCCTATGCTCATCTGGCAGTTTATAAAGTATGTTTCGGTCCAGACTGTCCAGAAAGTGACATACTAGCTGGGCTAGATGCTGCAGTTGCGGATGGAGTTGATGTGATATCAATTTCCCTTGGAGAAGAAGAGAACGCACCTTTTTTTCAGGACAACATTGCAATAGCCTCATTTTCTGCCGTTCAAAAAGGAATATTTGTGAGCTGTGCAGCAGGGAATGCAGGTCCGTTCAACGGCACTGCAACAAATGTGGCCCCGTGGGTTCTAACAGTTGGAGCAAGCACCACTGACAGAAAAATTAAAGTCACAGCAAAACTCGGTAATAATAAAGAATTCGATGGTGAATCTTTATTCCAGCCAAAAGACTTCCCAAGTACACTGATGCCACTAGTATATGCTGGTATTAGTAAGAAGCAAGATTCCAAGTTATGTGTCAACGGATCTCTTGACAGTATTGATGTCAAAGGAAAAATAGTTTTGTGTGAAAGAGGTGTGACTGCGCGAATAGAGAAGGGGGAAGTGGTCAAAAACGCAGGTGGTGCAGCTATGATACTGATGAACCAAGAAGCACAGGGATTCAGCCTAGATGCCGACGCACACGTTCTTCCAGCAGCACACGTGAGTTATGCAACTGGACTCGAGATTAAAGATTACATCAACTCAACACATACACCATTAGCAACATTATTGTTCAAGGGAACAGTAATTGGAGACCCTCTAGCTCCAGCTGTCTCTTCGTTCTCTTCCAGAGGGCCTAATACCGTGAGCCCCGGAATTTTGAAACCAGATATTATTGGACCAGGAGTTAGTATTTTAGCAGCATGGGCAATCCCACTGGCTGGAGATACCAACAAAAAATCACCATTTAACCTAATGTCTGGAACTTCAATGTCATGCCCACATCTCAGTGGTGTTGCGGCGTTACTCAAATCTACACATCCGTATTGGTCACCAGCAGCTATAAAGTCGGCTATTATGACTTCTGCAGACCTAGTTAATCTCAAAGGTACACCAATTGTAGATGAAACACTAGAACCAGCAGACATATTTGCTACTGGTTCAGGTCATGTAAACCCGTCAAAAGCTAACGATCCTGGACTGATCTATGATATCCAGCCTGATGATTACTTACCTTACTTGTGTGGTTTGGGATACACTGATAAAGAAGTTGGGATCATAGCACATCGGGAGGTTAAATGTGCGACAAAACCTAGCATACCAGAAGGACAGTTGAATTACCCTTCGTTTGCTGTTACATTGGGATCATCTCAAACATTTACAAGGACTGTAACTAATGTTGGAGAGGCATATACATCATATGCTGTCACAATTAGTGCTCCCAAAGGAGTATCTGTGATTGTGAATCCCAACAAGATTAACTTCACAAAAATGAATGAGAAGGCTACATACTCCGTGACATTCACTCGCACAAATAAGGAAGTTGAAGAATATTCTCAAGGTTATATAATGTGGGTATCTAGTAAATACATGGTTCGAAGTGTAATCTCTGTGAACTTCAAGTAAAACTAGCCATGAACTTATGTACCTATAGTGGTTGAGTGTGATAACGAATACCACGTTAAGTTAATGCTTATCTTTAATACAAGAATTTCATTTAACTCATATTACAAAGCTGAAAGCTGTGCTTTCCTAGATTTTCAAGATCCATCTATTTAAATTTAAATTACATGTTCTAGTATTAGTTACCACATATGCATCAATGCTATGTGAATCCGCGGTATGGTTAAGATTGCTGGCACCGATCTGTGGTCTAGTACGGGTAGAATTTCCTTTCTTTATAAGAAGAAATGATCAAGTGGAGCTTTGTGTGTCCATGCAATATATGTGAGGATCATTGGGGGACTAAGATAAAGTACCCTCTTGAGTGGACGAACCCTTCAGAGTGATAGCTCTTGACGAGTTCCATTTGGGAGGTGAGGTAACCATCACTATCAGTTGGTCGGCAACAAAAACTATGGCCAGGATCTGGTATCTTTTAAAAGTACAAAACCTATTTATTATTTTAACATTTGGACATAGCTATTGTTTTAAAGTTATAAATATTTGTATCTATTTACTTTTTAAACTTCCAAATAAAGAATAGTTAGAATCTGATAGTTGTGATGCTCTGGTATGTATTTATTTATTGTTTGAGGGGACTTTCAAGAAACATGTCAAGATCAAATGGATATAATTATTTCAAACTTGTCAAAATCAAGGATGTTTGTTTACTTCTACTAGTCCAAATAAATCAAATTTCTTCTACAATAATAACCCAAAATCCACAAAACCGTCACAACACAAATATGGACAAGATAGAGCACAAGATGATCGATGTGAACGGAATAAACATGCACATAGCAGAGCTTTGTCATGGCCCAACGTTCCTCCTCATCCACGGCTTCCCAGAGCTATGGTATACCTAATACCTGGCACCATCAGATACTCTACCTTGCCGCTAACAGCTACCATGCAGCAGCACCAAATCTTCGTGACTATGGAGCCACGACTGGAGCACCAACTGATGATTTACCAAGTTCACAATCCTCCGTGTGGTTAGTGACTTAATTGGTGGAGCTTATAGATGCTGTGATCGGTGTCAATGAGGAGAAGATATTGGTCGTGGCACAAGATTGGGGTGCAATTATTGCGTGTGGTTTGTGCCTTTACAGGCCTGATAAAGTTTAGGCATTGGTGAATATGAGTGTTAGTTTTAATCCAAGAGATCCAAAATTTAAGCCGATTGATGTTTAAGTGCTGTATACTGCAACGTACGATTACTACATTTCAAGATCTCAGTTTCTCTTTATATCCTACATTTTGTTTTTAACACCATAGAAAATGTTACCAAGTTTCTTTTGATCATAAAAACCATGAAATGGTAATCAAGTTTGAATTTTGTTTTAATTTAGTCACTCCAAGTTTATTTTGATCATAAAAAACTGTCAGAAGTTTCATAGTGTTCCACTGTTGTGTAATTTGTAGAGCTGGCAAATTGGGTACCTGTTAAGAGAAAAAATGTACTATGCAATTTTTTTATTTTTTAAAATATTTGTTTTTAGTATTTTAGGTTCAATATTTAACTTTTTGATAAATAAACGTATAGTATACTCAAACCACCAAAGCTAAGTATTAAACGAGTTGTTTTCATGTTTGAAACTTATGTTATTTATGGACCTGTTAAGACCTGTTAAGACACGATTTGCCAGCTCTAGTAATTTGTATGTTTGAGTAACCAAAACGGAGAAGTTCTTGAACTTTGTTATTATTTTTTTATGACTTATATTTTTTTTATGCGTTCATGAGTTGGTTGTACACTGAGTTGGTTGAAATTAGTGGTAATCAGAGGGTGAGTGTTTATTATTAAAGTACAATCAAACAATGCACTTATTTTGAACATTTACGCAACAATGGAACACTATTGAAACTTGAATAGTTTTTGTGGTTAATATAAAGTTCGAGTGACTTAATTGAAACAATGGTGAAACTTTTTTACCATTAGGCAACATTTTCCCAAGAAGTTGTAACCACTTGAGCTAATTCAATATTTTATAATTAAACTATAATAAAAAATATTTATCAAATTAACCACAAGGGGTGACCCAGCGGCAAGAATAACAGCCTTCCAAAGAGGAGGTCACGGATTAGTCGACTCGCAATGTCGAGTCATAAACCCAAGTAACAAAAAAAAGGACAAAAAACTTGGGTCAACCCATTTTGACCTGTATTCGTTCCGACCCAACTCGTTTAACCCAAATTTTAATTTGGCCTGTTTTGACACGTTACCAAAACCCAACCCGACCCTCGTTTTGCCATCTCTAGAGTTATTGATAAAGGTCCATATGTTTGATTTATTGACATAGCCGGAAAAGAAGGGGAACGCAACCTGTATTGGGTAGTTACCACAATTTGACATTTTTAGTTCTAATTATATGTTCATTCATATAATATGCAAAAGACGTCACTTTAAGAATTAAAAATATGAACTATTTTAAAGCTAAAATTTATAGTTAACTGTGACTTTGAATAGATCTAGCACGACACTTGGTTTCACAACCTCATTAGGTACTCTAAGCAATTTGTTGGTACAACTTTCAATGTGCAGGCATAGCCACCGATCATTGTATTTCTGTGGCTTTTTACTTTTGTGTCTATATTTATTTAGTTTTGCTTAACAAATGCCAGTTAATTTGAAACAAGCTGTTAGCACGAGGATTGGAAGGTGTTAAAGATATAAGCTTCAGTTCCTAAAAGTACAAGTCTATAAAGTTGAAGGGCCAAAGTGATGTATTCCTGAAACTTTAAGGAGTATTTGTGGAGTTCTCATTCTTGAAGCTATATAAGCCAAGATTCAGCTTATTATCTCATTCACGTTTATTTTACTGTGTGTTTTCCATCTCTCTTCTCTCATGTGTTTCACTGAGTTGAGAGAAACCCTAGTTTGTGTAATCTGTTTGTCTATTCTTTTCTGTATTGTAAAACTCTATTCTATAGCCATCATTGATATAATAAAAGTGAGCCAAGGGGTGGTTGGCTGGGTTCACTCTTAAAACTGATTTTGTGATAATTTGGCTTTGGTTTATAAGTTTCTACATGGTATTAGAGCCAGGTTGCTCTATACCAAAGCGTTTTTAAAGATCGTAAAGTTTTTCATAAACTAGGGTTTCTCATATTTTGGGGGTTTTGATCTATTGGTGTAGATCTTGTTGTTCTGTGAGTAGATCTTGTAATCTTGATATCAGATCTTCAAGATCTGAAGGTTAATTGGTTTTTCTCAAAAATTACGGTTTCATAATTTTTGGGGGTTTTTTGATCCTGGTGGTTTCTTAACTAATTACTTCTTAATTTAGTAATCTTGTGAGTTAATTAGTTCTCGGAGTGTGTCAATTTCATTTTTTATCAAATTTGTTAAAATTAGGGTTTACTGTATCAAACTCTAATTCAGGTTGTTTTCTTGATTTTTAATTGATAATCTGACTATTTTTTATTCTAATTTCAAGTTTCTTGAAACAAAAATCAAAAACCCTAAAATAATTCTTAGGGTTTTTCTGGGTCAGATCTGTTTTTTCAAATTGTTATTGTCTAATATCATTTTTTCTTTATTTGCAGGTGTTCTTTCCGCTGTGCTGTTGGTTTGTTTGGATCTTCTTGATCCTGGTTCTTGGTCTATTGGAAGTTTGCGTGGTTGTAATACCTCTCACACCTTCTTTTAGGTTTTTTATTACGTTTTTTTATTGATTAGGTTGTTTGGAGGTTGAGTAGATTAAGGGATTTGTTTGATTGGAGTTGGTTGAGTTTGTTGGTGGTTATTTGTGACTGAGGAGATACAAGGTGTGGTTGTTGTTCTTTCTGTTTCTGTTTCTTGATTGTGTTCTTGTTTCTGTTTTTATTTGGTGATCATCATGGTTGATGGTCAAGATGATATGGGTAAGGCCCTCAAGAGGGAAGTAGTGAATTAAAATTGGATATATATGACCCTTTGTATTTACACCCTCAAGACATTGGTGCTCAGTTGATTACCTTCAAACTTGAAGTTACTGAGAAATGAGAACTATAAGGTCGGCCCTGTGTGCAGTTAGCTTTACACACTAGAAACAAACTTGGTTTTATTAATGGAAAATGTGTTAGAGATCCCAATGATGTTCTTTATCAGACACAATGGGATAGGTGTAATTCTGTGGTGTTATCTTGGATTCTTGGTTGTATTTCACAAGATCTTTATAAAGGTCAAGTGTTTTCTGTGAATGCTAAGTCTGTTTGGGATGAATTAAGTGAGACATATAATAAAGAAGATGGTTATGTGATTTATAATTTGCATCATAAAATACATACTTTAACTCAATCTGGAATGAGTCTTTCTGAATACTTTCATGAGTTTAATGCATTATGGAGGCAGTTTGACTCTCTTGTTGATCTGCCCACATGCATTTGTGAAACTGCTCCCACTTTGAAAAAGCATTCAGATCTTTTGAGGCTGATGCAATTTCTTATGGGTCTTGATGATAGTTTCAGCTCTGTGAGAAGTCTTATTCTCACTACTGATCCTTTACCTGATGTTAAGTCTGCTTTTGCTACTCTATCTAGAGATGAGTCTCACATAAATAGCCATGTGACTAGTAAATCTGTTAAGAATGGGGCTGCAGCCTTTCTTTGCTAGGCCCTATACTGGTAATTCTCAAAACAATACCTAGGCTTCTAATAGAAACATCAATAATAATAACAGAAGGTTTGGCAGGGTGTCAAATCTTGTCTGCAAGCATTGTAACATGAATGGTCATACTATTGATAGGTGTTTTGAATTGGTTGGGTATCCACATGGTTTTGTTAAAAAAAGGCAATGCTAATAATGATAATAATGTGATTGATAACAAAACTGATACTAGTAAGAGCATCTCTCATACTCTTACCAGTGATCAGTATAACAGATTAATGTCCTTACTTAGTGGTTCAGGTAATGCTAGCAAGGCTCATGCTAGTATTGCAAGTACTGTTATTGCTTCAAATTGTGTGATAAGTTTCTTTATTTGTAGATTTTTTAATTTCAACTCTAATATAAGTACCTATAGTACTTATATTGGTTGGATCATTGACTCAGGAGCTAGTCAACATATTACATTTTGTGCCACTCGTCTTTATGATATAATGGATGTTTCTCATTTAAACCTTATTGTTGCACATCCCAATGGGACTGTTGCACAAGTTAAAAAAATTGGAAGCTTTAAATTTGGTAATAATATGATTTTAAAAGATGTGTTGGTTGTTCCTGGGTATCATGTGAGTTTGTTATCTGTTCATAAGTTGTCTAAGGATAATAGTGTATTTGTCAGTTTTAATGATAAAACTTGTAAAATTCTAGATTTAACTCAAAGGTTCCTGATGGGGACTGGTAGTGAGAAAGGTGGTCTTTATTTTGTTGATGAAGGTAAGAGGGTTAATAATAGTAATATTAAAATTTGTCTTATGTCAAATTGTATTTGGCATAATAGACTTGGATACCCCTCTGACCAAGTCTTAACTGTGCTTAAACATAAACTAAAAGACCTTAAGAGTACTAATTCTGAACCCTGTGAAATATGTCATAAAGCTAAACAAACAAGAGAACCATTTCTATTAAGTGATCATAAAACTAAAAATATGGGTGATCTTGTTCATTTAGATGTGTGGGGACCATATAAGGTGACTAGTAGAGATGGTTTTAAGTACTTTCTTACTGTGGTAGTTGATTACACGAGAGCTGTTTAGGTGTTTCTGATGAAAAACAAAACTGAGGTTTTTGATCATGTTAATAGTTTTTATAATCTCATTAAAAACCAGTTTGAAAAAACCGTTAAAGTTTTTAGAAGTGATAATGGGACAGAGTTTGTAAATAAGAGGTTTGAAGCTTTTCTTTCCAATAATGGCATTTTACATCAAACTTCTTGTCCTTATACACCCCAACAGAATGGTGTAGCAGAGAGAAAACATAGGCACTTGTTAAATACTGCTAGAGCTCTCATATTTCAGGGGGGGTTGCCTTTGAACATGTGGACTGAATCTATTCTAACTGCTACTTACCTTATTAACAAGTTGCCAGCTGTGTTGTCTGGTAAAAGTCCTTTTGAAATGGTGTATAAAACTGAACCTAATTTGTTTAATCTAAAATGTTTTGGTTGCTTATGTTTTTCAACTGTTTTAATGAATCTGATAAGTTTGCATCGATAAATGTGTGTTTGTTGAATATGCTTTTGATAAAAAAGGATACAAACTTTATAATATTGATCAAAAGAAATTTATTTTTTCAAGAGATGTAAAGTTTATGAAACTGTATTTTCTTTTAAGAATACTTCTTTTACTAAAGACTTTGTGTTTGACGATAATGAAGTTAATGGTTTAAATTTCTTTGATCAAGAAATTGATAGCAGTCAAAATAATTTTAGAACCAATGAACCCAATGATGATAAGATAAGTAGTATAGATGGTAACAGCAAGTCTGTACCTGACCCTAGTACCAATAAGCCTAGTGTCATCACTGTAGAAGAAGATGTTAGTGTTGATGAGCATCTGCATACTGAAACTATAAATACTACTGACACAGCTGATATAGATTTCAATTTGCCAGTTGATATAGTAGAGACTGTAGACACAGTTAGTGTAGACAACACTAGTGACACTTCTAGTAGGAAGGACATTGAAATAGTGAGTATGCAACAGAAACTGTTGTTTCTGATGGTATACAGGGTACTAGTCATGTTGATGATGGATATATATCTGAGGGTGAGGAATTAGACATGTTTGGTAAAATGTTTGAGTCATCAGAACCAGCAGGGGCACAAACTGTTAGAAGAACTAGTAGAATGACAGCTTTACCATCTAAATATAAAGATTATGTGCTTAATAAGAATCATAAGTATGGTATAGATAAAGTTGTTAAATACTCCAACTTAAGCTTTGATAACTTTGTGTTCACATCTAGTCTTAATAAAATTTATGAACCTACTACCTATGAAGAAGCTGTTAAAGACAGCAGATGGGTTGATACAATGAACCAAGAAATAGAGGCTTTAAATAGAAATGGTACTTGGGTTATTGTAGAATTGCCTGCTGGTAGAAAAGCTATAGGCTATAAGTGGGTTTTCAAAGTTAAATATAAATCTGATGGAGAAGTTGAGAGGTTTAAAGCTAGACTAGTTGCTAAAGGGTTTAATCAGAGAGAAGGAATTGATTATGAGGAGACTTTTTCTCCTGTTGTTAAAATTGTTAATATAAGATGTGTTTTGAGTATTGTTGTAAATAACAAGTGGCCTTTGTTCCAACATGATATAAATAATGCATTCTTATATGGTGAATTAGAGGAAGATGTGTACATGACCTTGCCAGAAGGATTTTCTGATAAGAATGATAAAAGAGTTTGTAAACTGGTAAAGTCTTTATATGGATTAAAACAAGCTCCTAGAAAATAGAATGAGAAATTGGTATATGTGCTTAAAGAAAATGGGTTTGTGCAAAGTCCAAATGATTTTTCTTTGTTCATTAAAAATGATAATGATATTTTGTTGATATTGTTGGTATATGTTGATGATATTATCATCACTGGTGTTAGTGCAAATATTACGATATTTAATCTATACAGTCTCGTTTGTTTTGATTGATGACAAACATGTAACTTGTAATACATAACGTAAAATGTACAAGTTACTTGTAATCACACTTTGTCTCAACATACATTCAACACCTCTCGATGTCTCAAGTCCTCGTATGTTACAACACAGGTTCGTACATGTTTGTTATGTGGCATTATGATCAAACCCATTAACAAATCATTTAGAATGTTTAAAATACGTTTAGAGTCACTAAGTATTTTAATAGGTTAACCATTCTATTTCGAACCTCATTTTACATTTTGCATTCACAAGTATTTCATACAAATCTGAAGTTTACTTACTTGACAAAATATATTTTATTTTGACAAGCACTCTTAGGTAACTAGACATTTGATTAACTAGTTACATAATACATTTTACAAGTTTACCTTGATAAACTTTTTAATCTAAAAATGGAAATACATGTTACATCATGTCATGCATCATCTTTGAAATCCTTGGAAGATCACTTGAATATTTTGGTTAGATTGACACACAATATATCAAATGATATCTTAGTAAGATTTGGAAATATCTTGGAAAGATTTGAAGAAAGATTTTTTAGATTTTATGGCAGGCACCCACGGTACCAATTTGTATAAAGGACGGAACCCTTTAAAGGGATCCTTGGTCCGTGGACGCTCCTGAGCACTTTTGCCTATAAATAGAAGCCCATTGTTTTCCCATTTCTTCACCACTTCAAATCACATCTTCCCCACCTTCTTGCATACATTTAGATCAATCATTAACAATGTAATAACATACATTAAACACCCTAATGATCATGATCATAATGCTTCTAACATTCATCTTTGTTGTAAGCATACTCTTTGATCAACCAAGGAAAGTTTGGAGATTTAGCCATCCCCACTTACCACAAGTTGAAGATCTATCACAAGAAGTTTAGGGAACTTGTGATCTTCATCATGAAGGCTTCCTATCAATGGAAGTTCATTTAGAAGTAGTTATTCATATCCATTAGACATTTATGTCATGGATCATTAGTGTAAACATCATTGCATCATAACAACACTTTCACCAAACTAGATTAGATGGTTTATGTGTTTGTGCCATAAAACACAAGGTTTATTATGTTGGGCCATAAAACATATTGGGAGTGGTTGTACCCTTGTAAAAGAACTCGACATCTAGCTTAGTGTCGGAAATATTGTATAGGCGACGTTAGGTTGGTTCTACCTCGAACTAGAACCCGGTATTTAGCTTTGTACCGGAAAAGTGTAAGCGACGATTGTAAGGTTTTCTCCGCCGAGAAGGAGCTTGTTGATTTAGTGAAGTAACTCTCGAGTTGGGTACTCGAGGAGTAGAGTAGAAAGGAGATCCGTGAACGAACCACTATAAATCCTCGTGTTCGGTTTGCACTTTCCTTTCTTTATCTCTTTACTTTTATACTTGCACTATACTATTGTTTGTGATGTGGTTTGATGTTCATGATTGTGTGACAACTTGGTTTACCATACTTTATATTAGTCACAAACAATAATTGGTACTTTCATATTATAACAAGCTTCATAAGCGATTTGATACTAAAGATCTAAAGTTTTTAAACGGTAACGTATTCACCCCCCCTCTACGTTTCCACAACTGGGAACAATATTGATGAAATTAGCAGATTTAAGAAATTTTTAAGTTCAAAGTTTTTGATTAAAGACTTGGGTAAACTCAAATATTTTATGGGAATAGAGGTTCTTGATATTGATGATGGTATTTGTCTTACTCAAAGGAAATATTGCACTGAGCTCTTAACTGAGTTTGGTATGCTTGGTTGTAAACTATGCAACTCTCCTATTGAGACAAATCCAGATAATAAAAAGCTTGTTTCTAAATTTGGAGATGATGAACCTTTGTCTAGTATAACAAACTATCAAAAACTTGTTGGCAAATTAATTTACTTGACTTTGACAAGGCCGATCTCTTATGTTGTGCATTGTCTAAGTCAAGTAATGCATAAGCCTATGAAGTCTCATTTGAAGCTTGCATTTAGAGTTTTGAGGTATTTGAAAAAGGAGCCTGGTCTTGATGTCACTTTTAAAGAAGGTGATAATAAGAGTATAAAAGTGTTTGTTGATTCTGATTGGGCAAAATGTAAAGTGACCAGAAGATCTGTAACTGGTTATAGTGTATTTCTGGGAAATAATTTGGTTTTCTGAAAAAGTAAAAAGCAAGCCGTTGTTGCTAGATCCTCTATTGAGGTTGAGTTCAGGGAAATGTGTAATGTGTGTTGTGAAGTTATGTGGATCACCAAAATTTTGGCTGATCTGCATGTTGGCGTGAAGTTTCCTGTGGAAATGTATTGTGATAACAGTTCTGCTATGCAGATTTCTGTTAATCCTGTGCTTCATGAAAGAAGCAAGCATTTTGAGATTGACCTTTATTTTTTAAGGGAAAAAGTGGATGATGGTTTTATAAAGCCAGTTAAGGTCAGATCTGAGGATAATGTAGCAGATCTGTTCACCAAAGGTCTTAACATTTCTGACCATAACGGTTTTTGCAAAGTTCTTGGTTTGATTAATGTGTTTCAGGATAATGCTGGTGAACAAGGCAAGGATGATGGGGGAGCTTCAGGAAGCTAAAGCTTATGGGGGAGTGTTAAAGATATAAGCTTCAGTTCCTAAAAGTACAAGTCTATAAAGTTGAAGGGCCAAAGTGATGCATTCCTGAAACTTTAAGGAGTATTTGTGGAGTTCTCATTCTTGAAGCTATATAAGCCAAGATTCAGCTTATTATCTCATTCACGTTTATTTTACTGTGTGTTTTCCATCTCTCTTCTCTCTTGTGTTTCACTGAGTTGAGAGAAACCCTAGTTTGTGTAATCTGTTTGTCTATTCTTTTTTGTATTGTAAAACTGCTATTCTATAGCTATCTTTGATATAATAAAAGTAAGCCAAGGGGTGGTTGGCTGGGTTCACTCTTAAAACTGATTTTGTGATAATTTGGCTTTGGTTTTATAAGTTTCTACAGAAGGGATAGCCGTAGTATTCAGTTAATTGAAGCTGAATTTGCCAATTGGGTACCGAAAGAGTTCTGAGAAAAATCTTAGCTTATCGCAACCCCGGCCACCTATTCTACCCAAGAGTCTATTACAGGACTCACCTGATAATCTGCCCTTATGGTTGTCTGGATATTATTGCTTACTATACAAGCAAATATGAGAAAACAGGCTTTACTGGTGGGCTAAACTACTATCGATCCTTCAACTCATAAGTTCCAATGCATTTCTAAACGGGTTCTTAAAATAGGTTGCAGGTACCAATGTTTATAGTATGCATTATGATTACTTGATTATCATAATTTGCTAATTTAAGAGTGAAATGATCATTTTGAGAGTAGATCTAGAACTGATTCGTGTATGTCTCACATTTGTGCTTTAAGGTACAATAAGTTTATATATCAGTATACAAATAATGAGTATTGAATGAAAAAAATAACAATACAACTACTAAAAGTTAATAACTTGGTGGGTTGAACAAATTAACTCAACATAACACGTTAGATTTATGTCTACCAGTTACTATACCAAGTGACTACATATTCATTGTTGCAACTTCAGCTAAATCAGTTTCTTCAACCCTACATGATGTAACGACGACAATGAACAAATACTTAAGGACATTCTAACTGGAAAATACATATTGCATAATGAACAAATACTTACGGTTTTGGTAAGTTTGAAGGATTTTCAATTTGAGTTAAGGAGCTAGGAGAACTTCCACCAAGGTGGATCATATTTTCAGATGAATCTGTACTTGACTGCACATAATTTTCAAACATATGGAATGTGTTAACATAAAACAAAATAAATACATATGAAGAAGAGACAATGGTATACGCAGGAGTTTTATGTATAATTTACCCTTGGTTCATTGGGGTTTTTCAGCTCAGCAAGTTGAAGATCCTGATATTGGACTTGTTGTTTCTTCTTTTCACGTAGAAGGACAATTACGCATTTACACGTGAAAAACATGAGAATCAAAGCCAGCAGAGATAATATCAGGGATTCTATCAAAATCACTGATCCAAGAGCTGTACATCATGTAACGTAACCATTATCAGTTGAATAGTGAAGGTGCGTGTCTCTAAAGATCTAAATACATATGGTATCTAACTGATCAAAAGTAAACATGCATATCAAATGAAAATCTTATTGATGAGCACATAAAAAAAAAAGTTTGAAGTTAACTAAAATAAACTTACAGTGTGCTGCCACTGGATTCATGGGCATCCTTGTTATCAAGTTTATGGTAGCTTCAGCGATAAGAGGCACTGACATGTTTTCTGCACAATATGGACAGCGCCCATACCACCCCATATCATTAACACGCACTCGAATGACTCCAGCCTGTTTTCCTCCCTAATGGTCAGATATGAAGTATTAATTTTACCAAAGTGGCAGAGGGAACAACAGTTTCCAGTGTGAAATATGTTATTTTCATCTGACACAGCTAGCATTAAGTGTTGATAGTAAAAGAAGAATATAAGGCTCACAAAATACGTAAGTCGATGGAGAAGCATGTTGCAGTCATCAATTGTTCCACGGAATCTAATGCCTTTTGCTTTGACAGTAAAATGTCTTGAGATTTTAACAAATGTTATAAGAGGTTGCCATTGCTTGCTATTCTTCAACTTCAGTTCCGTTGTGCTTATAAGATTGGCTGGCAGCTTGGCTGAGAAATATCCAGAAGAAACTTCCACAGAAAACATGACCCGAAAGTGGGTCTTATTGCCTGCAATTTCAACGGAAAGATATTAGATATCCCTGTATCCTTAGGTATAAAAGGTAATGGACGGGCTCAATTGAAATACATACTTGTTTGATAACAGCGTTGTTCCCATATAATACCAACGTACTCATCATCTGTCCTATATTTGTCATTATACTTGCTTTTACATCTGAGTCATTTAAAGATGGCCTTGTGTTCCATGACAGTCATATTGTAACTCTGTAACATTTTTATATAGAATTTTTATTTTTGAAAATGTTTTTTTATACAAAATATATTTCCCAGACTTGACAAAATAGGTCATCTTTGAATGACCCGGAAACGGGACAAATAAAACATAGGAGTAAATAATATGCAAATAACCCTTGATAATATACATGTTCACATCCGCCACTACAATCTCAACTTGAACTATAATTTCATATCACATCAAACAGTACTTCCATGTCCTAATATATTACAAATTGGAATATTACTTCATAATGCGAAGTAACAAATTAGGTAGAATTCATATAATTTTATTGATACACTTGTTTGTCTAGGTTAATACTGCTTTATTCATTTCAGTACATATCAGAACATTTAATTCTTAAAATCATAGTAAACCCTAATGTACCTGGAAAGTGAAGAAGATCTGGATCCCCAATGGAAAAGTTAAAATTGTCTCGTTCTCTATCAAAGATCAGGAATCCTTTGTCTTCTTTCTCATTCTCCAAGATGATGAATTTAGGTACATTAATGAATGGAGGATCATTGATTGGTTCGACGATGATTTGAACATTCAAATCACTGTGTCCATTTCTATCAATTGCGGAAACTGTAATAGTATCAGTTCCATAGAAGTCCTCCTCTCTGTTTTATAAACATTATAAATAACTAGTCAACATATATATGCAACATAATTACCAATATTCTAACATAAAACGGTACCTACTCTCGTCCCAAAATCATTGTTCACTTCAAAAAATAAATAAATAGGTAAAGACTAAAGATGATTAAAACTATTGGGGAGGTACTCGATAAATAACCAAAAACGTTAGTTTGATGTGTAGTACTATACCCAATATATTGGAGTGACTGGATGGCAAAATTGATGAGTTCCAAGGTACCAACTAAATGCAAGTATTGAGGGTTCTCTTCCACTATACCAACTGAAAGTTCATTCCACATGGGTACCGGATCCCAAAGCCGCATCGAAAGAGGAGAGAGAAAAACCTTCCCATGTTCGGCACTAAGCTTAACTGATATATACTGTTGGGAATTTGAATATGCGAGCATAAAGCTAGGAAAACCACTGTAAAAAGAGACAATTAGTACAATGGTACTCAGACTAAAGAGGCTCTATAACACTTAACAGCTTACCCAAATTTAGGACTTAGTGCATCTTCAGTTGCTTGCAACGATTTTGGAGAAGAAACAAACTGCGGAGGGATAGGGAGAACATCGAGGTTTACACTAGCTGAAACAGTGATGCCTGTTACATCTGAAAATGTGTACATAAATGTATCACTTCCATAATATCCCTTATATGGTGTATATCTGAGGACATCTCCATACTGCAAAACTGAACCATAACTGGGCTGCCAAGACAATGTATCACACTAAGTCTTGGGAATTTGTTATCGTGCATGTAGTAATAAAACTTTAGAGTTTAGAGTATGTACTAATATTCAACTAACGCCGTCATACTATCAAAACACTAGTAATTCTTTGGGAGTCACTGGAACTATTTAGTTTCCCCCTAATACAAAGAATTTCTGTTTTTAGTTTTTTTCTTTTATATAATCGTAAATCACATGAAGGCTAGAATTATCTTTAATCATGTGATCTTAGCTTAATTTCAGTTACTTGTTTCCTGATTATAACTCTTAATTTTGATCTAACCTGTCAAAATTAGACATGTCCTTTATATAGGACTTCCCTTGTAACTTTTGGTAATTTAATAACATCAACAATTTTCTCTCCAAAAGCATGTGTTTACAAACTTTGTTCTAAATTCCTTACATTGTGTGCAGTGTCATGAATTTAGTGTTGTCCAAACATCAATGGAATATGATAACAGATGCATTAACAATAATGATTACACCAGAGCTGCGGAATTTATCAGAGGATTTAAACGTTACCGGCAGAAATTCAACGATTTTTGCATTTCCACCAACAAAGAAATCATTTCCTAAAGGATAAAAACCAGCAGACTGATCCTCCCAGACATCAGCTCGATCATCGTTAGCTTTAGGATAGGTAAACCCTGAAAACAAAAAGTACACACTGTTAGCTTTAGCAAAGGAACTTTATTTGATATATTTAAGTTTTTAAGCTTACGATCGTGCACTGTCACCCCTAAACGATTGGGCAAGAAACACTTATTATTAAACTTAACACACAGTTCGTAGTTTCCAGGTACTGCATAAAAGTAGCCCCCGGTATATGTCCCATCAAAGTTCTCTTTAATTGGTACACGAAAACCACGATGTGTCATATTGTAGTCACCCGTATCTACATACAACTCCTTTGCTCGGAACATGACTGGATTATAATAAGAATCCATCAGTTTCACAGTAATGTAACCAATCTGCGTCGTTGCTAGCTTTGGATCATATTTTAAAACTTCTGATTTAGATAAATCGACCTCGCCTGCACCAAATTAAAGAATACAGAACGTTACCAAGAATTTGACACAACTAATTGTTCACTAGATTATACTACGTAATACAATATATAGATGATTATATATCATGCTTGCGTGTATCATATTACCTGAACCTACTACATTCTTTACAAACGGTTGGCCGTTATTCAACGGAATGTTACCACAAAATATACGGATTTCATAGTCCCCTGGCTTTTCAGGCACATATACGACATCAAAGTCACTACCCTTTGCTTGCCAGTTCGTAGAAGACTGAATATAGAAAACAAAAACTATCACTAGTCTTGATGTCAAAACGATAATGCATTAAATAATGGATAAAGAAGAGAGTTATCACATTATTATTAAGGTAAAATGATGGAACAGAAGCAATTCCCGTCTGACCAAATGGACTGTAAGCGAAAATTCCATTTGGCTGAGTACCTGTTTGATCATTAACACTGTATAAGTTTCATATGAATTTGAATATAAGAATATATTATTTAAGTTATACCATTGACAGGATCCCTCGGGTATATTTTTGGATGCATGGGGCTCGAGCGAGGCATTCTAATTTCTACTTGAAGCTTTTCTAAGTCGAGTGGAGCAGAATAATCATAAGCATCTCTCAAAAATATAGAAAAATTCCAAGCTTGCCCAAAAAGAGAATCAGTTAAACCGGATCCATTGACAATGCTCTTGACTCCATCACAATAGCCTATTCCAATATTGAGCAAACTGAAACCATCACCATTTTAACTAGGCATGTCCATAAAACATCGACACTTACTATTCGAAATAGTCCGATTTGGTAATTATATATTTATATCCCAATCTGGCAATTAAAGTTTCTAAAACTGGCCGTTTGGTAACTACAGCCTAAAGAAGTAGTGAGTGATTACCAAATGAAAGCAAAAATTGCATTGATAACTAGATATGATTGCATAATAGAAGCAAAAGTAAACTGTATTACCAAACTAGCTCATTTTCGTAACATTGATTACTAGATTGGGATATAAAATATAAAAAATACTATAATTACCAAGTTGGACCATTTCAATAAAGTTGATATTTTACTAAGTTTACTCCTTTAACTAAAAAAGTACAGCATGATGATGACAGAAATATAAAATACATACCTACGAAGACATTGAATTCATATGGCATATACATGATCTGTTTCTTCGTAATCTTATCTGAGATGGTCAGGATAAAGTCTCCTGGTACAGTTGTTGTGAAAGTAAACGACTGAATGCCCGGTGATACCTCCATAAATCGCATGTCACTAATGGGATAAGACAGTTTTGTCCCCTTAATCAAAACTTGAATATCAAATTCATGAAGTCCTGGTACAAGGTTCCCGTGACTATCTCGCTGGTGTATAAAAGTTTCCATCTTAGAAGAAAGCTGATAAGATTTTGCTTCGGAGCTCCACTCTGGCATACAGTTGCCAACATCAAGTGCCCCTGTTCATTAAATTCTTGAAATCAATAACAACGAAGATATAATCATAGATGTCATACTAAATCGCATGACTATTAGATCATATCGTATATGAACCACCTGGATAAACTTCTAAACGCAATGGAGAACCAATCAAGCTTTTGTTCTTGTGTTTTACGTGAAGTAAATGAATTCCTGATGTGACTATAACAAATTCGTAGGAGAGATAACCAAATTCATTCCATCCTTTGTAATTCGCCTTCCCTGGATCTACATAGGACCCATCATCAAAATTTGCAGAGAACTGAAAATCATAGAAATCCTTTGGCCCTTCACTCTCAGATGTGACAGTGTTCCCGAATGCATCTTTAGGTAGTATCAGGACGGTTGCTGTCATCTCAGCTATAAAATTGTTAATAGGTCCCATCCATGACACGATGCCACCAAGCTCATAAATTTCACCTTTGGTTATAAAAGACGTCTATCATCAACTATTTTAAATTGGAAACTTAATTTAAAACAAAGGGTTATCTGCATATATAACATATTAACAAGATTTTCTATTTGTCATGTTTTAGCTAATGTGCTGATCATATTCGTATAAAGATGGCTTTGTGTACCATTTGGGTTATTATCTAACCAGTAAATTTGATGATTGTACAAAAATTTTAAAAATTACATATAATCGTAACAGTTTTATACCGAAATGTAACTTTTTTATTTAAAAAATTGTCATTTTTGTATTTGAAAACCAGCTTTTAATGGGTTTTTTGTAACAAAATGAACCAAAAGGGACACAAAACTATCATTTAATAACTCAAATATACACAACAAAGTAGAACGACTAAACGGGAAAGAAGAAGCCTATAACAAAAACCTGGTGTAGCAAAATAATGCAAAATCGGGTCCATAACATTAAATTTATCCTCAGTAATAAGCACATTGAACGACCCGGCCTTGATTGGTATAAACGTGATCCTCCAATCATTGACATCTGCTGCACCGAAATCGTAAGAAAGCCCAGTAATGACACTGCTGTTCCCCATTACGTCATTCATCGAAACATTTGGACTAAAAAGGTGTCTGTCCTGTTCAGTCTTGAAATCTATTAGTACTTCAAACTTAATACTTGCAATTTCACCTACCCTAAATTTATTCTTCCAGTCTACCCAATCAAAAGCTAGCGTGGGACTTTCCAAGGCCGAATCATCTGCAACACAACAAACAAGACTTTATTTTAATGTGTGCAAAACAACTCTTAATTAAGTGTGACTTGGAACAGTTAGCAGGTAGGACAGATACTAAGAGCACAAGTTGACGCAAAATTTCTCTGGTGGAATTATGGTTATAGATATTAGTAACTGCTAGTAGTTTCATGAATGTGAGAACTTGATATCGACCATATATATACAAAAGAAAATAAATTTTATTCTTGCATGTCAAATCCCCGTTGATCGAAGTCTGAACTACTTGTGTAATTTCTAGCTTCTCAAGAAGTTTCTCAATCAGATTTGTTTACCGTCTAAATAAAGACATATGTGTAAGAAACGATAACTATTACGTAGTATAAATTTTGTACCTGATATAGAGAGGTTAGGAAGCATGAAAAAGGTGACGATAGCGATGCAGATGACCGATTGATGAGACATGATATAGCAAGGTTTTGGAAGATTTAATGGATTGATAAGTTGAAGAAAATGAATTTACATAGTGAAACTGACCAAAGGGCGGTTGGTACTTGAATTTGTATTGAAATGGCGGGAAATCAGTTATGGCCGAATGTGTAGGGTTAGAAATATTTGTATGAAAATTTTTATTTGAGTCAGGCCAGCCAACTAGCCCAGCCCAACTTATTTAGTATACGTTAGCCCATAATCTCAATCATAAATATTGCAGACCCCTTCTAGGCTTATTATAAAGATTGTTTTCTTTAAAAAACACATGTAGTTTAGGGGCATTAGTTAAATCTACAAATTCATAAAGATAATTATGAAAACTTAAAGCTTTGCTTTTTTTCTGAACGGAATTATTACACACTTATAGAGTTATGCTACATATCTCGCACGTAACATTTCACACATGTCTCGAGCCTAAGTGTTTATTACTTTATTTTGCTTAAGAATTGATGTGTCACGTTTACTTGTCCATTCATATAGTTTCTCTCTCTTTTGATAATTACCTTGATGAAAAAGTGAGTTGCGGGAATATTTTCTTTTGAAGATTAGGTGAATATATATATATATAGCATATCTCCTCTATTGAGATCATTGTCATGCTTAACTACCCTATTGGAGAAGATACTGAATAATCAGGATTATTGATGTCAATATGATCAGATACTTGAACCATCCTCCAATGGCCGGTTTAAAGATTAAATATATCACAGACTCGATCAATTATCTGGAAACAAATTTACTCAAACGTTCTAATTGATTCTATCATATATAAATAGGGCAAATCGCATAAAAAGGTACTCATCTTATGTCCAATTTCAATTAAAGGTACTATTCTTTTTTCTCGATTTAGGTGCAAACTTTGGCCGATTTAGGTTTTTAACTTCCTTATATAATTACATGTTTGGTCCTTGAGTTTGTATAGGCATTACATGTTCGGTCCTTCAGTCCATTTTGGCACATTTTCAAAAAATATTTTCAAAAATAATTTTTTTTAAAATAAATTTTGAAATATTTTTTCAAATTTTAATCAAAAAAATTTGAAATATTTTTCAAATTTTTCAAAAAGTTTTTGAAATATTTTTTCAAAAAAATTTTCGAAATATTTTTTTAGTGCAAAAGCAGGCCGAAAATATTTTAAATTTTTTTTGAAATATTTCAAAAAAGTTTTTGTGAAAAAATTTGGAAAAAATATTTCGAAAAATTGTTTTTGAAAAATTTGGAAAAAATATTTTGAAATTTGTTTTTGAAAAAATTTTTGTTTTTGAAAAATATTTTTTGAAAATGTGCAAAAAATGAAGGACATGTAATGCCTATACTCTCAAGGACAAACATGTATTAACAACGAAATAGTTAGCGGGAGTTAGAAAAACCTAAATCGGCCTCAAAAAGTCGGATACCTAAATGAGAAAAAAAAAACAATACCTTTAATGAAATGAGCATAAATAATCTTTTCTGTCTCATACACAAAATAGCCATCATGTCGATGACGTTTAGAGATATCAGTTTGATAATGACCATGGTCGCCAAACACCTTATTAAATACAGTAGAAGAGTAGGACTTTAGTTTTTATTTTTTAGAAATGTGTCCAAAAAAAAAAAATGGCTGTTCAAGATCTCATATCCTGCCATAACGACTGTTTGGATGCATGTTTAATAGACTTATTGTAACAGTTCTTGTTACATGTTCCTAGGAATAACCGTTCTTGGTGTATTTCTGCTCCAAGATTATCCCTTCTAGGTTCTGTTTCCAGACTCGCACTTCGTACACATTCACCGCCTTTAATAACATCATCTTTAGTAGAGTTATTTTGTTAGTAGTTTCATATAGAGATCTTAATAAAACAGAACACGAATGAGTAAACAACATGCTTCCCTACATTAATATGGACTCATATGAATTATGGGATTATGCAGAAGTCAGATATCTCTATTAATCTTATCAAAAAGTAAGTAAATTGGAGTTGACTTAATTGTTAAAAGTTGACTGCTTCAATTGGTCAAACTCAACGGTATTGCATATAAAACTCGCTAGAACAATTCCAATTAATCAACCAAATAGAGTGATATTTGAGCACGTCATGCCACACAAAGAACCTTCACAAACATACTACATGTTTGACAGAAAAAGTTGATACATTAATCACAATATAAATGGCAACCATGAACACAGTTAACATACGGCAGCATGGTTTTTCAACAAACTTCAATTTCATTAAGAAATACTGGAAAGGTAGTAACATACATCTAATTAAAGGAAATAAAAACATACGAAAGTAGAAGTACTTCATTTGTTAAGCTACTAGAGTTTGATTAAAGCTAAATCGACGTTTTTGGCTTGCAGGTTTCTTCATAAGCATCCTTAAATGTAAAAGACTCTGGAGAATTCACCCTGTCCTGAAAGAACAAAGTTTCAGTGAATGTGAGTAGCCAATCTCATGATAAAATCGGCATACCATGGAGTAAAAGTTTAATTAGAATGATATAAATATGGTAAAAACTTTTATATCTACAATATAATTCTTGGAAGCAAGAAGGGCAAAGACAGAACTCAGGTCAGAGGTTAAGGTTTAAAAAAACGTAAATTTGGTTATCCACATCGTTATATGTTGGTGCATGACATATAGGCACATTACATTGACTCCTACTCGATCAACGACAAGTGAACATGATGAGAGTCATATCAAATTTAACGCTGTAATACATGTTATGTTATCAGTATATCAGCAAAAGGAGAAAATTCTGTTGCATAACAACCTCTTTAGCCTACTAATCCACACAATGTTAATCATTAGCACTAAAATATTTCTCCCACCAAACGTCACAGATTCTCAAACTAGTGTTTCATTTAGCTCAAAGCAATCACTACAAAACGTTAAGGATACTTTATTAGCATTGAAATATGATGAGTTCAACGACTTCTGTGACCAAATAACATTGCATTTACTTTTTTTATACTTCGCTCAGTGAATAAATGATGACTATGTATAACTAACCGGAAAACGAAACAGAGTTGGAAGAGAAAAATTCACCTTAATCTTCATCAGCATTGTTATCAACAAGGCCCAAAGGTGGAAAAGGTGAAACCAAACTCTCAACAACAATGCAAGCATCAGTACACTCATTGTCAATCACCGAGAATGAATTCGAATCACAGACAACCAATTTCTTCTGAAACTGTAACAACAATTTCCCATATTCTGAAATACAAAACGGAGCGAAAAAAATTGGAGCCCCCCAAGTATGAGGATACGGGATGGAAGCCAACTTAGTCCAAGAATCCTTCACTCCATAAACCTCCATCACCCATACATCCACAACAATATCTTCAAAATAATCACAAAGAACACTCAACCATTCTCCTGAAACCCCCAATTCGCAATAGCCATTACCTTCATCATACTCCGGTTGCAAAACTTCACCATAAGTCTCCTTCCCCAAATCAAGAGAAACTATATTCCGCGACTGGCCATCATCAGTCGCCCAATGAAGAGCTCCATTCAAAAACTTACCATCATGTAAAGGATCACGACGAGGAAAAATACCCATTTCTTTCCAACTTCCACCTTTTAACGAATATATCATACTACTCCAGTGCGGCCAAGTTTGGTACAATTTCACAACTTTGTAATCACGAGTCAACTCGTCATACCCAAAACCATAGGAAACACCCAACGAAAACGCCCCTTGTTTAGAACCAGGCAAGATATTGGTTCTTCTAGTACTTGGATTGTAAATAAACAGAGTATTATCATCCTCGACTACAACGCACATTAACCCATTACAAGACCCAACTATCCGAACCCTCTGAGGCCAAGTTCGCTCCAACGTATTTTCAAGGTGTATCGCATTATTAACAGATTCATCAAACAACACATCGTAAAGTGGACAGCTGATGAGATTGCTTCTTTGTTTATTAGTGGAAAGCTCTTGTTGATGATATTGAGATGTGATGCAAATAAGTCTATGATGTGCATAGTTAATGTGGTTGGTACTAGATAAACTATAATGGGATTTAATAAAATGTTGGTCGGAAATTAAAGAATACCATTCTTTGCAAACAGACTTACATAGTAACAATGATTCAACAGGAAGCTTCAACAGGATATCGCGGATGATTTCTGGCAGAATTGATGCGTTTGATTTTTGTGTATCTTTGTGTGCCATATTTGTTAGTTAGGGTTCTTCTTGGATTTGATTAGATTTGTTGGATATGTATTTCTATATTTACATTTACAACCTTCATGTTTTGCTCATTCTTCACTATGTTTATTTTTGTGTGCACTTAACACATTCGGTCCCGTTTGAGAACTTGGCTATTCTTTCCTCTTGATCATAAACTATCTTAGATTTCTCAATAAATGGTCTCCCAAGTATCACATCTCCTAAAAACCCATCAATGATGCCCTTAACATTCTCCAAGATCATGAAATCACACATATATGTGAAGTTACCTACGAAGACATGCAATCTTTTGGCCCTCCCAACATAGTTACTCACTTTCCTAGGGTGAAAAGGGTCCCTCATAGGTCCTAACTTTTCGCTCATGATCCAATTGTAGTAGAGCCTAGACATTATGTTCATGGGTGCCTTATAGTCAATGTAAGTGTGATCCCTATATAAGTATCCAATCATGCACGGTATCTTAATATTTTTAGGGTCACCACTTCTAATGCAAGGCTCGAAAGGTGGATGCGGGAAGTTAACTATGTTATGATAGGCGTTTTCCTTCCCATTAGGGTATGAATCGAAATACTCCCTAAGTTCTTTCTCCTCCTTACATCCTTCCATAACTTCTAATACCTTATAATCTCCTTCTTCTAACTCATCATCAGAATCACTTGAGGTTGAATTACTATCTAAAGTGCTAGTGGATTCCCTAAGGGCTTCCTCAAGTGTACTCTCAATTATCCTATTCAGTTTCTTAAGCTCTCCAATTTCACTAACAATACGAGCTCGGAGTTGGTTGGCAAAAGTTGGATCAAGTGGTAGGTTGTTGTTTGGTGGGTTATCACCTTCCATGATGAAAAGTGATGGGGTTCCTAACAAAGATCACGAAGAAGGGGATAGACTACGAGAAAGCTAAAAATGAGAAAAAAAAATCTTACTTGATAGGAATCAAGCAAGGGAACCTAAACGAGGTGGAAATCTAACTAGCTATTCTATTCCTCGGCAGCGGCGCCAAAAACTTGATACGCGTACAACGCGCGTTCGGGGGTCAAAGGAACTTCCTTTTCGTCGAGCAAGTTTTTCAACACACTAGGCAGTGAACCTAATCGTTGTAGTGTAGTATTAGGGTAAGCCTCGAGAATTGATATCGTTCTCTAGGGGAATAGGAATGCTAGTGAGAAATTAATATGCTAAGGTTGGGGTTGAGGAAGATTATTTTTTATTCTTTTTTATATTTTTTTTAGAAAATTGAAAGGTACGAATCTCGGGGTATTGGATTTGGGGGGTGGTATTTCTACCGATTACTCTACTTATCTAATTATCTAATTAACTAAGCTAAGGGGTAGTCTATGTCTATTGTTGTGTGCTCGTATGATGATTTAAAGATGTGTTTACCTAGATGCTATTACTCCCCAGTTATCTCCTATTGATGGTTGAATTGTCACGTCCTTATTCTTAACGCGTTGTGTCTTCTAAGGTCGTAGGGTATGCGTTTCTCCGTAACTCTTTGAGACTACCTTAAGGTTATTGCCTACGAAATCTCTAGGATTCATAAACTAACTCTAAGGTTATCTTTGGATGTTTAGCCTACAATAACTCTACGTGATTATAAACTAATGTTCACAAAGATTACTCAAGCATTAAAAACACAACGAATGACCTATCGCAATACTAGGTCAATCACTATTAAGATAAGAGACAACCAATCAATATTCAATACCTAGGTTTCATAGATCTAAGCAAACACACAAGTAAATTAGCCGGACATGGAAAACATGCAAGCATACACACAAACAATTGAAGACATAATTGAATTAATGAAGTAAATCACTTATCTTGTTTTAAAATAAGGTATGGAACCCTAAGATACTGCCCAAGACAGCCAAAGTTTGGTTTAGGTTTTACTCCACAAAACTACCTCCCTAAAAGTCTGAAAATTCGAATTCTATATATATAGTTACAACATGCGACGGCGTCACTTTTGAGGGGTCAGATCGCCGCCATTAGGTTTTCGTCTTAGCCACGTCAACTTTGTCACGGCGTCACCTTATGGTTGTGACGCGTCGCTACATCTTCGGCCGTCGGGATCCAAATCTAGGTCGTGCGAGTTGTGGACGCCCTACTATTTAAAACCTGATGCCATCAAGTGCAAAATAGCAATTTGGCTACTGAGTCGTCACAAAGTGTGTTGTGACGGCGTCGCCATTTGGCTGTGACGCTGTCACCTTCAATTCCAGCAGCTTGAGCGCCTTGATTCTTGACTTTGGCCATTTTCTTCATAGATTCGCGCCTTTTCGTCCGAATAAGTGTCATTCCAGCAATTTGCCTTCAAGAGACCTAAAAAGTGAAAAGGAACGAAATTAAGCAGTAACGGATATAAAAGTGGTCGATTAAGGGCTTAAATGACCCCTCAAAAGTGTACCTTTTAAATCTTTATCAGTGCTTCTTCAAGTTCCACCAGTTTTGGTTCTTCAAATGAACCAACGATTATTGAAGTTTTAAGAACAACCCGAAACCCGAATGTTTGGTGTCATTTCAACATGGTGAATATATCGGATGGGACTACTAAGGCTCATTGAAAATATTGCTCTAAGTTTTTGAAATCGAAATCCAACACGACGTTGAAGTCTCATATGGAAGATCATTGCCAAGCACTCAAATCCAATTCGGAAGTGGATCAAGCGTCTATGTAACGAGGGGGTATTTTTTCATACGAGGCATCTTGGGTTCCACAACAATTTGCAAGCTTTGTGATTCAAGAAGGTTTGTCGTTCAACCACTTCGACAAACCTCGATTAACTAAGGTAATTCAAAATACTCTTCAACCGCGATATACTCATGTAAATCGTGCTACTCTTAAATACGATTGTATGAAAATGTGGAAAAAGGCCATAATTGAACTAAAAAAAGGTTTTGAAATTTTAAAAACAAGTGTAAGCTAAACAACCGATGTTTGGTCGGCTCCTCATGGTTTGCCCGGTTAGTACCTTTGTTACCGCACATTGGGTTGATCCCGCAACTTGGAAAATGATGAAGCATATGATTGGTTTTGAAAACTTTAGGTATCCTCACACGGGTCAAAATTTATTTCGATTTTTACGAGATGTAATAAAAGAGTATAAATTAGAAGAAAATATTTTTTCAATCTCATTCGATAACGCGAGTAAGAATACAAATGTCGTAAAAAAACTAATACTAAAATACCGTCCACCTTTGGCCGGAATTTTTTTATTATAGTCGATGTGTTGCACACATCATAAAGTTGGTTGTTCAAGACGGACTAACGAACCCCGAAATAAGTATGATAAAAAAACGCTTTTAAAAAAAGTTGCAAGATATAGTTTGTTCGAGTAAATTTATATATAAAGAATATATGAAATTGGTTTAGCCCCTAATTGGGACATTCCTACAAGATGAAATTCGACTTATGAAATGTTTTTATGTGGTTTACGTAAAAATACTTTACAAGTTTTTCATGACGAACTTTGCAAAAGGCGTCCGAATATGACACCATTTACGGTCGAAAATTGGAAGATTATAGAACTAATAACCGGTTTACTCGAAGTTTTAAAACGCAACAACTTTATTATCGGGTGTTTATTACTCCACAAGTCATTTGGTACTTGAGCGAATTTATATGATGTGTTCAAAATTAGGAGCATATGAATATGATGGTCCACTATTTGCAATTATTGTTCAACCCATGAAAGAAAAACTTAGAAAATATTTCAGAAAAATTACATTGGTAATTACTTGTGCCGTATTGAACCCATGTTTTAACATTAGAGGGGTGGAACTTGTAACACCCCTAAAAATAGTGTTGCGGAAAGACGGTACTAGTATTGATATGCTACTAATTGGTACACAACAACAAATAATAGGAAACGGAATAACCTCATCCATTATAGAAAAATATTACAAAATTTCAAGTTTCAAGTTTACATTTATTCAAAAGTACGGAAATAAGGCCCAAAAGATAAGTGTTTTGATATGTCCCAAATGTATTATCGGAGTCACATTGATCCAAAACCATGCCAACTGCCAAGCGCCTTCAGAAGCCAATCACAAAGCATCTTGTATCAATTACCCAAGATCCATAACCCAATGACTAGGTACATTGCATCTTGTTGGGTATTCATAATTCAATACCCATAACCCATGGTCCATAACCCATAACCCATAACTCGGTTTGTAACACAAAATCCGGACTAAACTGACCTAGTAGCCGGATCCCTCTAGTGAGGGATCCGTCAGAACCGTGGGATAGTAGACATGTTTTGTCTATAAATAGTGAGCCATTTCTCTCTTGCTCACTACCACTCTTAGATATACTTTCACTCAGTATTCTAACCTCACTAACCACAGATCCAAAGGATCATTCTATGTAGTTTTATGTTTGTGTGATTCTCTAGGTTCCTCTTAAAGGCGAGATCACCACCTCTTGAAGACGTGCAAGCTCAAGGTCATGAGTTGCTAAGCTTCGTCATCATCAAGACCACTGAAGTGCATCTTGTTGATAGTTCTTTCCTCCCTCCATAGAAGTGTCGTGTTGAAGGCATTAGTGAACGGTGTCGAAGGTGTACATTCGATATGGTGCATCGATGTACAAGTTATATAGTTTAGGTTAGAGGTTGTTTATATCCTCTCTAGTGTTGTAACAAGGAGTGTGTCTCCTTTGGGTAGTTGTGTTGTGGTGTAGTATTGGGTAGTGGTTTCTCCTTTGTAATGGAACTTGGTATCTAGCCTTGTACCGGATAAAGTGTAGGCGACGTTGTGATAGGTTTGGTTCTACCTCATGGAAAAACTCGTTTTCTAGCCTTGTACCGTATAAAGAGTATGTGACGTTGTGAAGGCTTCTCCGCCACATTAAGGAGCTTGTGTTGTGTAGTGCTTAGAAACTCTCGAGTGGGGTACTCGGGGAGTGGATTAGGGCAAGGAAGGTTTCCTTGTAGCCGAACCACTATAAATACTCGTGTCATGGTTTTGTGTTTCTTTACTCTTTATCTTTTGCATTACTTACTTATATGTTCATCTATCAATATCTAACACACAATCAAAATGGATTGACATAAGTCGATCTAAATAGTTTAAAACGAAGTTTTAATCGGTAAAACTATTCAACCCCCTTCTAGTTTTCCACAATTGGTATCAGAGCTTCGTTACCAAGTTTCTTAGAGTATATTGTATTTTAAAAACTTGATACGATCCGTGTATGTTTGAAAACTACAAAGAAGGAAATATTCTAAAACAAAAACTATGTTTTAAGAATACCTTTTGTTGGATATTAATTAGATGATTACATTAATTATTTTTCTTTTCTTACATCTCACTTTGTCTTAAAAAACGCACTAACCTTTCTTGTCATTTTATTTAGTTAATCTTAAAATAAGCAAACCATCAAGATTCTTTGGTAATAGGATAACTTTCCCCAAAAAGTTGTCTAAACGTATTAAAACTCGTCAAAAATAGACACTCAAATTGCAATAGAGGTATGACTTTCATAAGACTTATCTCTAAATAATGTTAAAGTAAATCATGTGTAAGCTTGCATGTCACTCAATGGAAAATTATGTGTTTATAATTTTTTATTTTTTCATTCATATAATTATCCAAACATACTTATTTGATATGCGTGGCTTCATTAGAAAAACTTTGTGCATACGTATCATCGCCGTCTAAACCTAGGTATATCAATATGTGTTGTCTAAACCTAAGTTCTAAAAATCAAATCTTTCTAAATACAAATAAAACAAAACACAAATCTCAAAAGTTCCTCCTTCTTCATAAAAACCTTTTCGATCGCCAAACCCTCACCAACAAATCCCATTTTTCAAATCTTCCACTTTCAAAAATCTCACACTCAAAACTTCATCTTCTTCATCATCTCACTTCGAGAAATCCAAACCAAGAAAGATCTCCGTCATCATGGTTTACATCGCCCTCGTGAACATCATCATCTCGCTCATCGCTCTCGTGTATCCCATGATCAAATTCTCGCATGGAGACATGTTCTTTGTTTTATTGATCTACATTTGTATCATCTATCCGATCCTTTGTATTGCTTTAAGCTTGAAATGAAATATAAATGATGTCGTAGTTTCTCTCATTTTATTTTCGCATAATGTGTTTTTATCTTTTCGCACATTCAAAACCCCAACATGTTTGAAACTATTAATGTATGTTTAAGAATTAATATTGGCTAAAACACATTTCACTTTGTAACATATAAGTTGCAAAAATAGATCCTACGTCAAAACAAATTTCTGTCAAAACTGCAAATCTCCCGGATCCCTGATGTTTAACTGGCCGGATCCCTTTTAAAAGGGAACCGGCAGAACCGGAGAAACTGATGACAGAAACTCATGCAATCAACATAGCTCATTTCATGAAAACTTATTATAAAATGAAAAATCTCACTATAATGTCAAAAAGGAGTAAGTTAAAAATATAGGAGTGTCATTGTTAATAAAATAGAATAGACGATAAAAATGTTAGGAGATCATATCGCTTTACCATAGCTCAAAATTATGATTAAATTACTTAAAGATATCACCAACCAAAAACACTCTCACTCTCGAAGTTTTACTATGTACTAACAGATTCATGTAAATTATTCGCTTCAAGTCTATAGGTCTCATCATGTCTCATGAATATGACTTCGATCATCAACTCACTTATGTCTACATTCCAAACATATCTCTTGAACCTAACACCCCTGGCAATCATGTTCGTGGGTTCAATAATCTCGAAACTCGTTTCTTTCATAAAGAACGTGTTGTTGACTCACTCCTAATCTTTCAAGAAGGTATCATTTCCTCATTCCGCACCATAGGACTAGAAGGTCTTCTCAAGATCAACGAGAAAATTTGTCCGCTGTTTGTTTTGGAATTCTTCCGTCAAGTTGAACTCGTTCGTAACGAGGATCGTTCTCTATCACTATTGGTTTGAAGCAAAAACCAAAAGTTTGTTTTGACTCTTGAGCAATTTGCTCACATTCTTCGAATTTCAAATTATGGACAATGTGCTTTCACTGAAGATTGGTCTTTTGATTCTCTCTTTAACTATCGTGAAGAAAACAGTCCATATTGTTCATATATACCCTTTCCTCAAGAAATAACTCGCTTTCTATGCACTCCTCAACAATCCAACTACTCAAATCCAAACATAATTCATACACATGATCTCCGGGATGATCTTAAACCTCTTGCAGTCATTCTACGTGAAATTTTTTGGAGTCTTACAGGAAATCGTGAGATACTTCCCGCATGTTGTGCTCACATGATTTACTGTCTCCTAATTCAACAACCATACAATCTTTCCTACTTCTTCGCAAGGCGAATTGTAAACCTCCAAGGCAATAAGAACAAACTAATACTATATGGGATGTTCCTGACACACCTTTATCATCATGTCATGTACTACCATCCTCAATTCCAAAGCCCTCAATATTCACTTGTGAATAAAATGAAGGAACCTTTGAACGCATCTCTCATCACTTCATTCTTCGTTCCTAAATCATCAACCAATCACAACCCACTTGACGATCCATCAATCGAAAACTTATGAGCAAAATAGTTCCTTTAGAAAAATCTATCCTTAGGCTTTTCTCTTTAATTTACCATTGTAACTTGATCACGCCTATGAAATAAATCGTTTGTTGATCATCTTTCTATACACTTGAATTTTTGATATTCCTACATGCTACACTTACCATGTATTACTTGTATACATGTATACTTACTGTGGAGATCATTAGTTTCAAAATTCGATACCTAGAGCAAAATATTACACGCTCACTGTTAAGAAGTATGTCCCAGATGCCGGATCCCTGGCCTATAACTAACCGGATCCCTCAAATGAAGGATCCGCGGGATCCAGGTAAACTGAAGTAATTTCTTTTTATTCTTACATCAATCCAACCTTCCAGACATTATTGAACTAATTGAACATGCTTCATTAGGATCACTTAAACGTTCCTTAGGCTCAGTTGATCTCACATTCACTCATGGATGACTTAGGATCACATTCAAGGTATTTTTGAATTATCACTACTTCAAAACTCACCATCCTTCCAATCCAATATTTACACATTGTTTCTCTCATTTCAAAACACCTGGTTTGATATTTCTCTCAATTTTAGCAAATTAGTTTTAGTCATCTTTATCTCAAAATGGTCTAAAAACTAGTTTTTTTTTTTTTTTTTTCCTTGTGATTTTTAATGAATTATCTAAATTTTCCTTAGATCACCATCTGGTATCTAGGATCATTTGACACCATTTGACACCCTCAAAATTCTTAGTGTCATCCTTGATCACTCATTAGTGTTCATAAAAACTTCATTTCTTTCCATAAAAGACATCATTAGCTATCCTCACTCATTATGCTTAATCATTTAAGTCTCATATCATTTAAGATACCTGAGGAGAGTAAATCAATCAAGATATATAAGCACTAGACATTACTAGAACCTCATCAATCCTTTTCTTGGCTTCTGAGAGCCGGATCCCTTAAGTGAGGGATCCGTGAGAACCGTCTGCACAAACTAACCAATCCTACTTGATATAATCATTTCAAACCCTCTTTGTTAATCTAAACACTCCACATTGTCTTAAATGACTCTCTAGATCAGTACAACTCTGTATTTGACTCTTGTGAACGTAAATCATTGGAAATTGAAGGATTTTAGTGGTTTAGGTATTAATTCACTTGCCAAATTTCTTCCTTTATAAACCACTTGTGTTTGTACTTTCAAATCATCACTCAAACACTCATTCTCAGTAGCTAAAACCTTCTCTTTACATTTCTCATTCTTACCATTTCACCATGAGAAAGGCACCAAGTGCACACTCATCAACCAAAGGAACTCCCAAGAAGATTGCCCGTGTGGTTCAGGAAATCTCCTCAATCGAATCATCACCCATCAAAGCCTCAAACACTAGAACTTCCTCACAACCAACTCTACCAATCAAACAAACTCCCAAAAGGCTTGTTCCTACAAGACAACCTTTGCCAAACACTACCATACCTCCTAAACCAAACACTCCTACTTCCACTAAAACAACCAAACCATCACCTCTAGTTCCTAGAGCCATCTCTTTCACTACCCCATTTTCATCCCCAAACCTCTAAAACTTAGAGGATTTGCCACCTAGGCCTTCTCATCCACCACCATTGCCAACATTTTCCTCAATCGAGAAAATGGTGTCACAACAACCCTCTCACCAAAACTTTGGTGTTGAAACCACACTAGCACCCGTGTCCTATTCTCCTTCACCCTCAAATGGTCCATTTTGGATTATGAGGAATCACCAAACTCAACAACCGGACCACATGGAAGTAGATACTTCATTACCTCCACCATCAACACATATTTCACCACCTTCACCCCTAGTTGAACCACCTCCGACTTCATCAAACTTGCCTCTACAAATCCCTCCATCCTTTGTGGAACCTCCACCTTCCTCATCAATCTTCCTCCATCCTTTGGTCAAAACTTGGTGTTTAGCTTAGTCAAACTCGTACAAAACTCAGTTGAAGTATTTGAACAATTGTGTTAATATTTCTAAAGTGATACCACTGATAACTGAAATATCAACTCGAAGAAAAGCTTCAAACTAATTGAACGAAACTCGAAATGTAGTTTTATTAGTGAACTGAATGTCTGTTACAAACTGACTGAGAGAAAGAGAATTAGTTACAAACCATAAATTTTGGAATTGAACAAGAACAACTACTATTTAGACAAGAGAAATGAGCGGGAAAATTAGTTAAGTTGTGTGGAAGACTCACATGCACCTCACGTGTCCGGTTAAAACCACCCACATGCACCTTACGTGCTACACACACTTAAGCATCTATCAAAAAACAATGAATCAAAACTTTTAAGTTGTGTTACAGTGTAAAGATGGTGCATCACAACTTTCTCAAACACTTCCATGCAGTATGAATTTTTAAGGTGTGCCTGTAATTCCTTGTATGCCATCACATTTGTGTTTCTTGGAACAACACGATTCTCACTATATTAGGACAGGAAACATGCGAGTCATGATGGAGGAAACGAATGAATAACGTTTTCTTGTAGGTTAAAAGAGACACTAACAACATATAAATTGTTAATAAATTTGTGGTGCAAACAAAAAACCACAAATTTAGCAAGAGAGCTTAACACATTAGACCATATTTACATATGCCTAAAGGCCTAAACCAAGAGACCACGTAACTCAGTGTTGCAACTTCAGCTACCTCTGTTTCTTCAACCCTTGTCAAATGCATATTGTACAAATACTTACTGCTTTGGTAAGTTGAGAGGCTGTTCACTTTGAGTTAAGTGGATAGGAGAATTATCAGCAAGGTGGATCATGTTTTCAGAAGAATCTTTACTAAACTGCACATAAGGTTGCATACTTCAGAATAAAATATATATAACAAAACAAAAAGAAATAGATAAGAATAACAAATAAGTATATACAGAGGCTTTGAATGTATTACTCTTTGTTCATTGGATTTTTTCAGCTCAGCAAGTTGAAGATCCTGAGATTGGACTTGTTGCTTCTTCTTTTCACGTAAAAGGACAATTACGCATTTACACGTGAAAAACATCAGAATCAGAGCCAACGAAGATAATATAATGGATTCGATCACAATCACTGATCCGAGAGCTGTACATCATGTTATATAACCATTATCAGTAAAACATTTCTCTTCTTTAAGGATGCAAAAATTAAATATCATTAATTGCATAAAGAGAAACACAAAAACCTCGAATGTGAAACAACGCATCTCTAGAAATTAAATTAGAGTTGGTATGCTGTTGATCGAAGTAAATTTGCGTACCAAATAAATAATGTTTATTCCATTTATTCATGAGAATAAATAAAAGTTAGATGCAAATTAAATCAACTTACAATGAGCTACCACTGCATTTATTGGCATCCTTGATATCAAGTTTATGGTAGCTTCAGCTTCAAGAGGCACTATCTTCATGTCTGCACAATCTGGATAGCACCCATACCACCCCATATCATTGACACGCACTCTCATGACTCCATCATGTTTGCCTCTCTGTACTCGCAGATAGTCAAGTAGTCAGCTGACATGATACCAAAAGTGGCAAACAATACAAAAGACTTCCAATGTGAATATATGTAGTTTTCATCTGACACTGCTAGAAAAAAATGTTGATACTAAAAACACGAATATAAGGCTCACAAAGTAAATGAGTTGGTGAAGAAGAGTGTTGCTGTCATTAATTGTTCCTTGGAATCTAATGCCTTTTGCTTTGACAGTAAAGTGCCTTGAAATTTGAACAAATGTTATAAGGGGTTGCCATTGTTTGCTATTCTCAAACTTCAATTCAGTTGTGCTTATAAGCTCGGCTGGCAGCTTAGCTGAAATATATCCAGAAGTAACTTCCACAGAAAACATGACCCGAAACTGAGTTTCAATGCCTGCAGCTTAAACTGGCATTTATTAGATATCCATAAGAAACACACTGTTTTAGTACTACATTTATTTTCTGTATTTACTATTTATTTTTTCATTCAAAGTATCGAATCAAATAAAGCATTTGATACTTTGACGTCTTAAGTAAAGTCCAATGTACCTGGAAAGTGAAGAAGATCTGGATCCCCAACGAGGAAGTTAAACTTGTCTCGCTGTCTATCAAAGATCAGGAATCCTCCGTCTTCATATTTGTTCTCCAAGATAATGAACTTAGGTACATCAATAAACGGAGCATCATTGACTGGTTCCACAACGATTTTAACAAAAAAATCATATTTTCCATTTGTATTTATGGTGGAAATTGAAAGATTATCATTTCCATAAAAGTTCTCCTCTCTGTTTTATAAACAACAACATAAGTAGTCGATATATGCAACTTTATCACCATTATTCACAAATTAAAAATACTAGTTACCCAATGTATTGGAGTGACTGGATGGCAAGGTTGATGACTTCCAAACAACCGGTTAAATACAAGTTTCCGACCTTCCCTTCCTCTTTACTGAAGGAAAGTTCATTCCACATGGGATCCCAAAGTTGCATCAAAAAAGGGGAAAGAAAAATGGCCCCGTGTTGTGCACTGAACTTAACAGAGAACTTCTCTAGGAAATCTGAATATGTGAGCATAAAACCTTGAAAACCGCTGTAAAAAAGATTATCAGTACACTGGTACTCAAATCCAGAAAGTTGAAGCGTAAGATAGCTTACCCAATTTTAGGACTTAGTGTGTCTTCAGTTGCTTGCAACACCCGTGGAATAGAAACAAACTGTGGAGGAATAATGAGAACATCTATGTTTACACTAGCAGAAACATTGATGCCATATACATCCACAAACGTGTATGTAAATGTATCACTTCCATAATATTGCTTGTATGGTGTATATCTGAGGAGATTTACATACTGCAATATTGAACCATGACTGGGCTGCCAAAACGATGAGTCAGTCTTGCAAACTTATAATTGTTCATGCAGTCTTATAGCTTTAGGGTACTAATATTCAAACTAGAGCCTTGTAACTGATCGAATAAGTACATAAAGAAGGGACAGATGTATATGGTCCGATGGAGCATGCGATAACAGATATATGGATCAACAATAACAACTACATTAAGGGAGCTGCGAAATTTATTAGAGGCTTCAAACAATACCTTCTGCAATACTACGATTTTTGCGTATACACCAGCAAAGAAATCATTTTCTAAGGCATAAAAACTTATGGACTGATCTTCCCAGACATCAAGTCTATCATCCTGAGCTTTAGGAAAGATATCCGCTGAAATATATATATGTTTCACAACTTGATTAGAGACTGCCAATTTGAAGCATAGGAACTCTACGTTATATATGTGTGTTTCATTTAGACTTACAATTATACGCAATCACCTCCAAAGGAAAGGGCAAGAAGCGTGCTCCATTAAACGAAACAGATACTCCATATCTGCTGGGATCCACCATTACATAGCCCCCGGTGTATGTCCCATTATAATTTTCCATAAATCCGCCAGGATAGGAATGTGTTCCCCTAACTGAATCTATCTCCACTGCCAATTTTTCTTGTTGTGACAAGACTGGATTAGAATAAGAATCCACCAGTTGCACAATTATGTAATTTTCAATAGAAGTTGAGACCTTTGGTTCATATTTTACAACTTTTGACATTGACAAATTGGGTTCGCCTGCACCAAAAATATGTACATAGTAGAACTTTACCATAATGAGAATACAATACAATAGATGATAATATATAATGCTATAGTATATATAATATAATATACCTGAATTTACGACCACTAAAAATGGTTGACCATTATTTAATGGAATGTTACCACATAATATAAGAATTTCATGTACTTCTGCCTTTTCAGGCACATATTCGACATCGAAATCGCTACTCCTTGTTTGCCAGTTCTCAGCAGACTAAATATAAATAAATAATTAATAACTATAAGAAACTGCCAGTAGCCTTTTTGTCTAAAACACAATGTATCTAATAGCGGGATATAGAAAGTACTTCTTACGTTGTTATATGAGTAAAAAGATGGAACAGAAGCAATCCCCGTGTGACCAAATGCACCATAACTGAGCATTTCCGGTGGCTGAGTATCTGTTTGATATATGTTTGTTATGAATTAAAGGCCCGGCTTTTTCACCTTTTTCGGTGAAATAACACCGTACATGTTTACTTGTCCTGTTTTGGTCATTGTATTTCTTTTTCTATAACTAAATCATTAAAAGATGGTTATGTGTCCATTTGAATCATTTCGTAGCTAATTCTTCAAAACTCCGCTACAAAAATTGATGGTTTCTATACAATAAATTAATTTTTTGGTATACAGCTTTTAGATTTATATATAACGTTATATTTTAGATAAAACAGTTAAAAATACAGGTTACAAAATGGCCCAGACATGACACGCATGTTTAATGAATCATATCAATGTACAAAAAGTTACAATGACTAAAACGGGACAAATTCAAAGTAAGCTGATAAATTTTGAAATGAAATCATAAATTGAGATATATTTAAGCAAAAATGATATAACTTATACCATTGACAGAAACCTTTGGGTATATTTGTGGATAAACACGAAGCGAGAGCGAAGGCACTGTAATTTGTACTTCAAGCCTTTCTAACTCGATTGGAGAAGATAATCCATGAGTATCCCGTAAATATACACTAAACTTGGTAACATCCCCGGCACGTGAGCCCGTTATACCAGATCCATTGACAATACTTGCGGTTCCATTGCAATATCCTATTTAATTATAAAGCATATTAGAAATCGTCATCATTATAACAAGGTAAAATTCCATAATATAGTAAATTATTAGCAACTCCTTTTCTAGAATGCCCAAATTGGTAATTGTACTTATTTGTTTACAGGTAACTATAGTTTTTGACACTGATTCTTTCGGTATTTATAGTGTACAAAAGTATTACAGTAACTACTAAACAGGAGTAAAAAAACTAAATACTAGATAAAAGCAAAAAAATAAAACTTTAATTACCAAATTAGCTCATTGTCCTAACTTTAACTACTAGATTATACCATTTTGCAAACTAGGTTTTAACGATATTGTTCCTTTAACAAACATACATCATAATGATGAGAAATGTATTTCAGCGCACCTACGAAGACATGAAATTCATATGGCATGTTCAAGATTTGTTTCTTCGTAGTCTCATCTGAGATGATCATGATGAAGTCTCCTGGTTCAGCAGTTGTGAAAGAAAAAGACTGAATGCCCAGTGATACCTCCTTAGATCGCAAATCAACAATGGGATAAGACAGCTTTGTCCCCTTATTCAGAACTTGAATATCAAAATCGTGAAATCCTGAAACAAGGTTCCCGTATTTATCTCGCTGGTGTATAAAAGTTTCCATCCTAGATGAAAGCTGAAAAGATGTTGCTTCGGTCCTCCACTGTGCCACACAGTTGCCGACATCAAGTTCTCCTGTTCATAAAACTTTAGCATTCAATTTAATAAAATTATGATAATTTATTACCATATGCTACTTAATTAAACCACCTGGGTTAACTTTTAGAGGCAATGGGGAATTAATCAAGCTTTCGTTTTGGTGTTTTATGTGAATAGAAAGACGCCCTGCTGTGACTACGATAAATTCGTAGGAGAGATAACCAAACTTGTTCCATCCTTGGAACTTCACATCCACCACATTTACATTCGAACCATTATCATAAGTTGCAGATACCACAAAATTGTAAGTCTTTTGTCCTTCACTGTCTGACGTGACATTGTTACCGAATGCATCTTTAGGCAGTATCAAGACCGTAGCTTTCGTCCCAGCTACAAAATTATTCATTGGTTCCATCCATGAGACAATGCAGCCAGGCTCGTAGATTTCACCTTTGTTTTTTATAAAAGACATGTATCATTAACAATTTTTTAACTTATTGTCAAAAAACCGAGTGAAAAATAGATAACAAAACTTTACGCAAATAAGCTTATAACAAAAACCTGGTAAAGCATTAAAATGCAAACTGTGGTCCATGAGTTTGAAATGATCCTCGGTGATAATCATATAGTAAGCCCCGACCATAATTGGCACAAACGTAATCCTCCACTTATTCAGATCATCGCCGAGATGTGAAAGAATCCCAGTAATGAAACTACTATTCCCCTTTATGGATTGCACCGAGACATGTGGATCAAAAAGATGTTTGTCTTGGTCAGGCGCGAAATCTACATAAAACTTCATCGTAATAGTTGCAGTTTCACCTACTCTAAATTCACTTCTTTTATCCAACCACCCAAAAAATATAACAGGACTCGGTAAGTTAACACCATCTGCCCAAAAAAAACAATAATAAGACTCTTGATGTAGGTTGATAATGATTTAACCTTAAAATTTTCACTAAGTTTCCGGCTTAACCCCTAAACTATTTGCGTTGTAGTATTCTCATAGATGTTAAGTACAAAAGTACCTGATGTTGGTATATTAGGAAGCATAAAGCAGGTGATCACGACAGCGATGACGATGAACGATTGATAAGGCATGAAAAAGGTCTTTTTTTTTACAGATTTGATGGATGTTTAGTTGAAAAAGATGAAGAATGTTGCATGATTAAAAGGCAGTTGCAATTTTAAAACGTGTTGAGATGGAGGGAAATCAGTTATGACTATTTTTTGTGCTACTTTTTATCCTTTTTTTATTGATAAAAAAAACTTTGGGTTTGTAAGTTTAACAAAAAAGATCTCACTTGGGTTTGAAGAATTAAACCAGATACAGAAACTGGCCCAAATAAAGGCCCAATAACATACTCTGGACCAGCCCGTACAAACTGAACAATTAATGGACATGTTCCCAAATATTGTTGACTTATTGTTGTACTATTTTACAGTAGTTTTTTACTGCTAGTATTAATAAAATCGCAAAAAACACACAGGATACAACTTTAATCATCACACATTTTAGTTTTTTACTGCTAATATTATATCCAGTTCTCTGAGTTGGTTAAGATGCGAATTAATATTCATCCGTCATTTGTCCAGTTTATAAAAATCAGTGTAAACAATTGATCAGTGCATTGTTCGACGAAACACACGTGGTCCAAAATGTGTGTTCGTACGTGAAAACATCATACTTGAGTTTCTGCATCAAAACATAACTCATCAACAGTTTATTGAGCAAGATAAGTGTCGTTAGGCGCATAAATATATACAACATAATCACAAAAACAAAAGAAATTTACATTGTCCAGTACATTTAGGAGATCGGCCTAGCTACACAGAAGAGTCAGGAAAACATATCTTACTTTGTATACGTACAGTTGTTTCAAAACTGCACTTCCATCGACCTACCGCTTACACGTATTACTTTGACACTCTGCTTTGGGTCGTACTGCCAAATGTCATCTCTACTCGAAATCCATTCAGATTGCCAACAATTCCAACTCACACTATTACACATCCCAAATGTTCATTACCAAAAATTCCAAGTCTTGCTATAACACATGTTCATTACTAACAAAAAAGAAAAAACACGAACATTACACGTTCACATTATTTATAAAAAAGTTTTCCTTATGACTGATACAATGTATTATGAACTGATACAATGTACTATGAACTGATACAACATCTAACTGAACACATTGTTTCCGTAACTAAAACTTAAGAGAATCATGTTTTCTATATTAAGCCTCAGTAATATGGCTACAGATAGAAATCTAACATTAGTCTTGAAACATCACTTAAAATACGATTGATCAAATTTATACATCGTTACGGCAAATCTAGATATTTAATTGGTATATTTAACTTGGGTGCACTAGATTTTTGCACCAGTGATAATGGTAATTATAATTTAGCCATGTTGTAAGATTCCATGAAGTTCCAAGCAGTTAGGAGGAATATAGAAGTGTGATGTGATAAACCACATGCTGAGTAATGGTCTAAAAACTGAAAAAGGACACTCTTGTGACATTTAATATATAGTGTGGGTGGGTGCTGATGTTTCGTAATCGCTATCAAGCTCCTCGTCCATATGTTTTCCCAGTACGTTTCACTCAGTTTAGTAATCTATGAATCGGCATTTCCATCTTTTTAAAATCACATGCCATGATGGTAGCAATTAGGGGTCATGACCCCTTTCCTATCAACATGCATGGTAGAATCAGATTACCTTTAACACTAGAAAAAAAGTTAAGATGGAAACATGACGGCTTTTGGTGGGACCAAACACTATGTTGGACGGACAATATATGTTATGAAAAAGGGACTAGATGAGATGGATACCGTGTGATGGATGTGGGATATCAACCTAAAATCTAATGTTTCCTTTTGACTCTAGAAAATTATGCATACAATATGATTATAGTTTGCATCTTAAAGTTATAACATGTGCTAAAAGAGAGAACTATATCGATGATGACATGGGGTCCACTGTAACGTTAATTACAAACAAGCAATCATTTATAAAAGTCCCCTAATTCATCAACTGGAAATTGAAACTATAGTCTATAATATTTGCATTCCATGACACAAAGTAGTATTTATAAATGTGTGTAACATTACCTTATCCATATATGTATAGATCAGGTATTTCGCAGAAGTAAAGCAAATATAGCTTTAGAAAAGAATCTTAGCCCGAGCCTACCTGCATATGCATAGATGTGAAAATGATCATACCATGGATGCCCGGTGGTACATTAATTGCATATCAATAAGTGAAACAAGTACAAATATGGATGCTTAAAGCACTTACATATCCTCAAAGTACACTTATGAAATGCCTGCCAAGTATAACAAATGGAATATTGGACCACACAGTTACTTCATTTACTAAAGGGCAAATGAATAATCGTTCCATTGATCTACGGAAACAAAAAAAAAAAAAAAAAAAAACAAGAGTAATTGAAAGAGTTACATATATGGATTCATGCTTACCTTAGCTGTCAATCAAAGTTAACCTTTTTTACATCACCATTGTAAGTTATTATAAATTCTAAAATCAAACAGTTCGTATTATTGGGAATACTTCAGTACTAATAAACCGGTTTAGCCCGCAAAAGATAGTGTCTCATTTTCTCTCTCCCCCACCCCCGACCCATCAAATGTCTCACTTTGGTCCCTATATGCATGTGTAGCTTGGAGAGCGAATAAGAAGGGGGCAGAGGCCAATTCACATACCTAACTTGCTTTTTAATCGTTTTATCTAAAATAAAATATAAAAAGGATCACCCACAGTTGTTTTTAGTAACTGTAAATTCATTTACCGACATCATAAAATATTTGAAAAGAAAACGCAGCAAATATTAATACAATCCTATTAGAATTACTTAGTGCCTGGTTCAAAACTTAGAGGACAGTATATAATCAAAAAGTTTATACAAATACACATAACTGTAAGGTTTCCTACCTAATAAATACAGTAACATTTTCATGGTTTTTCTTATACTGGGAAAAGGGGGACAGCCAAGGCGGACGTGAATGGTCCTTGAGCACTTCGCTTGACAAGGACCTAAAAGTATGTATGGATTTCAACTTCATCAAATTTCATACATCAGTTTAAAATCTATAAAAAGGTAGTCCCTTAGTACCACAAAACTGTAACATCTGATTGGGTACTGAGTTTTAAGACAGGGTTTGACTATTTATACAATGTATAAAATAGGATAATCTTGTGGACCAAATCAATGACATCAAGAATATTGGAATACAAGTCAACATAAACTGTAAGATTTTCAAAGCAAAAATGTCTCAAATCTCATAAGCTAAAACTATAAAAATACCGAAGTAGCAGAAAAATCTGGTATAAAAAGTCGCTCTATTAACAATGATTAATGCAGTGACGCCACTAGCATAGTTAGGCTTTTTAAGATAAGACAAGATAATGTCGACCCAAATGACAACAGAGAATAATGGTGCTCTATCTAGTAAGAATGCCAGCGACTCTGCAAATAGTTTTTGGTTGATTATCATAATAGCCCATAAAAACAACCAAGATCGTCATTTCAACACGTGATCTTTTATCCAAAAGCCGTGCTAATAATACAGAAGAAGGACGAAATCGAGTGACGTGGGGCAGTTGGTGCAAGTTGTATCTTCTAAGTTCTAATTTGCAAGCAATGGTTTGGTGCAAAATATAAAGGGTTCAAACTTTTTTAATTTGTCATCCTAATGAAGGAGCACGTGGGTATTAAACAAGCCTCAAATTCTCACAACGCCTGAAATCTTTGAGACCAAAAAGCATTCAGTGACACCACAAAAAGAGCGAGATCGTGAAAGATGGTTCCATTTTGTCTAACTAACTATATCATGAAAGTTGTTACAATGGGAAGTTGTTGGATCGTCCATGATTAAAATGATGAAGTAAGCGGCAATCAGTTTTTCTATAGGAGGGTTATTAAAAGTAGGGGATAAGTTTGATAATTTTGATTGATGACACTTGATTTTTCAGCAAACTGTCATAGGTTGTAACCAAATCCACATGCATGCTTATTCATTTAAGTGTGATAACGAGACTTTATGTTGAAATAACATCTTACCATATGGATGATTGTCAACTAATCATGTGCCGAGAGAGATAAAGGTTGAGAGAGAAGTTACTTTAAACTAATAACGACCGCATATAACAACTTTTAAACACAGAATTCACAATTGCAATCATTTTATATGTGTCTATGCATCACAGAATATAGTCACATTAATATAATTTGCCTTACGAAAAATTATAGTAGGCAATGAATTGGTTAGGTGTTGAGACACAAAGCAGGAAGAGGCATGATTACGAATATTTCAGGTGTGTATCTTATGGTGAATGAACATACATTGATGTAGCAACTTATTCAAACAGGAATGTTCAAGCAGTTATATTTCCCTATGTACCCCAAACAGGACAGCACTGTACTGTATTATAATAACAAAAAAAGTAAGTTCTAAACAAAAGTACTGCAAGTATTGTAATATTACAAAACTCAGAAAGAAGGTAAGATAAGATTTACGCAGAAAGGTTGCTATAATACCTTTGTGAGCCACCTGATACTATAAACGGTTGTTTCTTAACCTTAGATGTCAATCTAGTAAAAGAATCTCAGAGAACACATGGTGAAAAAATTGTCTGATTACCATGACATGGACCGATACCAAATTTCCCAATTCTTCATCACTTTGAGCCATTTATGCTATTCAACAACAGGAAAATGTGACATGTTTTCATCAACTTATGTAACTTCTATAGTGGTCCTTGAAATAAAAACGAGATATCCTTATTTTATGATACAATGAATAAGCTTCACATTGTTCACGCTCTGAAATAGAACCTTGTCACATGTTGCGGTAAGACAGCAACATAACATATTTATAAAAGTAGGAACTCAGATCCCTCGGGTGGTGGAAGAGGAATATCGAACCTTGTCACGTGATGGTTAAGATTGCAACTTATGACATCTGATATCTGTATGAGAGATTCATTACCTCTTTGACAATATAAAACTAAAACCTCTACTTCATACTTTTTCTTATTATAGAATCACCTTTCTGTACATCAATAGTTCTCACATGTGTATGTACAGTAAAAAAAACCCGATGAAAATTAGTAATACTAGCACACTGAACGATAATGATGAAATTGGACATTACTGAGCAGAATAGTGTAGTATGTATCATAACATTGCATACTTGGGGAACTGAAAACATGAGTACAGTACTACAGTAATGTAAATCTCATTGATATTTATGATGTCTAAATAGATTTTTAGCTTCTAAAAAGTAGCTGTCCCTTTTTCTTTGACATCTAAGGTTAGCCCCGTCACCTTTCACTACTATAAAATCATGCCAAATTCTTCATAAACACTGACAACAATGCCTCTGTCCTCTACAACTCTCCATCCATTCTCGTGTCACTTTTTATTAATGTGTGTGTGTATCTATATCCGCATGAAGACATCAATGTCTTGCATCAAATCCTATCTCTCCATCCCATACAAGCAAATAATGCCACACCACACTCAAATCAATCAGATAGTTCCCATGGTAAGTACTCTTAAAGTCCTAATACGTGAAGAGACATACTGTTTTACAAATGATGTCATTTTTATTTTTTGGATTTGTGTAGGTAATGGAGGAAATGAAGATGATGACAGCCATAGGGTTCCCGCTCTTCGCTATGGGATTGGTGAGTTATCTAAAAAATATGATTGCAGTTGCATGCATGGGAAGGTTGGGGAGACTTGAGCTAGCTGGTGGTGCACTAGCCATAGGGGTCACAAACTTTACTGGCTACTCGGTGCTATCAGGTCTTGCTATGGGAATGGAACCAGTTTGCAGTCAGGCTTTTGGTTCAAGAAACTTACAGACGGTTACTCTAACACTACAAAGAACCATCCTCATGTTACTATTTGCATCGATACCAATTGCGATCCTATGGTTTAACCTTGAGCCACTCATGCTTAAGCTACACCAGGACCCAGAAATAGTACACATTGCTAGTATATATTGTCAATATGCTGCACCCGATCTTATCGTTAACTGTCTGTTAAACCCTTTACGTATTTACTTAAGAAGTAAAGGAAAAACATGGCCATTGCTGTGGTGTAGTTTACTAGCGACACTTTTACATTTCCCCATCACTAATACCTTAGCCTTCACCCTTCATCTTGGGGTTCAAGGGGTTGCTCTATCCACATTTATAACCAACTTTAGTACAACGGTTTTCATTCTTAGTTACATGTTTTTCACTCATACCCCCAAGTCTGTACCATGGCCTGAACCAGAGTCTAAAAGTGTATCCACTGAAGAAGGATCAGTAGCAGAGGGTTGGGGTGTGCTACTTAGGCTCGCTATTTCTAGCTGTTTGGCTGTGTGTTCTGAATGGTGGTGGTATGAGTTGATGATAATCTTAGCTGGTTATCTTCAGAAACCACATGTTGCTTTAGCTACATCTGCTATAGTTATCCAAACAACCTCTTTGATGTACACATTGCCATCAGCACTTAGTATGTCAATATCAACCCGGGTCGGAAATGAACTAGGAGCAGGTGAACCGGGTAGGGCCCATCTGGCGACACTAGTGGCAATAGGGCTGGCACTTGTGAGTTCTGTTTTTGGGTTGTTGGGAATTACCTTTGGAAGAGAAGCTTGGGGGAAAGTGTTCACAAATGACTCCGAAATTCTAGAGCTAGCAATGGCAGCTTTACCCATAATTGGACTGTGTGAAGTAGCTAACTGCCCACAAACCACGTGTTCCGGGGTTCTTCGTGGAAGTGCAAGACCCTCCACTGGAGCAAAAATTAATTTATGTTCTTTTTACTTGGTGGGTACACCAGTAGCCATAGTTTTAGCGTTTGTGTGGAAATTTGAATTTTTGGGGCTTTGTTATGGGCTTTTAGCAGCACAGGTGGCATGTGTATTGTCAATCCTGACTGTTATATACAAGACAGATTGGGAGAAAGAATCATCGAATGCAAGACAGTTGGTCGGAAGAAGCAGTGAATGCACCTATGAATATCAAACTATGGAATGCGAGCAAGGGGTTGGGTTTATTTAGAAAGATGGATTTTGATCAGTTAATACACATTTATGTACAAAGCATCTGGTATTGTGTGAAAACTGATGTATGTTTAATATTTCTTGATTCTTAAGTCACACAACATATGGTATGTATTTTCGACAGAACACAAAGATATGTACTAGTCATTCCTACCCGTATCCCTCCTTTTGGTCTTTAAACAACAACAACAAATAAACAAAGATAAAAAACTCCTCTATGTAACAAAAGTTAGTTTGGTGTTACAGAATATAGAGAAAAAAAATAACATTGTATTACATTACGTTGTGCGAGTGATTGCAAGTTACAGGCGCCTAGAGACCTAGAGGTATCAAAAGAACATGAGACTACATGCACAACATTTCCTCATCTAAACAGTAAAAATAAAAAAGGAAAAACAGAGAAAGCGATCTAGACTACTTAGGAAATCCATGTGCCAATAAAATTGCTTAGCAACATAGAAGGGCCGTCTATATACCGACATGAGATCTGTAGAACTCGTATGATTAGTTAAGTAGGTTAGGTAAGATGTGTAGAACTATTTCTGTAGTTAATATGCATGATAAAAGGAGCTCCTACGTATTCGGTTTCATCTCAATCACAGATTATGTCGCAACGTTATATTAGAAGTCATTATAATGATCTTGTATATTTAAACATCCATTTAACTAAGGGATAAGCGAGTGCAGGTGTCATTAGGCCGGCCATGAGAATCTATTGGTTTAGCCTTTAGTGCCACAGAATACAGGCAAAATGAGAGGGATGCTTCTTTTGATGCAAGGAAAAGATATTGCTTCATTTCTTAATTAACAATCTTAACTAGTCCCAGACAGATGACAACATGCCTAGTGTGATAATCATTTATGTGATTTTTAATTTGTACAGTAATAAGATAAGCATGAACACATGGTACATTTGCTGAAGCAAATAAGCCCATCTTTAACCCAATAATGGGAGTATTTCGCATTGCATTGTGAAAGTCAAGTATAATCTTTGTCAAGTGTCAGGAGCCAATCACCCATCTTAAACACTAATAGTACTTTTTAGACCCGGTGTATAATGTTTTTTGGACTAACCTAAATAATACATTGGGAACTACTCTAATAGACTATCTAGCAGACATGATACTTTGAGTCCAAAACATACTTTAAGCCCAATCCATTTTAGCAAGACTAATAAGAACAAAATTTTGCTCCCTTTCGGCGAAGTAAATTAACCTAAGGTTAAGATAAATTAAGGTTTTGATCCCGATTTTTTTCCCATTTAGGTGTCATAGACTGATAGGGATATTTTCATTCCTTGTCTACCCTTCTCTTTAACGGTATTTTTAGTAAAAGAGAGAGAAAATCCATATCAAAGAAAGGTCTACATGTTGGAATAGTAGTATGACTAGTATCCATTGCTATTTGATCTATAGTGGATAGTAAGATCGATAAACTAGGTGAGGGTAAGGAAAGAGATGTATTCGAACCCTCGGTAAGCAAAAGCCTACATAGCAGTTCCAATGCTACACCTTCAACCACTCGGCCATCTCTCCCGCATAATGATTATGACCCAAAAACCGAAACTAAAATGAATCATTCATACTAATATTATTAGTATTGATTAGGTACAACCAATAAATTCGAGCTAGAAAGCGATAAAACTTTCATCGCAGCATAAGCAGGATCTATCCATCTAGGCTGCGGAATAAAAGGATTTTTTTTTTCTTACAAAAATTGTTGAACAAATTATATTCATCTTTGGCCGTGTCATCTTCGTTTTCTGATTATCAAAATTATAATTATATCCAAACAGCCTAACTTCTAAACTAACCTCAAAGGTGTGGCCTAGTGGTGGGGCTTGGGATTCTCTAGTGGAGGTCTCAAATTCAAACCCCACATGCGGCAACTTTGGGGCCAGCCTTCGGGCGCTTATTCCACAGCGCAAACGCCCTTGTGGGGCCGGGAAAGTGAGGGCTTTTGAAGAACACGAAGCAGTTGAACATTGCTTGGGGCAGCCGGCATGTCCTTTGGTGTACGAAGTTGGGGTTTCTCCGTCGATTTAAACCTTTTGAAGACCCTAATTTCCCAAACTATCCAAACACTCCCAACTATTATCGAATATATGTTGCATACATCATTTCGTTTAAGGTCAGTTCCATATTCACCTAACTTAAACATCAAATGTCATATTTACCAGGAGGATGTTTTAACTACATTGTATACAATGATGCACTAGAAACCACTAAACAGTCACCTAGCGCCAAAAGGCTTGTGAGTTGCGACTATCATCACTAAAATGTGGGAGATATCACGTTCGGTTCAATTTCTGCTAGGTGCAAACAACTTTTAAGTGGCCACACCAACCAAATTGGACCCGTTATAAAATTAACCGGCTATTTTTGGGCTCATTTTACATGTAAATTTGTTAATAGTCAAGATATAATCCAAATACTATCTATTTATCGAGTTCTCAAACAGCATAAACACATTTAAGAATGAAATGTTGGAACACATCATCATACAAGCAAAATAAAATTATAACATAAAAATTGTAAGGGGATGTTTGTTTCGGTTATGCTTACGGCTTATTTTATGTTTCGTAAGCTCGTTTTTTACGGCTTATCCTGAAACTTTTCAGCTTATATAAGTTTATTATGTCATACTAGGTAATAAACTTATATATAAGCTGAAAAGTGAATAAGCCCGTAAGCGGCTGAAACAAACGCCCCTAAATAGATTGAAATCACCTTATCGTCAGATGGCGGGATGATTGACTACTGAGTTTGTTGGCGCTTTTGTTACTCAGGAGAAAAGGGCCAATTAAAATTTTGGAAAGGTTAGCCCAGAGAAAAATGGTTATTGGGCTGACTCACTGTGTATTTGCAACAAAGTTAAAGTTAAGACTTAAGAGAGAGCTTTTATCAAATCAAGTTTTCTTTGTCATATAAGCTATGATACGAGCATTTAGAAATAATTAAAGTTTATAGTTAGTAAATATGTTTTTAGTATTCTAGATGATGATACGTAAAAGTTTGAAATATATATGAATTTAATTTGATATATTTTTATGTCATTTTGCAATAATAAGCTCCGGCTTTAAGGAAATCATAAGATAAACTCCAACTTTAGGTCTAGTTAGTTCCATCAATCATAATTTTGGTTTTTTTTTCCTAATGTGGTATTTGACGTTTGTTTAATTTACGTGTTTTTAACATAACTGGACTAATGGTTAAATGTACATTTAGGTTTATGAAGCTACCTTCTTGATGACAAGGGTTTCTTCATGGTTAAATGTCTTGCACTCTATTTTCGATTTTTTTGGAAAAGAAAAAGAAAGTAAAGGAAAGGAAAGTAAAGAAAATCGAGGGGAAGAAAGGAATTGAATTTGTATATATGTGTTCTCAAGTTGTACAAGAATGAAAGGAAAGAAAGAAAAGAAATATTTCGTTTCCTCATAATAAGAAGATAAGTTAATAAAGTTAAAGGGACAATTTGGTAATTTAAACAACAAACATCAACTTTACTTCCTTTTCACCTCACAAATAAGATGAAAGTTTTGGAACAAAAACCCTCCATTTTCATCTCGTTTTTCATACTTTACTTTCACTTTCACTCTCAACAAAACTTAAGAACACATCCTTATTTTTGTTTTCTTCACTTTCTTTCACTTTTCACACAAAATCAAAACTTGAGAATAGAGTGAGAGAAAAATTGATAAAGTTACTCTAAACTCAAAGTTACGACTCAAAAGACTAAGTGGATTACATACATCCCAAGAAAAAATTGCATCTTTGTGTAGTGGCTCCAACAATGACGCCTTCCTATTTGCTCATGGTTCCGTCATGTTGGTATGGATCTCAGCACAACCCTTTACCTTCATTGTGATACTGAAGTAGAAAGTTTTGAGCATTGTTTTATGTCTTGCCCAAGACTCGTGACAGGATGGGAAAAGTATTTGAGTGGTGAAACATGGGTAATTTTTATGTTAGGTCTATGGGAAATATAATTAATCATAGTGGTCACAATAATTATAATGTCACGCAAAAGAAATGTTGGTAAGTGGTTTGCTGGGTAATGTTGTTTTACTTCGTCTCATGGGAAGAGATCCGGTGAGAATAAAAATCAAAATAAGATGAATAAAGATAATATTTAGTCACATATTTCAAATAAGAGAAAGATTTTTAAGAAGAAATGCATCTATTTTTATAAGTGCATCTGAAATGTGTGATTGTGATTTTTTCTCGTCATTTTTATTTTAATTTTTCATTCTCATTTCATACTATTAAAGTACATGATATTTGATTAAATAATGTGAAAATGAAACAAAACTCATCCTTTTTGTTATCTTTTTTTTTTTTTTTTGAACAGCCATCCTTTTTGTTATCTAGTTTGCATCTTGCGAACTCTTCATGTTAGCAATAAAAGCTAACTTTTAATACATTAAAATTTTCATAAAATGTACTCCGTAATAAAGCTTTAAAGAAGTCAACTAACATTGTAAGTTGTGTTAGTAGACGCCAAGTTAATCCAATAAATATATTTAGGGAAATGTTAACAACCACCTTTAGGGTTGTTGATAACAACAAATTTTTCATAAAATTCGTCAATATTAAGACATGATGAGAAACATGCTTCGTATTTTCGCTAAAATGGCCAATAAGAAGAGTGAATTGAATTTGTATGTGAGAAATTTTAGAAGATGGTTAATAATTTTGGATGATTTTGAACGATTTTGTTTGGACAATTTGTATTGTCTTACCAAAAATTTCAGAAACTAATTGTAAAGAACAACCCTAAAGGTTGTTGTTAGCAAAACCCATATATTCAGGCTATGTTTGGCGCAGAGCATTTTGGAGCTTTTTGAGGTGATGAGCGGCGAGAATTGAGCTTTTTTATTTTTAGTGTTCGTTTGGCAAAGGAGCGGTGAGCTTTGCTATTTTTTAGGAAAGCTCATTTTTTCAATGCTTCTTTAAGGAGCTGTGAGCGGTGAGCACTGAGCTGTGGCTACAGCTCACAGCTACTGCTCACAGCTCACTGCTACTGCTCACTGCTACTGCTCACTGTTACTTTTGCCAAACATAGCCTCAAGCGAATCAATGCTTGACTTGCAATTTATCTTGAGAAAAGTTTACAGACAAGTAAATGATGTTTGCTATTTTATCTTCGTAAATGATGTTGACATGTTTTAATTCATAAATCAACTGATGTAACCGTCTGTTAAAAGCGACATATACCAAGCTCTTAAAAAAAATTGGGTTATGAGAAAAAATATTGCGTAGTAATAAGTTAATAATCAGATAGGGTCAATTGCATATATATATCCACTAAAACTTGCATATTTGCACATATACCCAAAACATGCTTAACTTGCATTGTACATCATGTATTGAAAACTTGTATTTTGAAGAAATATGCAAGTTTTTAAGTTTTAATGGGTATATATGCAATTCTCCCAAATCAGATATTATGTCATCTGTTAGATTGTTTTTTGCTATTAAGAAAAGAAAATAATATGTTGATAAAATTATTTAGCAAGTGGTAATAAAAATTTAAATCCTCCTTTTAATGTATCTTAGATGTCATTTCAGATCATACATAAGTCTTTTTTTTTAACTATCTATATCTATACTATTATATAATGCATTTAGACTGTGGGTCTCATTTCAAATTAAGATAAGTAACACCAATCAAGTGTTGTCACGTGTCTAAAATATTTTCACTCCCTTTTTTCTCAGACTACTTAATATTTCCAACGTATATAAAGGGTCCTGCTAAACTCACCAAATATTAATTTGGTCAAAAGTTTTATGTATTGAAATTCACAATGGTCAAAAGTTTTCTCTATTGAAATTCACAAAAGTTACTTGTCAGGGCATTTAATTTCACGGTCAACCCATTCATTTAATTTCGCTTAAAGGAAACACATATTTTGTACTACACCAGCATTTTTGTTTATGTTTTACTCCGTATTTCACTTGGAATTCACAAGACAGTTAAAATTTACACATTTCACTACATCGCTTATTTTGAAATTACATTCTCAATCAACCACCTCCCTAACAAACTAATCAGTAATAAATTTTAACTAAATTACACTTAAAACAAGATATAATCATGTATATAAAAAAGATAATTCTGATTTTCAAATACACTTAACTTTCAAATTCAAGGTAAGTTAAAGATATTATCCTTTTATTTCCATCTTCTGCAGTAACAATCTTTCTAGTCTGGTGAGTGTAAGAAACTTGAAACTTGGTGTTGTGCCAAAAAATCTGAAACTTGGTGTTGTTCTATTTTTTTCATCGGAAACCCATCGGAAAAATACCCATCATCACGGCTTCAGACCCATCACCACAACCTTCGTCCCAACTGACCCATCAACCTTTTTAGCCGTCCAAATCCTAACGCCACCAAACATACCCATCTGAAAAAACTCACGCCACTGTCATACCCTTCGTCCAAATCCAAACACCACCAAACACACCCTTCCAGGTCCAAACAGATCCGAAGACGCCACCAAACATACCCTTCCAGATCCAAACAGATCCGAAGACGCCACGTTATCCTTATTTATTCGTGGTTTTTTTCCGTCCAGTGCCAAACAGATCCGAAGAACCAAACAGATCCATCCCGAAAAAGATTCGTAAATATACCTTCGTTTTTTCCGTCCAGTGCCAAACAGATTCGTAAATATACCTTCGTTTTTTCCGTCCAGTGCCAAACAGATTCGTAAATATACCCTTCGTTTTACTTGTGGTGTTATAGTTGTGGTGTGAAAATGGTGTCGGTTGTGTTTTTCCGTCCATGGTGATTGTATATAGAGGTAGATGGAGGATATTAGGTGGAGGCGGGGAGGGAAAATGTGGAGCGTGGGAAAAATGAGTGTTTTAGGGTTTTTAAGTAGGGTATATTTTGTTGTCGTTTTTTTTTTTTTTTTTTTTTCTAATTTCTATTAATATTATTGATTTAATAACTAAATATTATTGTATATTCTGATTTGTTTTTCTTTTTTTTTGCAGGAGCTTATTTAAGTTGATACAAGAAAATGTCTTTTTTTGATGAAAATATGCATACGTCACCATTTTTCACTCGTGAGGTATACTTATTTTTTTTATATCATAGACAATAATATATAAATATATGTTATTATTTTCCAAGTGGATATTTTCGTTAACAATAACAAATTTAATTTTAGGTGTTCAAAACTCGTGAAGACTTAAAAGGTTGGGCGCAAACTAAGGCACGCTCTCTTGGTTACGTCATTGTAACTCAAAAATCATACACGAACGAAAGTGGTTTTTTCTATGAAGTCACGCTTATGTGTGATCGTGGTGGTGAATATAAACCGAATGAAACAAGCAAAAATTCTGCTACCAAAAGATTAATTGTCCATTCCAGTTGGTAGGAAAGTATTCAAATATGTATGGTGGTTGGTTGATGAGTGTGATATGTGATGAACATAATCATCTCCCTGCACAACATATGGAGGGGCATCCATATGCGAGGCGATTGACTAAAGAAGAATATCAATTGGTCGAAGATTTGACCAAGAAGAATGTGGAGCCACGTGACATATTGTCAATAATAAAGGTGCAAAATAAGGATAACGTGTCAACACTCAAAGATATATATAATGCACAATCTAAAATTCGCAAGGCCGGAAAAGTTGGAAAAAGTACGATGCAGGTAAAACTATTTTAATGTTTTTTCTCCTATATATTTTGGTTTATATCTTTTCAATAAATAAAAAGAAAAAATAATTATAAAAATTTCAACGCAGGTTCTTATGTCTCTTTTACACTCTAATGGTTATGTTCATGATTTTACTACAAATGATGTTACGAATGAGTTGGACGCGCTCTCTTTTGTTCACCCCACATCCTTTAATATATGGCGTGCATTCCCACACGTAGTGATAATAGATGCTACGTATAAGACAAACAAGTATAATATGCCTTTTGTGGAGATAGTTGGAGTAACTTCAACACACAAGACATTTTGCATAGCATTTGCCTTTATAAGTGAAGAAAAGACGAAAAACTATAAGTGGGTGTTAGAGTGCTTAAAGTTGACACTAACGAAGCGCATGCATCCGTGTTATAATCACCAGAGAGTTGGCTCTGTTAAATGCATGCGAAAAAGTTTTTCCGAATGCTACACAGTTACTTTGTAGATGGCACATTAGCCAAAATATTTTGAAGAATTGTAGGCCATCGATCACGAAGAAACGAGATTGGGACTCATTTATTTCGGCATGGAATTCACTAGAAGATTCTCCAACATGTGCGTCGTACTTGGAGAACTACAAGCAACTTCAAGCAGTACTCAAAGATTATCAACGTACCGTTTTCTCTATTTCACATTTAATATTATATTATTTTATATTTTATATTATTTTCCTACATCACCTTATTAATTTTTAAACATTTGGTGTTTTAAGTTATGTAACGAACAATGGTTAAAAAATCATAAAAACGGTTGTGTCTGCATGGACTGACGTGTCTTTTAACTTTAACAATCGCACAACAAACAGATGTGAAAGCCAACACGCTAAGTTAAAAAGATACTTGAAATCTAAAAACATAGCTTAGATCAATTTGTGGGATGTATCAATGAGATAGTGCAGTCTCAAGTTACAGCAATCAACGAAAGCTTTTAAAGAAGTAGAATCTATCGTTATCATCAACATAACATACAGTGTTTCAACTTATTACGGGGTTTTGTTTCCAACGAAGCCCTTGATATGATTTTAGGAGAAGCTAGTCGATTGAATGATCCTAAGTTTGAATACTCAATGTGTGGTTGTCAACTTCGTAAGGGTTGTGGGTTACCTTGTGCTTGCGTACTTTCAGCGTACTTAATTTCAGGTCACCATATATAACTGCTATTATTTGATTTAATTTTTGAGGTCTTGGTTTTTCAAAAAATATTAAATTATTATTGTTTTATTGCAGGTGAGTATATCCCCTTGGAGTCAATTGATATCTTTTGGAGGACACTAGATGTCTCATGGACAAAACCCTTGGAAGATGAAGATATTCAATGTGACGATGACTTACACATTTTTAAAGAAATTTTCAACAAGCAGTCCAATGGAGGAAAAATGAGTTTTTTAAGAAAGCTAGGTTGTATGAGCAATCCAAGTGCAACTCTAATTAAAGAACCGGCGGTTAAAAAATACCGTGGGCGACCAAGCTTGAAGAAGCAAAAAAGAAGTTTGTTGATCCGAAAGTTCAAGATCCTAGTAAAAGTAGTCAATCAACCAGGCTTTTCGGGGTAGACTTGAATGAGGAAAGACCAAGACACAGTTCATGCTCGAACTATGGAGAATTCATGGAATGTTTGGAAAGTTACAATTGACTTTCCAAACATTCCATGAATTCTCCATAGTTCGAGCATGAACTGTGTCTTGGTCTTTCCTCATTCAAGTCTACCCCGAAAAGCCTGGTTGATTGACTACTTTTACTAGGATCTTGAACTTTCGGATCAACAAACTTCTTTTTTTCAAGCATTTCTTCAAGCTTGGTCGTTCCACGGGTATTTTTTAACGCCGGTTCTTTAATTAGAGTTGCACTTGGATTGCTCATACAACCTAGCTTTCTTAAAAAACTCATTTTTCCTCCATTGGACTGCTTGTTGAAATTTTCTTTAAAAATGTGTAAGTCATCGTCACATGATATCTTCATCTTCAAGGGTTTGTCCATGAGACATCTAGTGTCCTCCAAAAGATATCAATTGACTCCAAGGATATACTCACCGCAATAAACAATAATAATTTAATAATTTTTGAAAACCAAGACCTCAAAATTAAATCAAATAATAGCAGTTATATATGGACTGAAATTAAGTACTGAAAGTACGCAAGCACAAGGTAACCCACAACCCTTACGAAGTTGACAACCACACATTGAGTATTCAAACTTAGGATCATTCAATCGACTAGCTTCTCCTAAAATCATATCAAGGGCTTCGTTGGAAACAAAACCCCGTAATAAGTTGAAACACTGTATGTTATGTTGATGATAACGATAGATTCTACTTCTTTCAAAGCTTTCGTTGATTGCTGTAACTTGAGACTACACGATCTCATTGATACATCCCACAAATTGATCTAAGCTATGTTTTTTAGATTTCAAGTATCTTTTTAACTTAGCGTGTTGGCTTTCACATAGTTGTCGCGATTGTTAAAGTTAAAAGAACGTCAGTCCATGCATACACAAACCGTTCTTTATGATTTTTAACCATTGTTCGGTACATACTTAAAACACCTGAAATGTTTAAAAAATTAATAAGGTGATGTAGGAAAATAATATAAAATATAAAATAATATAATATTAAATGTGAAATAGAGAAACGTACGTGATAATCTTTGAGTACTGCTTGAAGTTGCTTGTAGTTCTCAAGTACGACATCTAGGTTGAAGAATCTTTTAGTAAATTTCATGCCGAAATAAATGAGTCCCATTCTCATTTCTTTGAGATCGATGGCCTACAATTCTTCAAAATATTTGGGTAATGTGTCATCTACAAAGTAACTGTGTAGCATTCGGAAAAACTTTTCGCATGCATTAAACAGAGCCAATTCTTCTGTCCGTGATTATAACACGTGGATGCATGCGCCAAGTGTCAACTTTAAGCACTCTAACACCCACTTATAGTTCGTCTTTCTTCACTTATAAAGGCAAATGCTATGCAAAATGTCTTGTGTGTTGAAGTTACTCCAACTATCTCCACAAAAGGCATATTATACTTGTTTGTCTTATACGTAGCATCTATTATCACTACGTGTGGGAATGCACGCCATATATTAAAGGATGTGGGGTGAACAAAAAAGAGAGCGTCCAACTCATTCGTAACATCATTTGTAGTAAAATCATGAACATAACCATTAGAGTGTAAAAGAGACATAAGAACCTGCGTTGAAATTTTTATAATTATTTTTTCTTTTTATTTATTGAAAAGATATAAACCAAAATATATAGGAGAAAAAACATTAAAATAGTTTTACCTGCATCGTACTTTTTCCAACTTTTCCGGCCTTGCGAATTTTAGATTGTGCATTATATATATCTTTGAGTGTTGACACGTTATCCTTATTTGCGACTTTATTATTGACAATATGTCACGTGGCTCCACATTCTTCTTGGTCAAATCTTCGACCAATTGATATTCTTCTTTAGTCAATCGCCTCGCATATGGATGCCCCTCCATATGTTGTGCAGGGAGATGATTATGTTTATCACATATCACACTCATCAACCAACCACCATACATATTTGAATACTTTCCTACCAACTGGAACGGACAATTAATCTTTTTGGTAGCAGAATTTTTGCTTGTTTCATTCGGTTTATATTCACCACCACGATCACACATAAGCGTGACTTCATAGAAAAAACCACTTTCGTTCGTGTATGATTTTTGAGTTACAATGACGTAACCAAGAGAGCGTGCCTTAGTTTGCGCCCAACCTTTTAAGTCTTCACGAGTTTTGAACACCTAAAATTAAATTTGTTATTGTTAACGAAAATATCCACTTGGAAAATAATAACATATATTTATATATTATTGTCTATGATATAAAAAAAATAAGTATACCTCACGAGTGAAAAATGGCGACGTATGCATATTTTTTCATCAAAAAGACATTTCTTGTATCAACTTAAATAAGCTCCTGCAAAAAAAAAGAAAAAACAAATCAATATACAATAATATTTAGTTATTAAATCACTTTCCATAATATTAATAGAAATTAGAAAAAAACGCGACAACAAAATATACCCTACTTAAAAACCCTAAAACACTCATTTTTCCCAAAGCCTCCACATTTTCCTCCTGCCCACCTAATATCCTCTCCATCTACCTCTATATACAATCACATCGACTGAAAAACCCACACCATTTTCACACCACAACTATAACACCACAAGTAAAACGAAGGGTATATTTACAAACTGCTTTGGCACGGACGGAAAAACGCAGGGTATATTTTACGAATTGCTTGGCAACGACTAAAACGAAGGTATATTTACGAATCTTTTCGGATGGATCTGCTTGGTTCTTCGGACTCTTGGCACTGGACGGAAAAACCGCGAATAAGGATAACGCGGGCGTCCTTCGGATCTGTTGGATCTGAAGGGTATGTTCGTGGCGTCTTCGGATCTGTTTGACTGGAAGGGTGTGTTTGTGGCGTTTGGATTTGGAACGGGGTATGACAGCTGGCGAAGTTTTTCGATGGGTATGTTTGGTGGCGTTAGGATTTGGACGGCTAAAAAGGTTGGTGCCGTAGGATTTGACGGCTAAAAAGGTTGATGGGTGGGTTGGGACGAAGGTTGTGGTGATGGGTCAGCGCGATGATGGGTATTTTTCGATGGGTTTCGATGAAAAAAAATGGAACAACACCAAGTTTTTTTTGGCACAACACCAAGTTTCAAGTTCTTACACTCACCGCTAGAAAGATTGTTACTGCAGAAGATGGAAATAAAAGGATAATATCTTTAACTTACCTTGAATTTGAAAGCGTTAAGATTTTGAAAATCAGCATTATCTTTTATATACATGATTATATCTTGTTTTAAGTGTAATTTAGTTAAAATTTATTATTAGTTTGTTAGGGAGGTGGTTGATTGAGAATGTAATTTTCAAAATAAGCGCATGTAGTGAAATGTGTAAATTTTAACCGTGAATCAAGGAAAATACGGAGTAAAACATAAACAAAAATGCGGTGTAGTACAAAATATGTGTTCCAAGCGAATTAAATGGAATGGGCTGGACCGAAATTAAATGCCCTGACAAGTAACTTTTGTGAATTTCAATAGAGAAAACTTTTGACCATTGTGAATTTCAATACATAAAACTTTTGACCAAATTAATATTTGGTGAGTTTAGCAGGACCCATTTTTTAATACAAGAAACTAAAATAGGAATATATTGATCATTTATTTTGGCTTCCACTTCAAGTTTCGTGTATAGTAAACTTATCATAATTTGTGTTAATAACAAAATTAATTTAATATAAATCAAACAATTTCTTTTACGTACTCTTTCATTTTCATCTTTTTATTCTTTGACATGCGTCAATTTATAATGGTAATGCATGCTAATCTTTGACATGAGTTTGACACTTTCACGTGTATTACGTAACCATTATAAATATTGCATGGAGGGTGCATGTATAGCACAAACATGTTATAGTAACTCAGAGACTATATTTTCTTCCATTTTTGTGACTCCTCATATGAACAAATTATCATGTTTAATTCATAGTTTTCGAAGAGTAAAGTATTGGTTCTGAATATTAAATTGCTCGCTCCTTTAGCATGAATGTTTTATTTCAATTTGCATTATCGATTATGATCTTTTTTCTTCATGTGCTTTGCATCGTCATACTCATTTATTAAGGGTTTTTTAATCAAAGTTTCTTATTTGATTTCTTGAACCAAGAATAGATTGGATGGAATTAGGAAAGTAGGAGATGCAATTCAAAGTCAGGTTTCTTCAACTCTATACCCTTGATTACTCTTCTAGAATCATTTTATAATACTTGAATAACGTTTTTGGTGTGTTTTTGGAGTGTGGTAGCATCCAAATTGAAAGAAGTTTTTGACATAATCGATCTATTCCTAATATATTATTGGTATGTTACTTTGTGATTTCGGTTAGAATATTTTTTTTCTTCTAATCATGCTCTTTGCAATATGTATGCAAAGCTTCTTAATACTTTCTACACCTTTTAATATGCTCTCCATCGACTACAGTTATATTTATAACTTTTGTGTTTTAATGGTTCAACTTCATAATCTTTTTTAATATAATTCAAAAAGAGTTAAAGAGCATTTAAGCAAACACTGCTCATTTAGTCAACTAATTATACAAATATTCAAAATAAAAACAAAGTCCACCCGAAAATTATAGAAATCATTTAGTTGTTTCATAATTTGTTCCTTAGTTAGTCAATTCCTATTATTAAACCATCTTTAATCTTAAACATATCACGACACACTTTATTGAGTTGCTAATCTGTTCACATCTTTTCACTTGCTAATATGTTATTTTGTTTTCTTCACCTTTATCTTTTCGCTCACAACTTTGTGTATAGACTGGCTTTTTAGATAGAAATTAACGCATATATATCGTATCAGGTTCTCATTGGTTCTTTCAACATGTATGAAAAAATCAATCTATATTTAGTTTTTACCGTGGCTATTTTCTTCATGCAACTAATATTATTTTTTCATTCTTTTGGTTTCTTTACAATGAGTATAGCATTTCATGAGTAGCCATAAAATACATGTGGAAAATAGCTCATCGTTCAATTTGATTTTTAAGGTATGCCATATATTTGGTTCACATGTACCATGGCTTGGATTTTCTTATCTATCTAACTTAGGTGCATAACAAGACCATCAGGTAATACTATTAAACATTTTTTTTATTAGATTAAATTAGCAAAATTTATTCTTCTTTAATTTTTATTGGTATAATCCGTCATTCCTAATTTTTATTGTTTTCTTAGGTTAATTGTTAACAACCTTAGATTAAATCTCAAGCTCTCTAATAAGAACTTCACATTGAAGTTGCTTGGTGGGTTTAAAGTGCTCTGGATAGTATTGTATTTACACGTTTTTGTAAAAGGCCGTTGAACAAATTAGTGAAAATGATTGATATAAAGATTACACAAAACTTTAGAAATCAAACAAGAAATAAATAACCTCTTTTTTTTTTTGAACGTAAAATAAATAACCTCTTTATTATGAATGATTTTGCATATCACAATGCAATCAATTTTAAGTTCCATGATGATATTCCTCTTAAATAGTATTTTACTTTTAAAATAACTAGACGAGTAATCTCGTAATGCACAAGTAGCGCAGCGATGTCTAGTTTTTCTGCAAAGTTCCGATGACCCATAAGTTTCTTTCAACAAACTGTACTTGTAGCATTAGAGAATCGTTTTCGAATAACTACAATTGATCACGTAGTTGCATAGCAGAAAGATAAATATATAGTTTTAAAAATTATACTGAGTCGATCTAAGTGTGTGAGTATATTTTCTAATAGGATTGTTTTAAGTAGTTGACAATATTATATTGTAGTTTAGAGGTATAGCCAACATGTGTGACCGCTTTTTCTTGTTTTGTCAGGAGTAATTTAGGCGAAATGATAACTATTTTTTTACTTGTGTAACGTTTATCATTTGGTGTGTGGCTTTTAAAATTGTAACTTTGCAAATTGGATATCACCATATAAGATTATTTTGTACTATCAATTTGTATAGATATTTATGCATTGTTCAAAGCTATTTGTTTGAGTACAAATAATTATCGCTAAAGATAACAATACTATTTATTTTTGTGATTTTAATAAACTTACATAACATTATTGATACACTGGAAAAAGGGCTATACAATATATATTAACTTTTAAACGACGATTCATATATGCTAGTCCCTTAAATGGTGCAAGAAAGCAACATTTTAAAAAATAACATTATACAAATGACAAATTACATGTGTCAAAGCAAAATAAACCAAAAACTACAATTACTTGGTCTCTCCTTTCAAAAAATTGTCACGGGTTCCACAACTACTTCATCATTTCTCATATAATTTTGTCAAATTTGAAACCCGATTTCACCGGGTGGTTCAATTTGGTTGAACCGTTCCAATAAAAACAGTCGATTTAAACCGAGTCAAACCGATAGGTTGGGCGAAAAAATGTCAAATTAAACCGGGTCACCGCCCGGGTTTGAAGCGCCCGGGTCAACCCGAGCATCGGTTTCAACAGGTTAACCCGGTATCGGTTTCAACGGGTCAACCAGGTATCGGTTTCAATTGGTTGTTTTTAATTTGATAGATGTGCTTTTAATTGGGTGTACAATGTGAATAAATTATTGTACTTTTAAGAAATGGGGTGTTTTAATAAGAGAATTAATTATATTATTTATTTCTCTCTCCATTGACCATGTTTTCAACATTCAACTTTCAACATTTTTCACTTTTTCCACTTTGACCATTTTTCCATTTTATATAGTACAGATGTATGTCTCGAATGTTGACAGGTTGTCATCTATATGACACACACTCAAAATCATTTGTTAGTTGAATTTTAGCCATCATTAATCATTGTTAGTTATTATGTTGTTTTACGTTGTAAGTAAATTGAAAGAGGCTCATTTTCAATGTTTGCTCAGATGTATTGTATTGATCATTGCTGTTAAAAAAATGTGTGTTTTTTTTAATCTTTTTGGTATATGTGACTTGATTTTTGTTTAAAGGAGCTGAAATAATAAGTGATATAGAGAGATTCACGCATCATTTTATGGTTTTGTTGGGATTTGATTTCATATATGTAAAGGAACACGAAAGTGAACATAATAATGTATGACGTTGTTGTCTTTTCATTCGTATAGTATTACTTTATTATCTATTACAAAACTTAAGTCAAATACCATATAATTTGTTGTGCAATAGTCTCATAAATATATTGTACACTATCAACATGAAACATGATCGATGATGATGACTGGCATTATCGACACATATAGAACAGTCTTTAACTTTCAGAAGATAGCAACTTAATTAAGGAAGAAATGATTACAAGAGACTAAAACAAATGACCAACGAAGTTACGTCCAATACATATAAACATAGTATACTACAAAATATCGATATCGATTGGTCTCTTGAATATGAATCATGTACATGAAAAACCTTTCGACTTCATGAGGATTTCAGGCGTTTATAAGGACATCTTCAATGGGAGGTAGAGCGATGACTTTTTTTGCTTAAAAAAATTGCAGAAAAGCTTTTACTCATTGCAGGAATCGCTTTTTTTCCTCAGACTTGAGAATCTTCAGGTCATTTGAAGAGTGACTTGAACAAAAGTCTCTCTCTCATAACTTACTTATTTTTTTAAAAAAATAGAAAACAAAAAGTTTGCAAAGACTTTTTAGCATTGAGGTAGAATTAGTCATTAAAGGTAGATGGTAGTGAAATGGTTATTTGGGAAGAAAAACGTCATTAATAGTAAATTTGCATTGCCAATACTCTAAACATGGGTTGAATTTTGTTTATTTATTTTTAGCATTTGACGCATATATACTTTCATGAATTTCACGAATAAGAAAGTTGTCATTAAACTCAAGTAAACTATAAGTCAACAAATCCAATGTTTGTATATATATTTTCTTTCTGTTACCCACGCTTAACAAAACTATTTATGCCATTCTAGATGCACCATCTACTCTACCAAATTTTTTTTGGAAGTAAGTTTGTATTTGTCACATCATATTTTTACACATGGCCAAGTATCGGTTTTCGTGTCACGTGTTAAGAGCGAAAGAGGCTTAGAGATGGTCATTTGCGAATTGTGATGAACATGGTCATATCACTAATCGTACAAAAAATGTTTTCTGTAAAGAAGTCCCAAAATATGTTATCAAAGGTAATCATGTTTTCTTTTTTTCTTTTTTTTTTCTTAATTTTTTTTGAATTTATCATTTATTTTTCATTTGATTAGTCTAATTTTCATATATGATTAATCAAATTATATTTACATATGTCACATTCGTTGCAACATGTTGAAGTCGAAATGCATTAAATATAACCGCCAAAAAAATTATTAACCAGTCGTGATTTGCAAAAAAAAAAATTATATTATCTTAGATGTTCCATTATTACAATCTATCATGAGTACCTTTTTACAAACGTGTTTTCCAGAATTTTATGGATGATTATAACCTGTTATGTGATATTGTATTATCTACCTAATCTTTTTTTATTCTTACTTTCCTTTGTTATGATTAGAAGTAGTTATGGTGGTTGATACTCTTACGGTAATAACTTGAAAATATTGATTTCTTTAGAGATCAGTAGTTGATAGATCCGGAAATTAATGTTGCAATTTGAGGATGCAATTAGGTATTTTCTAAATGTGCTATATTTATGATCTTTGTTTGCTTTTTAAGGTTGAAATTTGAGGATGCAATTAAGATATTTCTAATCTAGGTTTGTTCGTTTAAGATATTGTCACTAAGATACAAGTTCAACAACACCAAACATATTATTATTTGACTATGTGTTTGATTATATACATGTTTCATTAGTATGAAGTTCCTCTTATTAACTGTGTATACCTAAGCGGCCTTATTGCATATTATACAAGGTATTATCTATTTTTTTCCTCTCTTTATAATACCCGTCAATTTGACGGGTCATTTAGCTAGTTTGGTATAAATTGCAATCCCCTTGTACAAAGAAATATCATTAAATGACCAATGAGACTCCCAAAAAGTCACCATTCCTGCGCATCAATAAAGATTTTCAAGTTCAGTATTTTTGGATTTGCAATGTACACCATAATCAGGATGCGTTTCCGTATCTTTCTGAGACCAAACAGGTTACTTACCGAACTTTAAGCCTGAACAGTTAATAATGGCATAATACTGTAAGATATAGGAGGCGATCAAGGGTATTATAATAAGTTAATAACATTTGAACACAATAATAGGTTCACACTAATATACAGCATCACAACCATATTTAGCTTCAGTTGGTTTTTCGAATACATACATTTCCAAAGCAGCAGTAGTATCAAAACATGCTCAACCGGATTTGAACAGCAACACTGCCTTCGATTCCAAATAGAAATAGACAAAGTGGTTTGTCTCGTGAGTCACGTACGAGCCTGCAAAATGGAACCCACAAATAATGTCACATGAGTTAACTCTATTATTTTCTTCACATCATCGATTTGTTCACCATAGACAAGACAAAATTTAAGAATCCTGAGTATCAAATGACCTAGACAAATAGTACGTAAGTTAATCCTCTAATCATGAAGTGTGTAATGTGTATCACCAACCTTGCACTTTGTACCCCACTATCCTTGCAGCAAAAGTCGGTATACAGCGTAAATCAGGACTATTTGTTGTTAGTGGTGCATCATCATTGTTTGTGTTTTATGACTTGTGCATGCACATTTCGATACACATGAAAGTATGTGAGTTTTTAAATGCATATGGACGTCTAAAGAATGATGATATGCCAAAATTCAATAGATGAAACATGTGCAATACAACATCCGGAAATGAAGGCAGGTAGGCACACATAGTGGCAGCGTATGTTATGTTTATCCAACACACCGGTATCTTTATGTGCAACACATATCTGATAAAAGAATCATAAGCAAATTTATAGTTGCTGCTTATGTTATGTTTCGCTATCTGTTTCTCATGTTTCACTGTCTAAGAAATTGTCTGTGAACAGCAAGACAGTGACAGCCTAAAAAGCACACAATAACAAGTAAATTTATGAAGAGACTACATATAAATCTGTAAGAATGACGACTGAGTAACCGGTTTTCTAAGCTCCAAGAACTAAAAAAATCTTCTAATTACGAGTTGGTATGAACAGTTAAAGTTATGTAGATTAGTAGGCAAACACTTTCTTACCATGAGTTACAGATTCCTTAACAAACATTACCACATGATATGAACAATTGAAGAAAGGGTGGATCGGCACATGACCCAACTTTCCATGGGTGGCTGATGACAACCATACAGGTCAAATTCCATGGTGTGTACGTAAAGGATACTATTCCTCCCCACTGTAAGTAAAAAAAATCAAGACCACTTAACCAACTTAAATGAATCATTTGGCTTTTGGTTTTAGACCAAACCAAATGAGCCTTCTAGATCTCCAGGTTTTAATGCTTATATTAATGATAGTATTGTAGTTCTTCATTTCCTGTACATCTGAAAAAATTTGACATTCTTAACCTTTTATTCATTTACTTTTTTTATAATCATGAAATTTAGCTAATGATCTATGTGTTGTCTGAATCAAATTTTCCAATTTCAACATCCTGTATAAAAGCTCAGTTATACTTATTAATCTTTCGAAACATATTGTTTGTCAGCTGGCAATGCAGATTTTTATTGCTATAAATAATATAATTACGGTGGATTGCCATCAAAGTATAATTTATGTTGGTATTTGGTGCCATCCCCTAGCTCGGTGTCCCTTCCCCTAGCCTTTTCAAAAAGAAAAACTGTACAACTGTATACACACACCAAAGGGCTTGTGATCCAATGGTACCCCGCATTGTGTGAAAAGCTCCCCAACCAAATGGTTATGGGTTCAAATTCTGCTTAGTACATGCAAGATAGATTTCTGGTGTATATATTGTGAGATAGTTAGAATTGTCGTTCAAAAAAAATGTAAACGCATATATGCATACATATCCACATACCCCGTAAATATACACACACGCTCAAAGTTCTGGCTGTTCACAATTTCACATGTCATAAGAATAGAAAATATCCATGTTTTGAACAGTCCATTTATTTTGGGTCACATAGTGTGTGCTACCTTTTCTGATTGTTTATCAAAGTCGAAGATTACATATGAAGCTAGTGATAACTATATAGAAAAAAGTTTCATTTAGCATATCCTCAGGAATTTCTCTAACTTGCATTGGCCTGACAGAGGAAACTTCTTGATACATTACTTTCTCACAGAGCTAAAAAAAACTGGCAATCTTCAAATCTTAGAGCATGGGGTATGGGGCATTTCTTTTCTCGCCACTTCCTATGTGGCACTTCACCACTTCTCGCCACTTCTTGCCACGACACCATGGCCTCTCACCACTTCCCATTTCGCCATTACAACGAAACGGTAAAAGACAAAAAAATTTGCAGTGTTTGTTTTGTTTCTTTTGTGTTTGTGAGGGTGGGTGGGACCCAAGTGAAGAGGTTTGAGTAAAGTTGTGATTGGGGGGTATTTTTAAGTGAGTGTGTTGGAGTGATGTGGAGGTGAGGTGGCACACGTGGGGCCCAAATGAAGAGAAGTAGGTTGCCCACGACACCCCATGCTCTTAGTACAGCAAACAGCTTGTAGCAAACATTCAGGCTAGCAACTAACAACCTATAGGCTATACAAAATCACATGCTCAATTAAAGTTTCTTGCTCTTTAACATTTTCAAACCAAGTGTCCATGTCTCTAACTCACTAGAGACTCAAAAAACAAAGACAAACAAAATATGCGGCAACAACAAGAAAATGATTTCTTAGAGGAAAGCTAAACATTTCTCAGATGTGGCGATAACAATGGTGACACCCTCTAATTGAATGAATCATTTTTTGAGACAGTAGAAATATTCTAGATTACCTCTATACCTTGGGCCCACAACCAAACTTTTTTTCCTTTCTTGTATGGGCTTGCAACATAATTTAAGCCTCCCATTTATCATCTTGTCTCTATTTCACTCACTTCAGTATTACGTATACATTAGATAGATATCTCAAATTAGCATGCATGACATGTTTGTGTGGAATGGGGGCAGGGTTATTGCCTTAATGGCTTGACCTTAACTCCAAGCCTGAGCTGATGCACTAAACATCTTTAACTCTTAGTATCATGAAATTTTTCATCGAAGGATCCATAAATCTGATCCACCATGAAATTTTTCAATATAAAAAAAGATGGTAGCTGCAAAAGATGGTACCTCTCTTTCTAGCAAGAATCATTGATAAGGCTATTTAATAAGGCCTATATATAATCTTGTACTATTCAGTGTCAAGTCTTTATATTCAAAAAAAAAAAAAATGCAATTTCCAAAAAAAAAAAATGTCAAGTCTCTATCTCTTTCTCTCAACTTTTTCTTTTTATTTTTTGGGTAAAAGCCCGTAAAAGGTTCTTACACCCGATGAATAGATTCATTTAATCTGAATTTCATAAAATAAAGATTAAAAAAAAAACTGAATTGAATTTAAGTGTTTGGTTATCATCGGCTGAATGAGAATTCCAAATTATTATTCAAGACATGCCTTAGCATATCAGCCACAGAGTGTATTTTGTATGATTCTCTCTTTGGTTTCACATACACCCTACTTCTAGAAAAAGGTATAATGAGGCGCTAGAAACATTGTAATGAGGTGCTAGGAACTTTGTAACCGGTGTGTTAAGCGGTAAATGTCAAATGCAACAGTTTTGAAGCATAAAGAAATTGTACTTTTAGTATCTAATTGCCACTACTGACTCATGATTGGTTCAAGATTGCCACTACTGAAGCATATAGAAATTGTAATAGATTTATAGTATACTGATGGAAAGTCTGATAGCGGGCATATTTCAGTTAAAATCATAATAATAATTTAGCAAATCGATATAGAGAAACTAGATATTACCACATAACAGGCAATGGCAGAGCTAGAAAAATTTCCGTGGGATGGCCGAAACAAATTTTTTTCGGGAAATACATTAAATGCGAGGGCCGAAATAAAAATTTTTCCGGAAATACACATGAAACCGCGAAAAAATACACTAACAGGCTTAGGCCTAGGAGGGCCGGGACCCTTCCCGGTCCCTCAATAGCTCCGCCCTTGATAACAGGTTTACTGAAACCAGCTAAATTTGGTATAACTATTTAATGGTTAAGCTTGTACTGTAATTGAGAGATTTAGCCGGACTATACAGGAACCTCTGGTTATGCAAACCTACGCCTGAGACCTGAGTTGACAAGTAGTTTCCATGTCAATTGTGGAGGACCAAACTAACTTTCAACCTACGCAAAAATGTATCTGACATTTTAACCAGATAAATAGTTGTCATGTTGACAGGTTGTCCGACTATGCATTAAGCAAAGATGTGACTGTGATTCACTGATATGTAGACATACTCAACAAAATGTTAGTTTAGTTCTTTATTATTTTATACCTTCCATTTTCGTTTCAACAGATAGCATCATAACGCAAATTCCCAAACTATAGGTGGATCCCTTTTGGTCTCAATCTAGAACTTAGACAAGTCAAGTAACATGGACTAAAATAGTTACCGATGTTTGCACACATACAAAAACAGCCACCAGATATGTGTATCCATCATACACAACTGTAGGCTTATGTAACACTATAAACTATCCCTCGACATTCAACTTCCTGGCTGCATAGTTTTCTATCCACACACATTTGGAGGTCATGGATCTTGTCTCTCGTTAATAGCCAAGTCAGATGTGTGATCAAGCTTTCTTCCTACTCTCATTCTACATACTCATCAGTTTGTAGTAATCAAACTTAAATCATTAGCACGTTACCAACTATCATCAGAAATTAACGAAATCACGTTATTTTGCGCCACATTAACAATCTCCTACAGTTCATCTCTAAAATCGAAACTTAGCAACATATTGTATTAATGTAAAATCACTAGATCTTCGCCTATTTATCAAACTCAAACACATTCAACTATATGACTCTCTATAGATCAACAGCAAGAGGTTAAAACATAATAACTAAGCAATTCTAAAAAAAAATAATTACCGAAGTTTTTGCCGACGATACAATGCCACGTAGGACCGTACTTCACATCAAACTCCTTCTTAATCTGCTCCGCAACATCCTTCTCCACACTACATTTCTCAAACGCCTGAAAAACAAACACAAGCGCGTGACAGACACGCGCGTAACAGAATCACTAGATGAACTAAAATGAGTAAAATTACTGGGTAGCAAAAGTGAAAAAAACACACAATCACGTGCCGAACACGTGAGACATGATTTAGTGTAAACAAAACGAAAAATTAGTGAATTACTGTAAACACACACAAGCGCGTGACCTACACGCGCTTAACATAATGATGAGAGTGAGTGAATAGAGTGTTACAGCAATGGCGACATCAACAGCTTCGTGTTGCATATCTTGTTTCATATCTGCACTTTTGATGACTACTTTTTTGCTACTGCTGGTGGTGGAGGATGCTGACGTGGATTTACGATCATCGGCTGAAGACGGTGACGGTGGTTTAACGCTTGTAGGAGATCTTTTCGCTTCTTCGCTCATTGTCGTTTTTTGGGGAATTTTGTTTTTGGATTAGTGAGTGGGTGAAAGACACTCCGGATTTTGTGAATTACTCCGTATTACGACTACTTATTTGTTTTTCACGAAATTTGAGCTTATTTTTTATAAGCTCCAATTTTACGGGTTATTTTAAAACTTGTCGGTTTTTATAAGTTTATCATATTATAATAAATTTATATAAGCCGACAAGTCCCAAAATAAGCCACAAAATCAAAGCTTATTAAAAATAAGCCCAAATCGGCTTATAATAAATAAGCTTATCCAAACAGGCCCTAAATATAAAATTCCTTTCTTAAACTTGTTTTAAGCGGTTGTTTGTTTAAGCTTATTAGACACAAATACAACGCATGAGATTGTATATCAGTAAATAATTATATTTATGAACTTACGATTTTGATGTTGAGGTAATCGTATGTGTTTTTTGTGTGTTTAGTTTTAAAAATTGATTGAACCGGTTGTAATTGTGTAACCCTGACGTATGTCCACGCAAACAGTGTGTGTTTTTTTGTAAAATATAATTGGTTGTCATTTATAAAGACATTCTCCTTCATTTAGTATCACCGTGTTTTTTATTAATAGACCAAATAGTAAAACTTGGCATATTTTAAAAGTAGTGCTAATGTAAACTTGTTTTGTAAAGGTATATTATATTACATTAAACATTACTCAAAATTTATAAAAATTTAAGTTGGATAACATATACATGAATTATAAGTAGTAATGAAAAGTATTTTAGAAAATAAACTATTTAATATATGTTTTGTTTGACTGATATAAGTTATTTAAGGTTATAGAAAAATAATCTTTTATAAGTTTTATGGTTTTAAAAGGCTCGTAAACCGCTTTTTAAAGGAGTGAGGCTTGGTCGTCTTGTCACGCCGTTTATGCCATGTCTTTTTGTAAACTCGATATATATGAAATATGATATAAATAAATAAATATTTTCATATTTTGTGTCGTGTTATGTCACGCTTTATAAACGCAAAAGTTTCGCCATGATCGCAAAAAGCATGAGGTTTGGTCACGCCTCACGCTATTTATAGCCTTAATAAGTTCTATAACTCAAATGGTACTTTATATAGCTTTTGAAAATAATCTCTAGCTTCGTATCTATCTACAACTATATTTTCAGTTTCAGCAATAATTACTTTTGTCAAACATTCAGGATACGAGATTATCTGATTTCGACTTATACTCCCTCCATCCCAAAATTATTGTCCCCCGACAAAAAACACACATTTTAAGAAAAACATAATTATTATTGCTTGTTATCTATTACTTTTATCATAATGACAGTTTTTTTTACCATTAAGTAATTAATTAATGTTTTCTTTAAATTTTGTAATAATAAATTAAGTAAGGATAATATGGTAAACTAGATCAAAATTCCATTTCTGTATTTAGTAGTGGATAATTAAAGTGGGACGTGAACAATGAGATGGCATGTGAATGAGTGATATGGGGAGAAGGAATCAATTCTTGTACGTATGGGGTCGGTACGATACACATATGGTGAGCATTAAAAAAACGTGAACTATAATTTTGAGACGGAGAGAGTATTTCAAAGGGGTGGCAATTCTTGACACGACACGATAAACGACACGAACACGACACGAAGTTAAACGGGTTTGGTTGAGGATAAACAGGTTTAGGTAAAAAACAGGTCAATTATCTAAAACATTAATATCGTTATTCGCACCCCTTTTCAAACGCAACTCCATTGACCACATACGGAGTTGCATGGGCGACATCATCAAGAATGTCGTCGAATAAAGGCGAATTATCCAAAACGTTGATATCGTTATTCGCACCCGCCACCCCAAAAATGCATGTCAAATCAACAAATCGTGCGACGTAACAACTTCAAGCATTATAGTCGGGAATTTGTTATCACCCCTACCATATTGCCCATGCCATGACATCGGAAAATTTTTCCATTCCCAATGCATACAGTCAATGCTACCAAGCATTTCCGGAAAACCATGAACATGCTCATGTGCTGCATATATATTTTGAATGTCTTGCATAGTTGGTTTTCTTAAAAACTATGGACTAAATAAATGAATAACGTAAATATTGAAATTATCCAGACAATCACGCCCGGTACACTCACTCATTTGCAAATATATATCAAAAACATCGGGTGAGGTGTCGTATACCAATTGGCGTATGGCCATAGTGCATTTCATGATAATACTAATACTCATTCGACCCGTAGCATCAGGTCCTTGGCTAAAGTATTTAAAATAAGCTGGAAGAGGATCAGCAGTATAAGATTCAATACCTTTGACTATTTATAGAAATAGTTTTCGGCTCATACGATATCTTCTTCTAAAATTTGAATGCGGATACTTACAACCTGGATTGAAATATTCGTCCATCAAACGCTCCTCTGCAAGCTCACATTCACGATTAATTGGGTTACGGGTTAACCGGAAAGATGATTGCGCATCTTCTTCTTCTTGTATTCGTTGGTACTCGTAGGCGACCATAATTGTTTAAGCGTCGGTTTCGTCTGCGATATCGGAAAGGGTCACATGTGCGGCGTAAGTTAGATGCGGATCCATTGTGAAAGTTTTTTGTATGCAACGAGGGTTTTAATTTTGTGTTTGAAAATGATTAGATGGTGGGGGTTTATATATGTGGTTTTTTAAGAAAAAAAATTATAAATTTTGAGAAATAAAAACTAGCCGTTAGCTAGTAAACGTTTATTTTATTTTTATGTTTCTAATTCAAAAAGGATTCTAATTTTGAGGGGGTACTTTTGTAATTTTTTTTAATATATATATTTCAAACATATTGCCGTTTGAGGCTTTTTTTTTGGCATGTAGCTAGTGAAAACTTGCGTTGATGAAACATCGCAAATCATAACGCCAACCCAACTCTCGTAGCCTCGGTATCATGACACCTACCCAAAATTTGCCACATCGGATGAAACGGCTTGCTCTCGTTACCACTCCGAGAGCTCTTATGTTGGCATGTTGCCTTTTGACTGCATTGCCTTGGTAAAATTGACCGCATTTTGCTTTGGTTTTGACTGCATTATCATTGGTAAAACTGAATGCATTTTGTTTTTCGTTTTTACTGCGCTAAAAAAAGATACGAAATTAAATCACTAACAAAACTCTCTATCAAACACCCCTTAAAAACAAATTAGGTGGAAAAAAAGGTAGAAAAAATGTGGTAGAAATTATTAAAAAGATTTAAATGATGTGGATATTAAACCAGTAATATTTTTATGACTAAAATACACGGTTGGTCCCTAAACTTGGCAAAACGCTTCGCGTTGGGACAAACCTGTGCATTATCATCGCCACAAGTCCAAAACATGGCCTTTATATGCCAAACTAGTCCTTTGACAAAGTCAATGTCTGATTTTTGTTTTGTAGTCGAGGGTATTTTAGTCCATACACATTTATACTTTGATAACACATTTATATTTTAGCCCTTCATCTTTCATCCTCGTCATCATCTCCCCAAATCATCATCTCCCCAACATTCATCATTCATCTTTCATCCTGGTCTAAAATAATGGATGCATTCATCATTCATCTTTCATCCTAGTACACAAATTTGCCATTAACAAAACTAAAATAATATTCAATCTCATCCATCTAAAATAATGGAGGCAATCGATCACATACTGAACCTTTAGAAATCTCATCCATCTAACATGTTCATGTGATATTAAAAAGTTAATTTATGATGCAACACCATTTGCAACACCGCCACTTTACCCTTTCGTTTTTCCCCATCTCACCCAAAAATCCCAAACCGAGAAAAACCAAATCCACATCTTTGGCGCCAAGATATGGCTATCACTTTCCCCCTCCTCTCTCACTCCAGGATACAAACAAACCTAAGTCACATGCACCCTGTCCACCTTGGCAATCCAAGGTGCTAATGAAGAATCCTAAGGCTGAGATTAAAAGAAGTGGGCACCAAGCATCAATCCAATGGCAGAGATGGAATTGATAACAAGCACAATGGTCTCATAAGCTCACTCCTCTCTCATCAAAAGCACAACAAGAAGTGGGACAAAGGAAAAAGAAGGAAGACAGTTTCATTTTTTGTATAAATATACAATTTGGAGTAAATGTACAATTTGTCCAGAAATTCATGTTCTAGCACCATTTTACCTTTATTGTCATTTAATTTTAATGTAAATTTTAATTTCAAGTTAATGCAAACTCAATTTTAATTCCATTTTGTTATTGCAGTTTTGATGTTCTTCTAGTTTTTACGCCATTAAAAGCCTGTTATTCTTTTGATGTTAAAATTTCTTTATAAGTCTTTGAATTTAGCTCAAGTGAGCTTTTGCTAAGGTATCAATCAGAATCTTTAAAGTTTTTAGAGTCTCAAACATATTTTTCTTTACAGTTTCATAGTTCTCTCCCCCTAAAAGGGTGTTTGGATCAGCATTGTTTATGGGTCAAGATCTTGATTTGACCCATGTTGGGTCCTCCATTAGTCAGGTTAATGTTTAGTCAGGGTATTATAAAGTTTTTATTTACAAAACAAGTTTTGAGTTTAGTTTTCAAAGAGACTTTTATGTCATCACAGTTTGAGCCTTTCTGTCCCAAACATCCCTCTTTAAGCTTAAATTTAGGTAGGTGTAGGTAGTTTTAGGGTTTGATTTTGGTTTCACATGTAGTTTGTAGGTTAATAATGATTTGTTTTAGCTTGGTTCAGGTTTTAGATTTCAATTACATGCTTATTATTGCACTCAAACACCCCTATCTGTCCCTTGTTACTTATTGTCACATCAGCCCTTTATAAGCCCTTAGTTGTATTCTTTTAGATTGCAAATTAGTTTTTTAGGATCTTTAATATATGAGTTTTTTATTTTTAAACTTGTTTTAGTTTTTAGATTAGGTTTATTAGCTTAAAATTGCCCTCAAAACTGCCCCCATATGCCTTTTTGTGTCCTGTCATAACAGTCCAAGTGCCCAATTAGCTTATGGTTGTGATTTTTAGTTTCTTCATTTTAAGCCATTAGATCCTAAAATTTGGCATACTTAGTATTTAGTTGGTAATCTAGTTAGTGCACATTTTTTTGATTTTTTATAATAGCTTTTAGGTTGCTTTTTACTAGCTTAAACTAGCCCCTAGTGGGCTATTTTTACCAACTGCAGCAGCAGCATTAGGAAACATTGTAGGATTTTTTGGCTCATTGAACTTAGCTTATTAGGATACCTTTAGAGTTTTTAGACAATTTATATTTGTGCTTATTAGACGTATAGCTTATTTAGACTTTGCGATAGCTTTTTGTAGCATTTTGTCCCTTAGTTTGGCCATAAGCCAAACACTCCATATTGCTTGCTGCTGTCATTAAGCTATTTACAGCTTATTTTTTAAGCTTTTCTAAGTTTAAGATCTTGTTAAAAATCCTTAATTGTTCTTATTTTATTGTGCCAAAGAAAAAAGATCCAAAAAAAAAATACGAAAAAGGGAGGAGGTGGGAATTCAACCCACGAACTCCTGGTCTCTTTCCCACGAACAACATCACACACATGCCTTACCATCTCTGCTAGGGGTGTTGCTTGGTTTCTTTTTGTTTATTTAATATTTAAGGTAGTTAGGAAGTTTTTAGCTTATTAAGTCTAGATCTTATTAACTGCTTATTTCCAGTAGACCAGTAGTGGACAAATGGTGTTGCATTTTAATACTATTCGTGTTTTGGTGGACAAATGGTGTTGCATCATAAATTAACTTTTGAATATCACATGAACATGTTAGATGGATGAGATTTCTAAATGTTCAGTATGTGATCGATTGCCTCCATTATTTTGGATGGATGAGATTGAATATTATTTTAGTTTTGTTAATGGCAAATTTGTGTACTAGGATGAAAGATGAATGATGAATGATGAATGCATCCATTATTTTAGACCATGATGAAAGATGAATGATGAATGTTGGGGAGATGATGACGATGATGAAAGATGAAGGGCTAAAATATAAATGTGTTATCAAAGTATAAATGTGTATGGACTAAAATACCTTCGACTACAAAACAAAAATCAGACATTGATTTTGTCAAAGGACTAGTTTGGCATATAAAGGCCATGTTTTGTACTTGTGGCGATGATAATGCACAAGTTTGCCCCAACGCGAAGCGTTTTGCCAAGTTTAAGGATCAACCGTGTATTTTAGTCTATTTTTATTATCTAACTTAATAATAAATTGACTATATTAGTTAGCTTTGTATAAGAGGGAAGTTTGTTTCTAATTAATATACTTAAAACAAAAAAAAAATATTACTTGGATTTGATGACAGGTATTGAACTCGAGACATAGTTGAATCATGTAAACACTTTAGCCATCCGCTCCAAGTAGTATTACATTCTATTGTTGACTTTACTAAATCTTAGAGCATGTACAATGGTAACTCAAGTTATAAAATAACACCGTTCACGTCAGCGCCACATCAGCTTTAATATTTCACCTTAACATCCCCAAAAAACACCCACATCAATAACATCCCAAGTTAAACTTTAACATTTCATATTTTCAATTTCAACCCCTAAACTAAAACAAACACTTCATTTATTAAACTAAACATATCATTAAAATTGAAAACATATTACAATACGAAATTAAAAAAAAAAAAGTTACAACGAAATAAAAAAACACACTGCAAATTAAACGTTACAACAAATTAAAGGAAATAACGAGAATACAATCTAGTAACGAGGTTGCAAGTTATATTTTTTCTTGATTCGTTCTTTTTCGTCATTGATCCAAGCCACGACATCTGGATCTTTGCCATCAATATCCGTCATCAAAAACTTCAACTCCTCCAACCTTGTTATTGTTTCATTTTTTTCCCTTTGGGCCGATGCTGGACTTGCGGCGGTTTCACGTTTGATACGATACTCGTTTGCCATAGTTTCAGTGAAATAAGTTGACGAGCTCGTTCCTACGTGCTTGCTCCCCAAGGTACTTGTCGTGCGGCTCTCGATCTTGCTTTCTTGGTAGCACGTTTCTTTCCCATGGGACGTGGTTGTTCATCATTACCAAACAAAGCCTCGTTTGTTTGGCTTAGCACATCGCCGGTTAAATCAACCGTTCCGCGTGTCCCATTTCTTATAATGACGCAAAACCTCCCAAGCGTCATCGAGACCAAACGGTGCTGCTTTGGTTTCCTCACGATACCATTGCTTTGCCCGTTTCATCACATCCAACTCACTTTCCCCTTGTTCCCGCGTCACGCCTCTGTAATAGGAGTTGAACTTTGTGCATATGCCGTTCAACGTTTTCCACTTGCTTGACATCATATCCTTGTTGCGTCGTTGAAAGTTGAGTCTATTGAACTCATTTCTGACCCGATACCAAAACGTATCTTTGGGTTGGCACTTTCCAACTTTCGGATCCTCCGAAACAGCTATGTAACACCTTGCAAGTAATTCTTCCTCTGCTGGAGTCCAACGCCCAGCAACGACAACTTCCTCTTCATCATCATCAATTGGTTCGGGCTTGGGGTCTTTGGATTTTTTTTATTTTCGTTTAACACGACCTTTGTATTTTTTTGGAGGAGACGTGGGTGTCTCAGCAACATCATGTGTTTCAGTTTGTGATTGTTGTGTGAATTGTAGGTTTTGAAAGTTGGAGTTTAAGGTGCTTTGTTGGTTTTGTTCTTGCCAAAAGAGATATGTTTGATGTTGTTGCCACATTTCTTGGCTTGATAAGCCTAGTGGGTTGGGAAGAGACATGTTGGGGTTTGAAGATGAACCCACGTTCGGGTTAGATGATGAACCCGGGTTTGAGGTATTCCACCCACCACCGAGAAGATTGAAGAAAGTATCATCGTTGTCGCCTGACATTTTTTTTTCAGTGAATAAAAGATTGAAGATTGAGAGTATTGAGAGGATTGAGTAGTGGAAGTGTGAAAAAAATGGTGTTTTAGTTGGGTGTGTATAGTGGTAAAAAAAGGTTTTTGATTTTTTTTTTTTACTAAAACTAGCCGTTAGGGTTAGAAATGATTTTTTTTAAAACCAAACGGTCACTAGCCGTTATAGGGTTAGAAATGAAATTTTTTTTGATTTTTTTTAATACTCCTCTAACGGGCGTTGCCCGATTAACGCCTCCTTCTTTTTTCCTCGTTAACGCCGCGGCTCCAGTGGTGATAACGGCCTCAACGCCGTTAAAATGCCTATAACGCCGTTAAGGTGTTAGGGATGGGAATGCTCTTAGAGCATTCCCATCAATAACTTGGGTTAAAGTTTAACACCATCCACGTCAGCGCCACATCAGCTTTAACATTTCACCTTAACATCCCCAAAAATCACCCACATCAATAACACCCCAAGTTAAACCTTAACATTTGATATTTTCAATTTCAACCCCAAAACTAAAACAAACACTTCATTTATTAAAAAACATATCACATTTAACATTAAACACAAATTACATTAAACGGTAAACACGAATTACATTAACATACTAAAACTACAACGCATACTGATGAAAATAAAACTACTAAAACTTAAAAAAAACGAATCATCTGAGACCCAACCCTCAGAACTTGAAGGTGAATTAAACTCGCCATTAAAGAGCCGAGTCTCCATTATGTCGAAGTAGTTGTCTTGAAAATAATGAGCTTCCTTTGCTTCTTGCTCACGACGAGCAGTGTAACACCCCGAAATTTGGGTCTAGCGGAAGAATACGAGCCTTTGGGTGCCACAATCTTGGTATCACAACATAAGCTACAAGGAATGGTTTTTATCCCATTTATTTAGAATAAGATTCATTAATTGAAAACCATAAGTTTACATTAATGAAAGTAGTGCGGAAATAGGCCCAAAAGATAATTAAAGCGGTCCCGTTTATTCATCAGAGTCGCCTATGACATGCCCCTTGCCAAGCGCCTTCCAAAAGTGAGCCATCGCCTTAAACCTGAGAATACATGCTAAAAGGTCAGCTTACTGATAACGCTACACGCGTCGTTCGGGGTCAAAGGAACTTCCATTTCGTCGAGCAAGTTTTATAACACCCTAGGCAGTGAACCTAATCGTTGTAGTGTAGTATTAGGGTAAGCCACGGGTATTGATATCGTTCTCTAGGGGAATAGTGTCGCTAGGCTGAAGTGTATGTCGATTTAAGTCTAAAGGTGAGGGATGATTATTTTTGTATTTTTATATTTTATGAGTCTCGGGTGTGAAGGGTAAGGTGGAATTAGTTGCTAGTCAACTATCCCAAAAGATACTAACTAAATTGCGGGTCTACCAGGAACATGAAGCGTATCTACTTATGATGTATTACTCCTTGCTAGCTATCCAATTCTACCTACTAATGGTTGAATTGTCACGTCCTATTAATGGTTGAATTGTCACGTCCTTATTCTTAACGCGTTGTGTTTTCTAAGGTCGTAGGGTATGCGTTTCTCCCTAACTCTTTGAAACTACCAAAGGTTAATGCCTACAAAATCTCTAGGATTTATAAACTTAACACTAAGGTACTCTTCGGATGGTTTAGCCTACAATGACTCTAGGTACTATAAGCTAAGGTTCACAAAGATTAATCAAGCATTAACTACACAAAGGATGACCTATCGCAATACTAGATCATTAACAATTAAGATAAGAGACAACCAATCAAACAAGAGACAGTAGGATGCAAGAATTATAAACTAAACCAATTAGACTCATTGAAATTGTCACACCCTAATGGTGAAGATAGACACAAGCATCACTAAGAAATCAATAAGATCTAATTAATTATATACAAATTTCATACAATCATAAGCAAATACAAGGTCAATTAGCCAAGCATAATTAATGAAGAGCAACCAACAATTATGATAATTGAAGACATACCATAGGATTGGATTAACAAACAAACCATTACACGATGTTTCTAGAGTGTTTGAAACCCTTTAAGTTGCTGGAAAAACACCTACCTAAACCCTGGAATCGGACTTAGGGTTTAGGGCTTACAAAAAGTGAAGTTATAATGTTAAATTTATAGGCAGATTTTCTGTCGGCAAAGAGTGACAGCGCACACCTATAGAATGACAGCGTCATGACCATTTTTTCACCAAACTGTATATTTTCTCGTTCCGATCGCGTGGGCTTTTGAATCACTTAAATCCGAGTTCGTATGCAAAAGTTATGGCCAAAACAGTATCAGCTACTTCGCGCATGTTTGGTTGTGACGGCGTCACCTTATGCTTGTGACGCCGTCCCCTTCAGTCTCTGACGTCTTCTGGATCAAATCTAGGCCGTCTCGAGTTGCGGCCTTACTCTTTTAAAACATGAAGCCGTCACTTGTAAATAAGCAATTTGGCTACTGAGCCGTCACAAAAGATGTCTGACGGTGTCACTAATTTGTGCTGACACCGCCCCTTCCGGCTTCCAGATCCCGAGTGTCTCGATTCTTGACTTTGACCATTTTCTTCAGATATTCGCGCATTTTTCGTTCGAATAAGTGTCATTCCAGCATTTTGCCTTCAAGATACCTAAAAAGTGAAAAGGAACGATATTAAGTAATAACGGATACAAAAGTGATCAAATAAGGGCTTAAACGACCCCTCAAAAAGGTACATTTTAAAACCTTATCACTTACGCTGGTGAGTTCATAGGTTTAAGTTCAACAAAATATAGTGGACCTGTAGTAGTTGATTTGCTATGCAAGACCTATGTTAGATAAATACCGTTTGCACACACCGATCCTACCCGGATCACCAACCATATATCCATTTCCCGCATCCAGGGATTACTCGGGCCCTGCGACTCTAGTCCAGTACTGTCGTGGCAACCTCTAGAATAGTTGCCAACCCCAGACTAGGTCGAGGTAAAAGTCTATTCTTAGCTAGGCAACGGTTCAACCTAGTTTAAGGCAACAACTACGCACATCTATCTAAAATCAAGCATATAAGCAAATCCAAATAGTTCTAACAGTCCAAAAACATTAGCATGATTCTCACCCCAATATAGTTAAAAACGTAGATAAAAGTGGGGCTATGAAACTCACCTTAGCCACAGCAATGCACTATTTACTATTGACACGACTGGCATCTAAAGCTAATCTCCACGACATCCAAATGAACATACGACGAGTACGATAGAATGGAAGTGACACAACCTAATGCGTATACGATAATCTTAAAATATAGCTTATATGATAAAGAAGTTGATAAAGGTAATGTGCCGTAGTTTTCATGGATCATTCATGTCGTTACTTTCAAAAGTCCATTACCGTTCCCCAAAAGTTTATAATTAATATCTCAAAAAGCTTAGTTTTAACGGTTCGTGTGGTGGTAAGAAACATAGACGCGACGTACAACTCACGCGAAAGAAGAGAGGACATCGACATAATCGAGACATACAGACCATAACTCACGCCAAAAAGGAAAAGACATTGACAAGGGGGAGAGAGGAGAGAGGAAAAGACATTGACAAGGGACATCGACATAATCGAGACATGCATTTTCCGGCGGCGGCGATGGCGGTTTTCGCCGACGGCAGCGGTGGCCGGATTATTTTAGAGAGAGAGAGGAGAGGAGTATGTGATTTTTAAGAGAGAGAAAGGGGGAGGAAAAATGAGGAGAGGTGGGAGGTTTAGGGGTATTTATAGTCATAGGAGGGACTAAACTTGTTCATATGAAACTCTAGGGGTGGAGATGTAAACTACACCAAGGACCCTAGATGTAACTTTGCAACACTTGTGATATATTAGGTCCGGGGCTCGTTTAACCTAGTAAATGAATGATTCGTGACACGAGAGTTACGCCAATGTTTTTAAAATATTATTTCCAATAAAAACGATATAAAATACGACTCGTATCTTAGTTTAATCAAAACAATCGCTCTAATCGATGTTTCTCCAATTACGACGCATCGAGGAATTTACGAGTTGTCACAGCCTCACCTCCTTAAAAGGAATCGCGTCCTCGCGATTCAATTCAAGTTACTCATTGAGGTTTAAAGAGGCTTGTGCATACACACGGGGATTCATCTTCACGTTTCCTACGTGAATTTCGGATCTTACAGCGAGTTCCTACAAACTTCGAAGATAGAGATGCGTCTTTACTAAAGTCGCTCGATTTCATGTCCTATGGTTTCGATAGGTCGACAGAGTTTAAACGTTCGAAGGTTGGGATTTCCCAGAGGGATAACGATTGCCTCTGATGTGCTACGTGTGTACAAGTTTTAAATTTATAAAAGGTGAATTACCAATATTACCAATAACACATACGAGCAAGTATACTCGTCCATTATAACAAGATTATGAAGGTAAGTCGGGATCGTTCGCAGGGATTTGAGTGAATCTAAACACAAGTTTTAATTAACAGAGTCTATCCAAAACATATAACAAAGCAAATAGATATAATGAAATTCAGATGATTAAAAACTAAACTTGCTTAAACTAGTTTCATATCATAGATTGATGTGATTGTGTTAACCTCTTAACATGTTGGTTATGATAATTAGTTGGTGCACTAATCTATTGTTCTTACAAGTTAAACCTTGATCAAAAGTTTAGTTCATAAAAACAAGCATTAAGTTTAACCAATCAATTCAAGATCAATTCAAGTTTCATAAGTCTACATACATAAACTTAAACACAAAAACATCCACTTGTTCATCAAATTGCTTAAGAAATGGTCAATACAAAAGGTAACCGATCATAGACAAAAGGCTACAATTGATTCTCAACAACTAATCTTACGACCATTTAGATGTTTCCAACCAATCCAATTTGATAATCAAAAAGCGTTTCTATTACAATCACACCTTAGTTCCTTTGTGTAATCAAGAATAATGGGTAAAAACAATCATCTATAGACAAAATGATTATGACTAGTTGAATAACAATAAGTTCTTTCGACCACAACGATTACTATCAATTAGCCAAACTTGATTAACAAATGTCACTATGAAACTTTAGCACAATTGGATCTTAGAATCAACTTGAAATTGAATTAAAACATGTTAACACAATCACTAACTAATCATATGATAATCAACATCATTTAAGCAAGTGTATAAAGAAACTATCCACTCATAGCAAACATGAACATAAACTCATAACTTTGAACATTAGAAAACATGATTAAAAGTCTTACAATGCTTGGAATAAGATTACAAATGGTGAAGTAATGATTCCCAAAGTATTGGGGTAGACTTCTTAATGGTTTGACCTCCAAATGATGACTTCTTGGACCTCCAAAGTTTCCTGGAACTTTATGAACGAATTTAGGCTTTGAGAGAGAGTAGTGGTGGTAAGATAGGTGTGAGAGAAGATCTCTCAAGTTGTGGTGTGTGAAATGAGGATGCAAAGGCCTCTATTTATACTACTCTCAAGCCCTTGGGGTTATAAATGCATTTCTTGGTCACCAAGGAGCTTGGAAGGGACTAAAATCGTTTGGAACAAGTTTGGAGTCTTAACAATGAAGAAATGGCTGTCCAGGGCTCCCCAACCGAATCGGTTGGGCTCCAACCGTTTCGGTTGGTCTTGCTGACTAGTCTCCAACCGGATCCGGTTGCGGGGCTCGACCGATCGGTTGGAGCAAAATCACGAAAATTCATAAACTATAAAGTTGTAGATCTTTCTCTTAGCTTTCTGTGGCCGCAAACCGGGGGTCAAACGGAGTCCGTATGCAAAAGTTATGGCCAAAATGGTGAAGGTGTGTCGGGAACAACGAGTCTTCCAATATGTCTTCGTTTTAGCTTCTTTCTTCATTTCTTTCTCGTTTCCCTTCTTGAACTTTATTCTTGAGTCTTTGGACCACTAACTTGATAACTTTATCTTCTCGAATATACTCCGCAAGTCTTGCTTTGTCGGGAATTCTTCGTGTTTGGAGAAATCTTCATATTTTACTTCTTTTTCCGTCTTTTTCTCCACTTTCCTGTACTTGGCTACAAATGAACTAGCAAACGCACTTTTGTACGATTAAGCATCAAAAGCATATGATTATAACCAAATAACACACATAAAAGCACGGATAACGCTACTAAAAACATGCACAATTTAAGCGTTATCAAATTCCCCCACACTTAAACTTTGCTTGCCCTCAAGCAAATCTAGGAAAAACATCCAATGGTACAAGATCGTGATTATGAAAAATGTGATGCAAATCAACCAAGTATAAATACGAGATAGGATTCATCAATTATGCTTTATAAGGGTGAAACATCAAGATGTTTGACAATATCCAATGATTTTCTTGCATGATTAACATTTCAAAACACCTCACGAAAAGGAACGAAATATAATTCACTCAATCACTCATTTTTAGTGGAGTAACAAGATAAATCACACTCATTGCTCAGTCATGATTAGATTATTACCATAAGCTTGTACAAGAAACAAAACTCCACCGACGTGGCGTGAGCACCAAGTAAAAACATCTAAAGAGGGCTTTTATTCGGGTTATAATGATATGGCTAAGGGTTAAGGGTATGGATAAGGCATGGGAATGTTTATGAAATTGGTGTTAAAATAAAAATGAAATCAAGTCTAATACCCATGTTGCTAGCTACCAAACATTCCACGAACCAAATAAACGATTATAGCTTTGCTTTCTTCTTTTTCCGCTTTCCACAGCTTTTCGCTTTTCATGACAATTGTTCCACGGTCATAGCTCACTGGCTAATATTTTCTCATACTTTTTTTTTTTTTTAACATAACATAACGCATGGCTCAATCAATCTCATAGGATGTGGTACTCATAATCATTTGAACAATCTTCACTTTCCAGGCGACTAGCAACCAACCGTTTAGACATTGATACGGGATAGGCTAAGGTTTAAAGGTGTAAAATCTTTTTGTATTTTCTGGGTGAAGCAAAATTGAAAAGGATGGCTCAGAGGGTGTAACTAGGGGTATCTAGTGCTAAAAATGAGCACTACAAATGGGTCCATGTGGGTGGTTAACTAACCGATGCGGATAGCTAATATATCATTAAATGCAAAATGGAAGGCCATTTGGGTTAAATCCTAAGGTGCCTCTTTATCACACGAATTCACTTATAGACACGCATACGAATGCAATCTCACTCTGATCCGGTAATGATTTACATGCACAAGTTCTAGAATAAATAAAATCACCGGCACACTCATAGCAAAAGATCCAAGCATAAAAGATGTATGCTAATAAGAAATAGGCTCAAATCCTCACAATTTAGTGAAAAGGGTATAATATGTGCTAGCAAATGTTTATCGATCCCAGAATGGATTGCAATAGTAATCGGAACACATCTCGAAGTTTCAAATATTACCAATTTTACCAGTGGGTTGATCCAGTTATTCTAATAGATAACCCTAAAAGTGTGAAAACAACTAGATCACAAGGGCAAACAAAATTTTAAATTTAAGCATGAAAACTCTAATTTTTCCTATTCACCCCCACACTTAAGTTAGACATTGTCCTCAATGAAAAGCGAACTTCAAAGTATAGAAATAGGGAAAATAGAGATGAAACCAGATATGTCAACGAGTTTATCGGCTTAAAATTCTTTCTTCATTCCTAGCGTCCCACGGAGAAATCATCACCCCGCACACAATCTTATAAACAAACAAAAGGTTTTATTAAAAGGTGGCACCCCCACACTTAAGTTCAACCAAAGGTTTAAACTTTGGGGAGTGACCACGTAGAAAATCAAATTCAAACACACGGGTTGCCTCCCGAGAAGCTTGTTTTATTACGAGTCATCGCGACTCGAATCTTCCCGGATTAGGATACTTTGACCATACGGTTCAAATGGGGAATTTCAGCTCTTAAACGTTGAGAGTATGGAATCTTTGGTTTGTACTCCACAATGGATGGGAATACATTTGATTCTTTTGGTGTGACCAAGTGAAAGTCCCTCTTTGTTATCTCTAACATTTGGTCGATTTCATTAGAAATGAGGACAGGTGGCGGATCTTTATGATTTTTCGGAGGATCATCGGACTTTCCACTCCCAATGAATATTGCATCCACATTCTCAAGGTGAGTTAAAGGAGGTGGCTTAGTCCTACCGTTTTGATTTAAAGAAACTGGATTTTGGGGTTCAGACCATTTGTCTATCTTTCTTTCCAGTTCTCCATTCCAGTTTTCATTGATTTTGTTGAACTTCTCATCATCAGCATGATTGTGTTCAGGACCTTTTAATTGCGTCATTGGGATATGCATGGTGCGATCCTCAAGAAAAGGTAACATGGTTGGTGAGTTAGACATGATTTGGTTCAGATTTGGCGTGGTTGGAATATACTCGGTCTCGTCCTCTTCGATAAATTCATCCTCACCTTTATCGTTCTCGTATTGAATTGAGGGTGGTTTGTAGACAAAATCATGCCTAGAAATGGAATCTGTGGTGTAAGGAAGAGATTCAACGTGATGGACTTCCTGTTCCTTACTTAATCTTTCTATCCTCCTCTCCAAGTCTTGGCTTATCGCTTGTTGGTTCCTTCTTCCTTGATCGACTTTATGTTCCAATTCAACCAACAGGTTCGTCATATTCTCATTGGCTTTTGTTCGATTGGCCATCCACTCTCTCATCATCTCCTCCAGTGAGGTTTTAGGTGTATTGAAATGTTGTGATGGATGAGGTATTGTATTCCATGACTGATATCGAGGATATGTATGGGTTGTGTTGTGATATGGAAAGGAGTAATTTCGGAATTTTGGTCATAATATCTGCCGTGATATCCTGGGTAATATCCTTCATGTTGGGCATGGTTCGCTTCCATGGGATCACACATCGCGTGTCATCCTCAAAGCATCGTGGTTTGAAGCGTGGTGATTATTTCGCAGTTCCATCATCTCCCTCCGTATGCTTATGAATTGGGTATCGATGTTTGTGGAGAGAGCTTCCAATTTCTCGATCAATGAGGCATGATCGGTATTGATGTTGCTTCCACCAACGGAAACAACGATATATCGGATTGGAATCGTTCGATAGAAACCACTACTTGTGAAGATAGCGTTGACATACTCGTTCTTGTTTGTGATGGATGTACGTCTTATCATTTGATGGTTTTGGGTTGGATTGGGTATTACTTGGCAATGACCTAGATGGTCTAGAGGAATGTTGGTCGAAAATCATCCAAACTTGTTTTCAAGATCTTGGATAGATGCTTGATGATTTTTTGTCCTTGCTCAACTTTGGCTTTGAGATTGAAAAATTGATTTTTGATAAAATCATTTGCTGATTTTTCGACTCGAATTCTATCATGGTTTTCTCGGTTTCTTCCATCTTTTGTCGGGATTTTGTGGTGGTGGATCGTCGGTTCACGGTTGTCATCCCTTGGTTGGCGATCTTGCCAATTTCTAGAATTTCGACCGTAATAATTACTACGATATCCTCCTCCACGGTCTCCTCTGTGAGTGTAACTTGCTTCTCCTTCCTTTGGTCCACCCATAGGTTTATCGTCGCACGGACGATGATGATTTCCTCCACAATTGTTGCATCCGTCTCGCATTTCCTTCATTTCATCTTTGATACCTTTGTATTGCGAGTCGATTTTTGAGGTTAACGCTTCCATCTTCTCCATGAGTTTTGAGGTATCGGTGTTTTCGACAAAAGCAACGGTTTTTCGGAGAGGTTTGGTTTTGGAATCTTTGGACCAATCAAGTTTGAGAAGTACTTGATCTTTGAGCAATTGATGTGCATCGTTGGGAGTCTTATAGAGAAAATTCCTCCAAAGATCAAGGATGCCTTGAGAGATTTCATCTAGTCCATGGTAAAGGATTTGGATAATGGTTCCTTTTGATAATCCATGTCCATGACAACTACGAAGCAAATCTTTCATTCGAGCCAAGCTTTCGACAAGTAATTCGTTTGGGTTTTGGTTGAAAGCATCAATTCTCCCATTAATCGATCAAACATGGCAGTGGAAAGAATCGGCTTACAAAAGCTTGCCTCATCTCCTCCCAAGTATTGATGATTCCCGGGGTTAATTCATTGTACCATACTTGTAGCGTCTCCGCGAGTGATGATGGGAATAGTTTGAGTTTGATGGCATTGACATCGGTGTCGCCATAACGGAACATGCCGCAAATTTCGATGAATTCGGCAATGTGCTTATGCGGATCGGCCCGCGCACGGCCATCGAATTGTCGGTCTTTGATCGTAGAAAGGTGATGTCCCTTCACGGTGAAGTTGTCACCAAGATTGACAACAACGATAGCACTTTCAGGGGTTGGTGCTACGGTTCGGTTGGTTCCCCAAATGGGTTGATCGTCCGCCATGGGAAAAGGTAAATTGGTGAAAGGGTTGAAAACAACTTTAGCTTCTACGAGGTTATCAAATGGTGGGTTTGGTACTCTTGGTACACGATTTTCCAATGGTATGAAAAGTGTTCTTCTTCTTCTTCGAATCAAACGTTCGCTCGGGTTGGTAGAGGTGTAATTGGTTCTATTCCCGCTCGAGTGTTCATACAATGTCCTAGAGAATCCGGTAATATCTAAACACACGGACAAACAACTTGAAAATTTTTTATGGGTCGAGTAGGTAACCGGATCGGTTGCGGGCGCGACCGATCGGTTAGACCAGTTGATTGATGGGAAAAATTGAAACCGATTTGGTTGAGGACAACCGATCCGGTTAAGGTTTCTGAGAAAAAAATATTTGGGTTGAATCGACTGAGAGAAATTCAAAAACTTGCTGAAACACAATCAAATCCCCGGCAGCGGCGCCAAAAACTTGATGTGCTACGTGTACAAGTTTTAAATTTATAAAAGGTGAATTACCAATATTACCAATAACACATACGAGCAAGTATACTCGTCCGTTATAGCAAGATTATAAAGGTAAGTCGGGATCGTTCGCAGGGATTTGAGTGAATCTAAACACAAGTTTGAATTAACGGAGTCTATCCAAAACATATAACAAAGCAAATAGATATAATGAAATTCAGATGATTAAAAACTACACTTGCTTAAACTAGTTTCATATCATAGATTAATGTGATTGTGTTAACCTCTTAACATGTTGGTTATGATAATTAGTTGGTGCACTAATCTATTGTTCTTACAAGTTAAACCTTGATCAAAAGTTTAGTTCATAAAAACAAGCATTAAGTTTAACCAATCAATTCAAGATCAATTCAAGTTTCATAAGTCTACATACATAAACTTAAACACAAAAACATCCACTTGTTCATCAAATTGCTTAAGAAATGGTCAATACAAAAGGTAACCGATCATAGACAAAAGGCTACAATTTATTCTCAACAACTAATCTTACGACCATTTAAATGTTTCCAACCAATCCAATTTGATAATCAAAAAGCGTTTCTATTACAATCACACCTTAGTTCCTTTGTGTAATCAAGAATAATGGGTAAAAACAATCATCCATAGACAAAATGATTATGACTAGTTGAATAACAATAAGTTCTTTCGACCACAACGATTACTATCAATTAGCCAAACTTGATTAACAAATGTCACTATGAAACTTTAGCACAATTGGATCTTAGAATCAACTTGAAATTGAATTAAAACATGTTAACACAATCACTAACTAATCATATGATAATCAACATCATTTAAGCAAGTGTATAAAGAAACTATCCACTCATAGCAAACATGAACATAAACTCAGAACTTTGAACATTAGAAAACATGATTAAAAGTCTTACAATGCTTGAAATAAGATTACAAATGGTGAAGTAATGATTCCCAAAGTATTGGGGTAGACTTCTTGATGGTTTGACCTCCAAATGATGACTTCTTGGACCTCCAAAGTTTCCTGGAACTTTATGAACGAATTTAGGCTTTGAGAGAGAGTAGTGGTGGTAAGATAGGTGTGAGAGAAGATCTCTCAAGTTGTGGTGTGTGAAATGAGGATGCAAAGGCCTCTATTTATACTACTCTCAAGCCCTTGGGGTTATAAATGCATTTCTTGGTCACCAAGGAGTTTAGAAGGACTTGAATACATGAAGGGACTAAAATCGTTTGGAACAAGTTTGGAGTCTTAACCTTAATGAAGAAATGGCTGTCAGACGGGGCTCCCCAACCAAATCGTTTGGGCTCCAACCGTCCGGTTGGTCTTGTTGACTAGTCTCCAACCGATCCGGTTACTGGGCTCGACCGATCGGTTGGAGCAAAATCACGAAAATTCATAAACTGCAAAGTTGTAGATCTTTCTCTTAGCTTTCGTGGCGTGAACCGAGGGTCAAAGGTCCGTATGCAAAGTTATGGCCAAAATGGTAAAGGTGTGTCAGGAACAACGAGTCTTCCAATATGTCTTCGTTTTAGCTTCTTTTCTTCATTTCTTTCTCGTTTCCCTTCTTGAACTTTATTCTTGAGTCTTTGGACCACTAACTTGACAACTTTATCTTCTCGAATATACTCCGCAAGTCTTGCTTTGTCGGGAATTCTTCGTGTTTGGAGAAATCTTCATATTTTACTTCTTTTTCCGTCTTTTTCTCCACTTTCCCTCGTACTTGGCTAAAATGAACTAGCAAACGCACTTTGCATATTAAGCATCAAAAGCATATGATTATAACCAAATAAAACACATAAAAGCACGGATAACACTACTAAAAACATGCACAATTTGAGCGTTATCAGCCTCACTCGCGAGTCATCTCTTCCTATTACACACGAAACGTCGAGAGTACTATCAGGATATTTACTTTAGACAAAATGCGTCTTTGACAAAAAGCAACTCAAAATGCAAGAACAAAACGCCATTTTCTCTAATAAGACAACCACTACTTTTGTCTTTTTGTCCTTTCCAACTCAAAATGCAGTCAAAACAACAAATTGAAGCCAAAAATGTCTCAAGTCACAACGGTAACAAGCACAAAACACAACGAGTACTAACAAATCGCGGTACTAACAACGATCAAATTGCACCAATAATGTACCAAAAGTGTCAAGAATAGTATTTGAGACATAACGTTCCCAAGAATAGGCCCAAAACCTTTTTTTCCAAACAAAACACCACAACCAAGATAATTCACTTTTCCAAACCAAAACTAAACTAATATGATGATCCAACAAAAGTAAAATCAAAATCCAAACTTTAACGTTTTTCTTGCGTTTTGACAAAATAATATTTTTGACAGTTGCATTTAACAAGAATATCTCTAAACACGCATCTTTGACTCAACAATCCATTTTTAATCAAATTAATTAAATTCATTTCTTTCACCCTTATATATTTAAAAGTAAATATCTCTCACAAATCGTTAATAGTTAGATAAAATTATTATACCATCATGTAATGTTAATAAAATTATCTTCTATAGAGATCAATATTGTATACTTTTCAACAAACTTATTTTTTTATCTTGTTTTATGGTTTTCGATATATTACACCATAAATGAAAATTTAAAAAATACTCTGTTGTGTTAACACAACCCCTAAACTACAAACTTTAAACCCTAAAAACCTAACCCCTAAACCCTAAAACCCTAACCCTTAAACCTATAACCCTAAACCCTAAAACCATAAACGCTAAACCTAAAACCTAAACCCCTAAAACCCTAACCCCTAAACTAAAAAACCTAAACCCTATCTCTGCTAAACCCAAGAAACCTAAACCTTAACCCCAAAAGTTTAACCCAAAAAGTCAAACCTAAAACCCTAAAACCTAAACCCTAACCGTAAACCCTAAACCCACAAAAAAGTTGAAAAAAATCCATCGAAACTATATGATGTAAGATATCAAATTAAAGGTAATTTTATGCTTGTCGTGATGGTATGATTAGTTTCGCTCTAACGATCAATAGTTTGTGAGATATTTAGTTTTTAAAAATGAAGGTGAAAGTTTATTTTATTTTTTGATTAAAAATGAATGGTTTAATCTTTTATTTGATTCTTAGTTTTTCTTTGATATTTATTGAACCAAACTCCTGAGGCCAAAGTAGTTTGAGATAATGTCAAGATGTTCTCTCTGTTCTAACTAACTAAGGAAGATCGAGAGTCACAACTTTATGATGACTTTGAGAACTTCAAGATGAACCCAGGAAAGCATTACGAGTATCATGTGAGTTTTCACAAACTTGTGAATGATATGAGAAACATCAATATGACCATGCCAAACATCCAACTCAATTCCAAGTTCGTAAACAACATGAACCCTGAATGGCACAGATTTGTTACTGCTGTGAAGTTGAACAAAGGACTGAGAAACACTAACTATGCACGATGTATCTACTTACTTCAACATGAGAAGCATGCTACATTTGAGTGTTTGATTTTAGAGAAATTTCACTCTAATACCTCTTGAAACTCTTCAAATGGACTCAACCGTGATTTCTTTCAAATGTGAGGATAAGTACTCAAGCATCACAAGTCATACCTATCCTCAGAAAAAAGATTACCATACCTGCTTCAGATTTACCCTAACCGACACGGTGATTGAAAACCTTGCAAACCAAGTGGCTCTATTGGTTCAACAGTCTAGAACTCACTTCCTAAACCAACCAACTTAAACCTCATCTAATCTACATAATCGCCACGCCGGAGATGGAAGGGTTGTGGTCCAGATGCTGGCGGAAGGCAAAATGTGAATCAACGATATATTGCACGGGGGAATGTTGCAGCTGGAGCTGGTTATGTGGGTGCTCAGAACCGAGGAAGGATTGTAGTTCAGGGTCAAGGCAAACTAATTAAGTGCTACAACTGTGGAGCATAAGGACATATTGCTAGGAATTGCACTCAACCAAAACGTCCACATAATGCTGAGTACTTCAAGGATAAGATGTTGCTGACGCAAGCTCAAGATAGTAGAGCGGTGTTAGATGAGGAAGAGTTGTTGTTTCTTGCTGATGAGAATGCCAAAACATATGATGCAGATGTGGATGAACAACCGATTATATGATTTGGGCAAGAACAATCCTAATGTCTCCGTGTTGCTGATTGTGATGCTTTTCACTGATGTTGATGATGAACCAACGGCTCGGACCATTTTGATGGCTAATATTTCCTCCAATGGTCTCATCACTCAACAAGTCCCTCAAGGATCTATCATATCAAAGGTACTAAACTACATGATATGGTTGATGAGAAAAGTTTCCTACGAGTACAATCAGCAAGTCGTTGAATCGGATATTGAAAATATGGGTAATAGCAATGTTGTCCCATATGATCAATATGTGAAGCACGATGAAAGTCTTCTTGTACCAAGGGTGCATCTTCTACTAATGACGAATGTGTGTTTGATGAATACAATATGTACACATGATATTTCATGACCACTAAGCTAAATATTTATAAGGATCATGTTGCCATCTATGAAAGCGTGCAATTTGAGCTCTGACCACCCATGAGCGGGAAATGGATAGCCAAATGCGTACATTAATCACTAAAAGTAATTTAAGGGAAGAAACATTGAAACAAGAGTTAAATTCCTTACAATAGAAACTTAATAAAACTGTTAAGCAAAAGCCAGAAATTCAAGAAAATGTGTTCTTCTGTAATTCAAAGAAAAGGAATAAAACTTTTAGATGATTTTCCAACCTTAAACTTTGAAGAAAAACGTGAAAACAAGTTATGCGTAAGTGATGCAGTTTTACTAACCGTTTTAATATTTATAAAGTCTCGTTATACCTATTTGTCTCACAGTAATACACTAACGGCGTGTACCGTCGTGTGTAGTGTAGTATTGGTTAAACCAGGTTGTCCCAAGAGCTATGTGTGCGGATTTAAACTAAGTCTGGTGTCTTGATTTTAATAGATTTTAAGGTTGAAATAATTAATTAACTACTAAAATAAGAAAATGAGAAAGAAGATACAGGGTTGTGATCAATAGAAGTGTGTTAACCTAGTTATTCATCCTATCAAGCTATGTTCATGTTTAATTACTTAAATTAGTGGGGGTAAAAAGTCGGGACAACATTTGGTCAGTTATCGTAACCTATCGCAAAGGGTTCCAAGGGAGATGTCAGTGACCCACGAAGTCCGGTTGTTCTTAGCCCCTAAGCCAAGTCATTAATACCGCTACATGAAGATTTGTAACAATGAGTGCGAGCGCTACCATTTTAAACACTCATCCCTGACTCTAAGTTCATCCAAACTGTAGGTGATCAATTGGTCATCGCATAAGCAAAGAAGGTCGTCATTGGTCATATCTCTACCCTTCCCACTCGGTCTACCTACTAAGGTCAGTTGGTCATATCCCCTAAGTAACTAGCCACTACCGCCATTCAAAACTACCCAAACAAGAATTTTACCAACAAACTATGCATGCATACACCAGAAATAATTACATCGGAAGCAATGTAAACATAAACAAAGCAATTAAGGAATCATAACTAGCTTAGCATCGAGGTGCTTAGCCACTCATATTTACTAAAAAAATAGATTCAATGTTTAACATTACGAAATACATGAATTGAAAGTAAAGAAAAGATAAAATGCAATGCTTATCAGGGAGTGATTTCTCCCTTGGAGATGGCTCCGTATGCTCCCTAAGATATGCCTTCAACCTTCTACTCACGTTCACTGATGTTGTGTGTGAAATGGGATGCTTAGAAATCTTTGGAAATCGAGTGGTATTTATAGGCCGATCTCGTTTGCCGTAACTAGTTGAGAGTTACGCCATAACACCATTATCTTCGTAATTTGTAACTGAATACTGGTTACTGCTAACATCGGAAAGAGTTACCGCCGTATCTTCAATAACCTATACCGTAGTTGAGACAATAGTTACACGGCGTATCTTGCGTGGCGTGGAACCCTGATTTGACCTAGTTAGTTACGCGTAATCTTGGAGAGAGTTACCGTAATCTTCTGATTGAGGTTTTTCGAGCTAATGCCATTATTGCAGTAATGTGAAAGGGGAGCATGTAACATCTTCAAAATGAGCATACTATCATATATCTTCCAATAAACTCTCCAAATCAAGCTCTCTTTAGCTCCAATGCTCGTAATTTACTTGAAAGTGAAATATAGAGGAAAACAAGCGTAAATCCATATAAATGATATAAAATCAACGAGCATTATCGAGGGAAATTGACACTAAATATTTAGGATTATTGATATTATCAAATATCCCCACTCTGAACTCTACTTGCCCCTAGTAGACCTTAAAGAAGATTCTAAAAGATACCTCCCATTACTTGGAAAATATAAGTTTACAAATCCCTTATGCTAGAATAAAACAAAGCCGAACACCTCACGAAATGAGAACAAAACACTTAAATCTCTCAACTATTCTAAGTGTGAATTTCGTGGTGATCACTCATTGCACAGTCATAGCATGTATTCTATCATAAGCTTGGCGGTTACACAAATCTCCACCACTAGAGTTAAGCACAAAGAAATTCTCGGCAATATGGTAGACACGACAAAGGTTGAGGGTGATTTGTCATTATTAGCATGTCAGCGGCGAAGTGGAAATCAATGATACATGACCAAATCTATGGCCAAGACACACCAAAGATTGCTCATTTGCATCACCTAGACAATTTCATGACTAAGGGTAGGATAAGACATGGGATAAAATTGGTGTAAAATAAAATCAAGCGGATAGTCTAATCTATGACCAAGTCATCACCACTTACCGTCGTCCAAAGTTCAAGTTTGAAGTTAAGAAACTGGATCATGATATTACCAGTAGATGTGCCATTAGAGGACGTCATGAAGGGCATACTTCCAACTTCATTCTTCAAATGTAACCAAGGTGGCCTCCCATACTAAATCTATAGTAGGCTCATAACAATAGTGCTTATAACATCGCACTTTACAATCAACTAAATAACAATAACTTTTTTTTCAACAAAACAAAATAACTAAACATAACATCCCCCCCACTTAAGATGAACAATATGAGAATTTGGAGGGTCTTCAAGGATCATTAAGGATATGTCATCGACGAAAGCGTGATTCCTGAACCTTTCCACTTGAACCTTGAACTTAGGCAAATAATGACTTCCCAATTACAAATAAAGACTATAGGGTAGGCTAAGTGGTGTAATAAAATAATATATTGGGTGAACAAAATGAAAGGAATGGCCAGGATAGGTGTATCTAGGGGTATCTTGCACTAAAGGTGAGTGCAACAAAAGGGTTTAACATGGGGTCAAGAAGTCGAGGTGACTAATCGATAGACACACAATGATGGGCTATTTGGGTGATAATCCTAAAATACTACCTTCCTAAACTGAAAAGTCCAAATACATCAAGTTAACTCAACATACCTCGTCTATGGTCTCGAAATGATGTAAAGGCCAAGTTCTAAAGTTTACAAGCCTCCGGCACACCTCATAATTTGGTGGATTTGGGGTAAAAATTTGGAAACGAATAAGGCTAATCTCACCATATCAAGGGTTATAATGTTCTCGGCTAAGGTCTAATCTAGTTAGGTTAAGAAAAACATGTCAAAATTTTAAAAATGACATAAAGCCAAAATTAACTAGAAAACGAGAGAAAAAAAGTTCAAGAAAAATTCTACTCCGTCCCCACTTGAATATAAAGTCCTTTTTGTACTAAGTGATGAGTGTGAATACTCATCATTTTACAATCAACTGAAAACGTTTAAAATGCTCAGAATGCATCAAAATTGAAAATATCTCAAAATTGCATTTTATATGTTTCAGATGCAAAATGTTTAAAATCGGATGAAAAATGAGCTAAGTTTGCATAATTTAGGCCCAATTCTGTTTCAAAAATTGTCGAAATAGTCCACGAGCACTTATTTTCAAAGTAAAATCACCAAAGGTCCTTTTAAAATCATAAGTTGTCAAAATTAGTCCTGTGGTGAAAAATATCAAAAGTTTTGAGAAATTACAAGTTTGGTCCTCCAAGTTTCAAATTTGGCAAAATTAGTCCTTGGAATTTTGAAAATGTCTACTATGGTCCTTGAACTATTGAAGCTTGTCATTTTTAGTCCCTTGAAACAACTTTGAGATATTGGCAGATTTGGTCCTTGTATTTTCGAGAATTGTAAAAGGCCCTTGTATTAATAACCTTAACCATGGACCTTGGACCCTATCAAAACCATTTGGACCCCTGCCAAACCTTGTGACCCCCTTCCATTTGACCCCCGTCCAATATACCCACCAAGTCAAACCACCCAGACCCCTTTTTCCTCTCTTTTCTTTCTTCCCATTGCTTTCTTCACTCAGGATACTCCCATCCTTCAGGCTATCTCTCCACTCTCCTTGTTCCCCCCCCACCTCAACAACCTTCCAAGATGCATTTAATGCCCTCCTTCATTTCACTCACCCCTGCTAAAACCAAGTTTTACGCCAAAAATTTGATCAAGCGCCAAAATGACTCAATTAATCCAATGGCCAAGATTAAAGGTGGGATTTGCTCAAGTCAGCTGAGCACTTTTGATGTATAAAAGGAAGAAGCAAAGAAGAAGGCAATACTTAGTTTTAAAATTTCATATATGTCGTTTTTAGTCTCAATGTTTTAGTTTAAGTTCAAAGTTGTAATTTCCTGTTTCTAAGTACTAAACTTAAGTTATTTTGTCAGTGTAATCTACTTTCAAGCATCAATTCAGAGTTTTAATATAATTTCAAGTTTTTTATGTTAACTATTAAAATCACTTTCAAGCTCTTATACTCAAAGCTCCAAGTAGCTTCATTTCAATTCAAACAAGCTTACTTAAGCTTATTATAGCTTTTGGTAAGCTTGGAAAACAGCCAATCAAAATTAGAATTTGGTCAACAAAGTCAACCTAAGCTCAAATGGACTTGGAAATGGAATGGGTTGATGCAGATTTGGGTTGGAATTGGCTTAGAATAGTAGTATATGGTTTGGTTTAATGCAATATAATTTTGGACACTTGTGAGTGTTATTCTCATTTTCATTTTTAACTAAGTTTGCATATTGTGCTTATATTTGAATCTGTGATCATTAAATAGTTTAGACATGTTTAATTAGTGGTAATTAGGATACTAGATTTAGTTTAAGTGGTGGAATGAACTAAATCGTAATTGGCTTTAAAATCTTCAAAACAGTTTCTAAAATAGTGTTTGGATCTGCTGCATTACCTGAGTTAAAGGCTTATTCAGTGGTTAATAGTAGTTGCTTTAGTCACTAGTAGGCATATTAGAGTCAATTAGAACATTAGTTTGCATCTGTCATCATCAGAAGTCAAAATCACTTTAAATCTGTCCTAAGATCATATCTGTTAAGATTTTAGATTGCAAATCACATCATAGTTGCTTATAATCTGTTACTCTAGCTTAAATTTATCTTATTACAGCTTAATATAACATAGTTAATAAGTAGGATCAATTATAAACTCATAATAGTCAACTTTTCAAAACTGTCCAAAAGTCAAAAGTTGTAAAAAACCAGTTTTTCCAAATCTTTATGTATTTTTCATGAATTCAATTTTGGGTCAATTCAAGTAAAACTCGGGGTTTTATAACTTCAGTTGGTCTAGTGTCTTAATATCATTTTAGTTGAATTTTAGTAATTTTCTACAAGCTCTAAAGCGACTTGTCAACTTGGTCTCATTTTTAGTGCTGCCTACATACAGGAATCGAGTACTACTGAGCTTTGTGCAAAGCTTTGCACAAGCTCATAAGAGCTTCTCTTGGTCTGGTTTTTTGGTTTATAGATAGCTAGCAGTGTCTTCTTTAAGTTCCAACCGTTTTTAGTCTTAGCTTATTGGGTAGCTTGTGCTTAGGCTTAAAAGTAGTAGCATAAAACTGTTTTTGAACTTAAGCTCAAATCATCTTATCAAGTTAATCAGTACTATAGAGGTTTAGGATAGTGGTAATTAGTTGCTTTTGAGTGTTTTTAGCATATTATAGGTTCTGTGTTAGTTTGGTGCTTATTTGTGGCTTTTGGCTTATCTTGAGTGCTTATTTATAAGCAATCTCCACTGCAGCCTCATATTCCTTCACACAAGCCCTTTGTTTTTTATTTTTCCTAGATTCATAATATTAATTTAGACTTTTCCTGAATTTTCATATTTTCTAGGTCATTTTTATTTTTATTCATTTAAAGCAGTTTTAAGCCTTTTAATTAGCCTTTAATACGTTCTAAAAACTTCAAAAAAAAATAATTTTTCAATTTTCCTAGGTTAAGATAAATATAAAAAGTCAAAAAATTATTTTTCCAGATTTTTCATAGTTTAATGTGTAATTTTTAGCAATTTAATTAGTTTTAAATAGTTTTTAATTCATAGAAAATAGAAAAATAATCGTAAAAATACAAAATTAGTTTTGAAAATTCTCTTTAGTTATTTTAGATTTTTATAAGTCATAATTTCATTTTTCTAGCTTCATTTCATATTTTCTTGTATTTTAGGGTATTATTAACAAGTAAAATAGTTTTTAATTAATAATAATTAGATAAATAGTTATAAAAATAATTTTCTTTTTCTAAAATTTTCTTTTATCATTAGGATTGTAGAAATGTCATTTTCATATTTTTAGGATTTATATTGCTTCGATTTCACATTTCTTTTGACGTCAAGTAGTTTTTAATTTAAGTTTTATAAAAGAAAAAATCAAAACATCATTTTGCAAATAGTGATAGCGTTTATTTAATATATTTTATCTTTGATTTTCAATTTGCATTTTAAGCCCTGTAATTTATAAACTTTTTCTTTAGGTTTAATCAATCATATCTCTTTTCAGTTCAAATTTCTTCGATCACTATTCGTTTGATTATTCTCGCATTTCGTTGGGACATAACGACTGGGAAACATTGTACTGATCTTCATTGCAGGTTGAACTATGGTTTTTTTTACTTGTTAGCCATCACAGTGGCTAGTTTGTGAGATAACTTGACGGTTTGCCACCAATCAATTTTTATGCCGCCGAGTCTAGATTATCTTCCGTTTAGCAAATTAGTGATTTGAATATTCACTCCTTGTTCATACCATCCATCTATATCTATATATATATTCTTATAAAAAAAATCCAAAAACCCAAACATCCGAAACGTATAAAACACAATAATATTTTTCTTTTGTTTCTATATATATATCAAAGATAAAAATACAAAAAGATTTGTCGCTTTCTTTGTTTAATAATAACAACATAAAAATTACCACTTAAACCAAGGCAAAGGTACTACCTAACTGGGTACGACCATAATAAAGTTCCCGAACCAAAGATTAAAACTTGCCTTCATGTGCCCTTTGACTGTACCTTTTCAAATAGCCATTCATCTTGTGATTATTGGTTTAAGTTCATCACATTTTGCTCGATTTTATTTTAATTGATTTGTTGTTATATCACTGTTCAAAACCGAACTCAAAAGATTCTTCTTTACCCATTTTCATAATTCTCTTGTTTCCTCGAAAGTTACGTCTAGCGTGATAAGCATCGTTCTTCAGATCATTGAGTCCTTTTGCGTGATCTAGCGTAAATTCTAGAAGACGTTTCAGAATCGTGAAACGCCTAGTCAACCCGAGATTCGTATATTTCAAACAACAATATATGCATTTAACTAACTATATGAAATGCTCCAAGCACTCATCGAGGGTTATGGAGATGCCATCATTTTACCAGTAATCAATTCTGATCACTTTGAATTTGTAAGATATAACTTTTCACATACACATCATAACATTAACACAAGGTAGCATATAGATGGAATTCTAGAGAGAGAAAGTTAGAGGTTTAGGGAACTTAGTGAGAGAAAGTGAAAGATATTATTATGAGCTCCAACTCTCTACCTTGGGAGGTAGAGAGTATTTATAGTCTTACATAAATCGCCACACATCGGGTCATGATCGCATACAAGGTAAAGACCGTCACTTCCACGGTGTTACTTAACTAAATACTACTTAACTAAATATTACTATGACTACGAAGCTTTCTAACGATTACATATACTTGAGGTGACCGACTCTTTTAATACCCGGAATTTCTAATTCCTAACAATCTCCCCTAAGGGAGGTCACCTCAAACATATACTAAAATGACATTGAATACAATCGGATATTACATTAACAATTGATCTTGCATTCTTGATGTAGTACTTTGTTCCGAAGCTCGTAGTCATTGATTCTACTCATTGCATGTTTGGTTAATCCAAGTGGAGGTCTTTTAATGATCCACGTGATAATAATGTTGAGCCACTTGAGATCATCACTAGTAGAAAATCTCTCGATACATCCATTGTGTTGGTATTATGTGATGTTGTGACCGGATTACGCTCACATTCTCGATCATGATATATTCTCATCGAGTAGGAAGCATTTGTTGATTCATGATATTGGCAGTAGCCAGAAGGCATGGAGTAAAAATATCAGAATCATTGATGCACTAATCATGATTTCTTTTGAGATGAATGTGTTAGTGAGCATGGCTATGGATTGACCGCTTCATTCGACAAATGCGAAACGTCGGGTGTACCTCGCATACAACGATTAGCAATAAATCGCACGAAAGTGTCTTTGATCACTTTCGTTGAATTGGTACACGCCCACGGTCCCCGCTGATCGCGATACGTCACTGCGGATCGTAAACCGAAGAATTTCTTGATGTGGTTTCGCAATTGCTCTAGCCGTTCTCAAACCGGAACGTCTCAAAGAAGACAACACGGAGTGAGTGAATCAAATTTTAAGTCCACGATTGATGAAAAGAGATTTAAAAAACAATCATGTATTGCTCAATAGAAATTGTTTTTGCAATATAACGAAGGTTTTAATGAAAATCAATTATCAATCATAAAACACCTTTTGATTTGAAAATTAGTACACGGTCGATGTGCTAATGAAAAAAGTTTTTAAGCACAAAGACCGTTTTCAAAGGTATCCACAATCCATAACTTTGAACGGGATTGATTCAAAAGATTGAATCGCCTTTGTTTCTCTCGTTGTCACATGGTTGATCCATATAATAGATCTCACATGCCACCTACCAGAGCTTGTTGATGTTGGCTCCAGGCTTTCCATCTTCATTGTGAATGTGCAAACATCACTGGTAGTTCCGCAATACCACAAGGATAATGCGTAGGACTCAAATATAATCTCTTTCCACATTGTGTGAAACGTGAGAGTCTTCAAAGTGTCCTAATGAAATTTATTGATGATCTCGTGGCACTAGACTCAATTTGTGCATATTTGGATCCCGTATCTGAGACTGGGGAGAGGGTCTCTTTCTTCAATATCAACAATCTCTAAGAGAAAGTCGATAGATAATGTCGGTTCCCGTGAGAATGAAACAAGTCCTTTTAAGAGGAACTTGAGTGGTTTGGAAAGTTGAAGTGCAGTAAGGCCACTGGGTCCATGACGCCTTGTCTTCAATACCGATGTTACCATCAAGAGTATATGAATTGAACCCGGCTTCGCCTCTAAGGTTGAATATATGAAGGGCTATTTGTTTTCACCCTTTTCTCATTCAATTCTTTTTAATTCTTCAATTCCCTTGTTTTACCGAGACTTCATAGCTAGAACCTTGTTGGGTTTATTCCAAGACTAGCTCGGTCTTAGTCCGACTCTTCCCATATCTCATTTTTTCTTTTATCATCATACCTAAGGAACTCTACACTAACTAGTGGATAGTCCTCGGTAGATCCTCCTAGGCGGATCATGGGAACAAATACCTAACCTTATCATCCTTATATCACCATACATAAAGTAAAGTTGGTCGGTCTTTTTGGTATTGTTCATCGCCATGGAACCAATTGAAAACCATTTGAAAATCAATTCGATACTTGTGATATTATCAAAGCATTTTGTACTCGAATTGTTTTGATATTTTTAAGAAGAACTCCCTCAACATGTGCATCAAGTATTTGAAAATGTTTTGCACACGAGGAAAGAATTAACTTCTTTGATTACCATTTTAAAAGATATCAACATCACTTCCCTAATCGAATCAAGTAGATAAAGCATTTTGGGGAAGGATGAGGTTTTCATGATTTTGCTCCCCTCAATATGTGCCTCGAGATTTGAAAAGAGTTTTGCACATACTAGAGGAAACCTGCACATTGAGATAAGTGATCACGTTTCAAATCATTGTGGTTTAATATAGATGCTCCCCTCAATGTGTGCATGGAAAATTTGAAATCGCTTGTCACTACTGGAGGCAAACATGCTAATCATTATAGAAACCATTTATCGAATTATCAGCTTTAAATCCTATTTAAATCACAATTCTCCCCGATCACAATTATCAAATCATTTGAGATTTGTGATCCTTGTAGATTTAAATTGATTTTGAAAGCTTTTAAGGAGAATTGTGACTTGATTATGAAAGCGCTTTAACTGATAAGGATCTGATGTTGAGATTTTAAACTCCATTGGTTAAACATGCATGTACATCTTTTGAAAACAATTAATGCCAAATAACTTTTAATTTAATTGAAATTCTCCCTCAATCAATGACATAGGTTGTTGATTGAGAGATAGAGATTTTGACAGATAAGTCCTGATGATTATCAAAAATAGAGACCGAAGTTATTTTCAAAGCATTTAGTTTTCAAGAGATAAATGTTATAGAATCGAGCATGGAATTTGAAAACATGGTAAAACATGGCTCGTTTCTTTTCTTTTAAAACCGGTTATTATTCAAAAATGACAATAAAACCATTTTCTTTTCTCCCAAAATATTTTATTTTGATTTTTTTTTTTTTAATAAAATTAACAACATCTAAAGTCCCGTGTCATTCTTTGAATGACAAAGACAAAGACCGATATTATCAACCGAGAAAAACATGACAAAATGACAATATTTTTGAAGATTTTTGAATTTTTCAATTTTTATGATTTTGAAAGTTTTATAATTTTGTATTTTGTTTTTCCAATAAATATTTACAAGAGATAGATGAAGATAGACCTTTACTCCTCGCCTTCTCCTCAAGACGCTTGAGAGTTTCTCGTTGAAGGCTTTTCAAGCCAAGGCGGAAGAATAAACTCAAACGCTCTCTTGGAAGAGCTTTGGTGAAGATGTCCGCTAACCGATATTCAGACCTCACAAAATATAGTTCCACCACACCTTTTTCCACTTGTTCCATGATGAAATGATGTCGAATGTCGATATGCTTTGCTCTTGAGTGTTGAACATTGTTGCATGAGAGAGCAATAGCACTTTTATTATCATAGATTTAGGATTATTCAAAGCTATGTTTGGGAGCAATCAGATCTCATCCATAAGATTCGGTTTGAAGACAACAAGCTTATTGACATGGTTATGTATTCAGCCTCTCAGAGAGGAAATAGAAGTGCCTATTTATTTTGAAGACCAAAGATACCATGTTTATCAAATTCAAAAATCGAAAATGTCCTCCATGTACTTCATCGTAGGTATCTTGACAACTCTATGATGATCATGATTCGCATAGGTCGTTAGTGACATACCTTGTCCTTCTCTCAAAATTACATCATATATTGATGGTTCCTTGAGATATCCAAATGACCCGCTTAACTCGCCTAAGGTGCTTTTTTAGTAGGTTAATTGCCTATCTGTAAGTATCACCACATGCAAACAAAATAACAAGATAAAATCACTGGGTCTTACTAGTCAGGAGGCAATGATTCCAATCATACTAATATATTTCTGTTTGTCAATCATGATCCCCGAACACTGAATAACTACAACTTCATGAATTTCATTCTTGTAAGCGGTATTGAACAAATTTCTATTCATGGCGTTTAACATCTTTTGTTCGATCTTAGAAAGTATCGAGTTGGAAGAAACACCATAAGGCGGGCATCGGTTGCAAGTCAATTCGGGTCGATACAGATTCGAGGGGATTTCCAATGATGCGTCTAATGGATGATCGTGAGTCCATTTTCTAAGGTGTTCATGTGTGGTGTTGTTGAGGAACCGAGGTAGTGAATGATAGTCCCTTTCTAAGAAGATGGTTCATGATGATTCTGTGAGTAGCAAATATGTTTTCAAATGGAGCATCCTCGTGAGTAGCAAAGGGATTAACTTCATCATCATGATGTAAACATTTCCATGATGTACATTTGAAGAATGATGATTTGTTGATGAGACTGGATCAGCGACAGTTCTTGACTTAAAGATATTGAGATCAAGGATTGACTTCATTCACGGGAATATGAGCATCCTCTCAGTGGAATCATCACCTCATTAGTATTGAATCATACTCATCAAACATAGGATAAAACAATTTCTTTACATCATCTTCAGATGGAGGTACATATGGAGTTTCTTGAGTAGAGTTTGGAACAAGAGATGAACCAATGGGACTGTCTTGAAGTGCTGGTCCCGGAACTGGTGTCCAGGAGCCATTTGACCGTCACTCATCAAACGTAACGTGAATGGTTTCCATGATATGTTGGGTTCTTTTGTTATAGATTCGGTATCCCTTTTTGTTTGGTGCATATCCTACAAATACTCCAATGTCGCTTTAGCCTTAAGTTTTTCTAAGTCTTGACCCTCATTAGTTGGATAACACAATGCACCAAACACACGGAAGGAGAGAGATTAGGTTTTCTGTTGTGACAAGTTCATATGGTGTTTTCCATGAACAAGTAGAATCGGAACATTTTGTGTGTAGCATGCGCTGGCAATAGCTTCACCCGAGAAACATTGGAACTTTTGAGTAAATCAACATTGTTCTAGCGGCTTCTACAAGAGTTCGATTTCGCCTTTCAACTACACCGTTTTGTTGAGGAGTTCGTGGAACACTTCTTTGATGGTTGATTCCAATGCTTTCATAGAATTCACTAAGTTGTTTGTTAACAACTCCGCCCATTGTCCGTCCGATAATTTCGGACGGTTTTGTTAAGTCGAACTGCAATGTTGATAAGTTTGATGATGATATCGAGTTTCATCCTTTCCTTAAGAACTTGACCCAGGTGAATCTAGAGTAATCATCAACTATAACTAACACATATTTCTTCCCAAAGATATTCTGAACTCTCATTGGTCCACATAAATCCATATGAATTGTATGAAGAACTTCGCGGGATGAGTTAGTAGTTTTGGGTTTATGGGCATACTTCTTGCTTTTCCCAATTGACATGCTGAACAAAGATGATCCTTTTCATACTTTAGTCGAGGTAAACCTACAACTAAGTCCTTTCCGGAGAGATCATTGATGGTGCCGAAGTTCAAGTGATTGAGACGACGATGCCATAACCATGACTTTGTTTTAGAAGCCTTTGACAAGCAGATTGGAGAAGACTTCATCATATCTTCTATGGAGATGGTGTAAAGATTTGAACCACGAGTTCCTTTAACAGTTCCTTACCATTAAGATCTCTAACAAAGTATGTTTTCTAAGGCTACTTCTAGATCGAATCAATTGACCAACAGAGAACGTAGATTATGACCAAACCTTCCACATAATATACTCTAGAGATAACACTATCACCAACAACATAATCACCATAACCCTTAATTGCACCGAAATGATCATTACCAATCTAACAACTCCGATGAATTTGCTCACAAGTTCATGAGCGCGACCGGTCTCCGCCATATGCTTGGAACACCGAGTCCGGGTACCACGTAACGATTTGAATGATCCGGCTTGAACACGACAAGAATGGATAACTGGATTAATTGGGATCCCCATGCAAGAATGGGTTCCACTTGGTTAGTAAATGTAATGGAACACCCACATCGAATCAAACATCCATATCGTAGAAGCAATGGAATCATTGGAATAGATGCAATGTCGGTGTCGATTTGACCTATTCAAAGTATGTTTACTTCTTAAGGGAATAGTTCTACCAATAGGCATCCATTTTCTAGTGGGCATAATCTTAGCGGCTGAGAACAAAACTGATTATTCTTATGGCCAAAAGGTATCCAATAATAACCTATCTTTATAAAAGTTCTTCCTGTGGGTTTCACCTGTTTTCTCAATTCCTTTTTGCTTTTTTGCCTTATTTGCACGATTATTAGCATTAACAATTTTAATCGGGCATTTGACAAAGATTAGACAAAGCATTCACACCACATTCATGATTAGCAACGTAATTCAAGTGCATATACAAGGTTTGCGGATAGTATCGAATTTAATAATTACAAGATTTAAGGCTAATACTAGAATCAACACGATTCGCTTTATTCAACTCAAGCTTAAAGTTCCTAGATTGGTCTTCTACTTTCCTCCAATGCACATTCTTAGCTTGCAAGGTCCTATCATTCCTTGTGTTGTCTTGAGACTTTGACCGCCGCTTTAAAGTCACGATTACTCCTCAGAGGGAATGGGAACATTAGTTGGTTGATCTAATTTTGCATTCTCAACTTGATGTGCAAGAATCTGAAGTACTAGAAGGCACATTAGTGTATACTTTAAGACTGTGATTTGAGCTTTTGTAGCACACTAAAGTTCACTTTCTTAGCACTAACATATCCGAATTGAACTACTTGAAGGCACATTAGTGTTTCCTTTTTAAGACTGCATAGAACGGATTTCATGTTTGGCACTAGGCATAGAACAAGGCATCACAACTTTGCCTTTTGCACCTAAGGTTAAGGATTTTGGACATGTGGTGCAATTACATTCTAGCAACTCTTGAGATCGTTTACGGAGGCAAGCAAACCTCATTTCACTATCAAGAGGTTTGTTAATGAAATCCTCTTCGACAATCTCACGGAGACATTCTAGACTATCCTTAAGGTGAGCACAAGATTCATGAAAAGCATGTTCATTATTCCTAAGATGAGGAGGAATATATTTAACTCACACGATGTATTTGCAATCTAAAGGTGACTTTGAGACAACATTCTTATTGAAAACAAGTGGCAGTTTCCCATTTCCCTGACTTCTCTGATTCTCAATTTCCTTTTGTAAAGACGTTATTTTTCGTTGTTTTGGTCACGGGTGACTTTATTGAATCATATAACTCTTTAAAATGTCGTTTAACTTTTTCATTTTCTTCTAGAAAACTCTCGTTTTCCTTTTGTAAGGCATCAACTAAGTTTTGAAGATGAAAAGTTTGAGAATTCTGAGAATCTAAAGGAGGAGGGATTTGGGAGCCTGTCATATTGTTCGTTTGACCCTTTAATTGAGAGATTTGGGCTTTCAACTTTCGATCGTGTTGAATGAGCTTGAATCGTTCATCACGTTTGTTAATTTGAAAAGCGCATCAAACTCGAGCATCTGACGATGTATTGATATTTGAAGTTTTAACATTTTCTTTAAGATGTTGATATTTTAGTTGTAAATTAAAATGCTCAACTTCCAGTTTAGAAAAATGTTTAACCAAATTGTCGTGATCATCCGTTCAATTTTTCTCGCTAGTAGAATAGTTTTTTCAAGCTCAATGACACGTATGGGAGACTTTCAGGCCACGAGAAGTTCATGAAATTTGGAAGCATTAATAGAGCAATTTGAAGCAGTGTAAAAGATATCTTGAGCAACACATTCAGGAATAAGAGTCTCATTTAATGTATGCAAGTTCTTCCTCTCAATCTCATTATATTTAGCTGCACGCCATATCACTAACTTCAACTACCATTGCATCAAATTCTTTTCCATTCCCTTAATATCGCTACCCCTTTTAAGACTCTCAAAGTGATCTTTCTGAAGTTTAAAGAAAGGCATGACCTCAGTTAAATAACATTCTTTCATTTGCTCAAAACCCTTTCTCCTTCTTAAGTATACCGTGTGATCCTTTTCTTGCAAGTTTTCTCAAAATCAACAAATAGTTGAAATATAACATATTGACTAATTAAGGTCTTGCTTTTAGTGGCAATTTTTCTAGGAACTAGATGCATTGGTGTATTAGGAGGATACTCAGTCGCTTTAGGCATTTTCCATAAAGGGGGGTTTGTTTCAACAATATTTTCAGCTTTTCTAAATCCTTTTCCGAGAAAACTTGTTCGGGAGTCAACAATGTTTGAGGCTTAAACATGTTCAAGGAAATCCAGTTTTCCTTCTTGTAGTCATGGGGAGTGATAATCATTTTTTTCTCTTTGCATTTAGGATCATCTAATTTTTTGTTCATCCTTTCCCTAGTGACTTCATCGATTTCTTATCTTCCTCTGCACTCAACGCAACTAGGTTTTGCTAGGTTTAAGAATTTCATTACCATCATAAAGCACCTTATGAGCATTTCTAGCCTTTTAATGACCTCTGGATTTGGTTCCTCAACAAGGGGAATGCTATGCTTATCGCTTAAGACTTGATGTTTAGTGACCATGTGAGCATTCGAATGGTGTTCCTTGTATGTACAAATTGTTCTCAAGTTTGTTTTTCAAAGTTTTCAGATTAGAAAAATCTCTCAAGAGTTTTGATTCCTTTGCATTAAATTCTTGCTTAAGCATTTTCACATTTTCTTGAAGTTCTTGTTTTTGGTTAGATGTTTTAGAAAGTTTTTCTTGCAAGGAATTTAATTCTTGTTTCAATACTTCTTCTAAACTTATTTTTCTAATTCTTGTACTACTTGGTTATCCATATCCTGCTCACGAGTGGTCAACTCAAACTTAGCACGTTGTTCATAAATAGCAACACGTTCTTTATAGGCATTTAGTTCGAAATAATGGAATCATCGTGGGCATGCGTATTCATCAAAAACATAGTCATTGTTGACCGCAGAAGATGCATCACTTGGTACAACTTCACTTTCACTTTGTTTCACATATTGATCATATGGGACAATATTGATATTACCCATATTTTCAATATTTGATTCAATAGTTTCAGTTGATTGTACTTTGTCATGCATCTGTGCACATCGACATCATCGATAGTTTTAATACTGAGATGAGCTTGTCATGGGATGGCCCAACTAGTGATGAAGAAGAGACCTTGGGAGAAACCATTGGAGAAATGCTAGCCATAAAATTGTGTGTGCAGTAGGTCCATCATCCACATCGAAGTCGATGCATCACAAATGACTTGAAAGGCATTCGATGATTGTGACCTATCTCCTGAATAGGCCGCTCATCCACATTCGCATCATAGGTCTGGCATTGCCTCGCCAAGAAACAAAGAATTCTTCATTCAAAGTAGCACCATTGTCCCGAGCTTGAGCCACATCTTATCTCTGAAGTAATCAAGATTCTCGCACGCTTTAGAGATGTACCCTGCAATGTGTCCCTCTCAACCACAGTTATAACATTTGATGAGCTTAGCTTGACCTTGGTTACCATTCCTTCCTCGATTCTGGTTTCCAACATAACCTCTCTCCACCTCGCCCCGATCATATCGTTTCAACTGTTGCACCACGATCCTTCCATCTTTAATAGTGGCTTGATTGTGTGGGTTTGATGTGCTGAGGTTGTTGTTGATTTGTGGGAGAGTATTCATGTTTTGACTGATGAGAAGAGCTAGTTGATTAATGAAGCTACCCATGTGAGCATCACTTTGTTTGTACATAGGATCGAATGAGTTTGTGATTACCATTACCCAGGGTATGACTTGTGAGCTTTGGTTGTGATTCGATGTTTGAAAGTAGAAAGTAGAGTCATTGCGAGCTTGTCTCTCTCCGGTTGGTTTTGAACTGACAGAATTAATTTTTCAAACATAGCATGTCTCTCATTCTAAAGGAGGAAGGCATAGAGTTGCTCATAGTTTGTATTCTTCAATCCTTTAGTGAGCTTCACAAGTAACAAACTTGTGCCATTCAGGATTCATGTTGTTCACAAATTTTGAGTTCAACTGAATGTTAGGCATAGTCATTCGGATGTTCCTCATGTCATTAACTAACTTATGAAATCTCACATAGTACTCATAGACACTCTCATCCGGTTTCATCTTGAAATGCTCAAATTCGTCATAGAGTTGGGATTCTCTGTCTTCCATAGTTAATTCAACCCGAGAAGCATCTTAACATTGTCCCAAACGCTTTAGCATCTTGTTATGATTGATCAGCTTGTAGATGTCTTTAGGAAGACCTTGAAGAACAATGTTTGAAGCCCCGATATTGCATCAAATCTCTTTTATCCTTATCAAGCTCATCATACATCTTAGGTCTCATTCATTCCGTGAAATCAGAGTACCATCGCATTAGTATCAAGTAAGTCTCTAGTCGTCTCAACTCGATATGGTCCTTCATCAATGGATTTGAGAATGTTGACACCATTTTCCTTTCCAAGGCAATACAGCCTAATTGTTGAGCCCAAGAATGTAGTCGGTTCATCAAGCATGGGTGGACGAGTATCCAGCCGTACCGCGAACATCCTCAAATGGAGATGACAAGGGGAACGTTGGTAGACATGTTAAGATTATACGGATTTTATAACTCAATAATTAAACCGGGAAATAGATTCTTTCACGGGATTTTACTGAATCAAGAGAAAACCGTAAACAATCACTCAAGACTCTAAAAGATAAAATACTAAATCGCTAGAAGATAATGCACTAAGTCGATAGAAATTAATGCACTAAGTCGCTAACCCTTAATTCGCTACACCCCTAAGTCGCTAGAGTCCCAAGTCGCTAACAAAAAAGCAAGTCGCTAAGTAGTAACTTCGCTACCAAGTCGCTAACCAAATTTTTTGGCGTTAATTCGCTACTTCGCTAGAGACACAAGTCGCTAAAGAGCAACTCGCCATCGCAAGTCGCTACCAATAAGTCGCAACCCGTAGTGGAGAATCCACTACTTGTACTTTAACTCGCTAGATCTAACTCGCTAGCTCCAACACCGTAAGTCGCTACAAAAATGTGAAGCAAGTCGCTACCAAGAAAATATTCCGTGAACTAAGTCGCTAGCTTGAAAAACCATATAAACCTCACTTTTCAATCCAAAAACAACCCAACCACTATGATTCAAACCTTCTAGATCAAGACCTAAACACTTGTGATGATTCTAAACACAAAAGTACAACCAAAATCAAAACTTTAACACTAGAAATCAATCAAATGATGCAAAAACCACTAAACTTTTTCAAACTCAAAACCACCTAAAAACCACTATAAGTCCAAAGATGTGCAAGATATGATCTAACCATGGCTCTTGATACCAATTGTAAGATATAACTTTTCACATACACATCATAACATTAACACAAGGTAGCATATAGATGGAATTCAGAGAGAAAGTTAGATGTTTAGGGAACTTAGTGAGAGAAAGTGAAAGATATTATTATGAGCTCCAACTCTCTACCTTGGGAGAGAGTATTTATAGTCTTACATAAATCGCCACACATCGGGTCGTGGATCGCATACTGATGGGTAAAGACCCGTCCGTCCTCCACGGTGTTACTTAACTAAATACTACTTAACTAAATATTATTATGACTACGAGCTTTCTAACGATTACATATACTTGAGGTGACCGACTCTTTAATACTGGGAATTTCTAATTCCTAAAAGAATTGAAGACACATTTGATCCAACTTGTGTCTACGAATCAATTCCGCGGGTTTGATCGAAGACCGTATTTAACAACTGTTGGTTTAACAAGTTGACTTAACTATCAATTTCAAAGATGTACCACAAAAGTGATTAAGTTGATGCTATTTCCATTCTCACTGGAGGGGCCCGAATTTGGTTGGAAAAAGAACCCCCTCGATCCATCGAAACTTGGGAGGATCTTGTTCAAAAGTTTGTCAATTATTTCTTTTCCTCACAAGACGACTAATTCCAAAATGAAATATCTGGATTTCGTCAAAATTTCGATGAAAACTTTGGAGAGGCATGGGAGAGATTCAAAGATCTCTCAGAAATGCCCCCATCATGAATTCACGGAGCTTCAACAAGTTAATATCGTTTATAATGGGTTGAACGGTAACGATCAAGATTTCAACGCAAAGGTGGCAATATCTTGACTCGTAAGCCTAAAGATGTGATTGAGATTTGCGAAATAAAATCAAAAGTTCCTATTTCTCAACAAAGTCAATATTTCAACACTCCTTTCATCCAGTAACTCTTCCGAGTTAGCCGCTCCAATACCGAAGCTAACGGACGCGTCATCCTTGTATGATGAAAGAGGTAAGAAAGCGAAATTCATGAGCCGGAACCAATCAAAGCCGTAAACAAGGTGTGTGAAACTTGTAGTGGTCCACACGTGTATTATGATTGTCAAGCAACCGATGCTTCTTTTTACCAAGCTCCCGTAGCTGCAATAAACCACAATCAATGCACCAAAAGTGATCCTCACTACCGTACACCTAGCGGTATGACACCACCTGGTTTTCCTCCTGTGCAAAACCATGGCAATCAAAATCGCTTTGTTCGAATCAAGGACACAACTTCAATAACTCTCAAAATTTCAATCAAACCCGGAACAATTTCAACCAACCTTATCAAGCTCCAAATCGTGAGGATCACCAACCTCAAGCTCCCCTACCAAATGACTTCATGAAAATCAGTGAGTCAAGCATACGTTCAATGCAGACTCAAATCAATAACATGAGAGTTGAGCTAAGAAAGGAAATTGATACCACATTGTCTCGCACAAATGAGTTGAAGAATATGATGAGTTTCATGAACATGAATATGAACAAAGCCGTCATCTTCGGAGGACTCCCCAAGCAATACAGTTCCAAATCAAATGCCGAGTTGAAAGCCGTCAAACCACTTTAGTGGTAAGACGCACAATGGACCTTCGACTCCAATGCCTCCTCCAGGAGCAATGAGTCAAGTTACCAAGGATACAACGGACAAGGTGCATTTTCAAGCCCACGAGTACCAACACGCCCCACCTTCGGTAGTCCAGCTTTAAGACCGGAACCGAAGTTCGAAGAGCAATCTGAGCCAGAAATGACTTCCATCCGGCTCAAAGTCTAGTCAGCCCTTTACCCATTAAGAATGCATGATGAGAAGCTCAAAGACAAAAACAAAGAGCAAATGGAAAAATTTTCCAAATTTTCAATGAACTACACTTTGATATAAGCTTCGTTGATGCTCTCGTTCTAATGCCCAAATTGCATCCACGCTAAAGGCTTACCGACCAACAAAGATAAATTATTGAGATGGCTAAAACCCTCTCAATGAGCAATGCTCACGGGTTCCTTCTCAGCTTCCCAAAAGCTTGAAGACCCGGCAGGTTTTTAATCCCGTGTGATTTCTGGGGATGGTTCAATGCTCGCCTTGGCCGACTCTTGCGCTAGCATTAACCTCATGCCACTCGTATGGAAAAACTGTCTTCCTTCAAACTTTCTTTCATCCACTTGTATGACACTCGAGCTAGCGGACCCGTACCATAACTCGTCCACTGATAGCCGGGATGTCGTGATGAAAGTAGGAAAGTTCACTTTCCCACCACTTGTTGTAGTAGACTTTGATGCAGATCCTAGAGTTCCCTCATCTTAGGGAGAGCTTTCTTGAGAACGAGCCGAGCTCTAATTGATGTATTTTTGAGTTGACCATACGGGTTGACAACGAAGAACTCACGTTTAATATCAACTAGAACTCCAAACCTCTATCCAAACAGAGTGTTGCCACAATTGATCAAAAATCGGAAAGAATCAATGCAACACTCTCACCAACAGATTAAGAGGAGTCACCAAAACGTTTGAGCTAAAAGCATTAAAAATCAACCACAGTTCAAACAAATGGTTTGAGAGTTGTACCAAGGAAGTCAAGAGTATTCTTGATGATGATGATCTAGAATCGGAGACTTTATCGGAAGTGGTGGAAATTGCTAGCTCTAAGAGCACACCACTTGTCCCACCTCCGAATCGGGTTTATCGACGAGTTTGTTAACTCTATGAATGAAACCAAACTCTCTTCAGTTTCATCTGGATTGGATGATGATGTTTGTGATCCAATGGGAGACATTCTTCCCATTGAAGAATTGCTCAAAATTGATCCATCATCTCCTAGTCTTATTATTTCCGACTCTTCCATCCCTTCTCTCACGCCGGATGAGGAAGATGACAACTTTTGGAATGAAGTCGATGCCTTTCTTAGTGATGAGTCGATTCCAACAGAATTGATATACTACTTTGATCCCAGGGGACATTCTTTTCCGGAAAATATGTTGATTGAAGAACCGTTTCCAACCCTCCCTACCGGAAATTCTGTTGATAATCACCATACAAGCTTCAAGTTTAAGCTTAAAAATGTCAAAAATGGTGATTTGCTTCTTACTAATGAGGAATGGACATGCATTCTCATGCACATCTTTATTCCATTTTTCACGATGGTGGTTGCTCTTTCCTTTTCTTTCGGAATGAGGACACCATATTTGACCCCGGTATCATCCTTTATAGTTTCTACTATTAACAATACCGCGGTTGTATCTCATCAGTAAAACCCTAAAATCTCAAACGTGTTAAAAGACACTTTTGCCCTCAAGTCAATAATTATAAAATTAAGTAACACCGTCTCGCTTTTACTAAGTTTAACACTTAACTTATAGATGATTTAAGCAAGATGATAAAATTTATTTACACTTATTAACCGCTAAATAGAAATCACACATTTCACTTTGGACCAAATCGTATATGCAAGTTTGGAAGGCAAATTAAACTAAATAATAAACATATAAATGGTAATTAAGAATATTGACTTTGTCATGTTTTCTTTCCTTGTGGATCGGCCAAAACTAACGCCTCCTCTTTTAATTTCCAATTAATTCTCATTTATTCCTATTAAAAAACTTACCATTTAATTCACAAGAAACCCTAAATCCCACCATCTAAGGCTACGCAAAAAAAAAAAGGGATTCTTCTTCTCCATCTTCGACGAACAAGAGGTGAAAAGAAAGAGATTCCAGGTTCTAACGCTGTTTGTAATTGTGGTCATTGGTTCAAGGTCTTGCTTGATAATCGCATGTTTTGGCTGGAACCGATCATTGGGTATATATGGTATTGGTTGTCCTCGCTGTGACATGGTCCCTTTCTTTTCACGCCAAGGTAACACAACTTCGCTTGTCCCTTTCTTCCTTGCTTGATTAAGTGTCGAGGGTTTTGGTCTTCACACGCATGTTAGATATCCATTCATACATCACATAAGATGATATCATGAACAATAAAACAATCGATATTATAACTACATGAATTAACGAATGATAAAGCTCATATGACTGACCCCCTTTTGCTGCCCATTCATGTCTTAATTAATTGATTTTTGTACCTCTTTTGTGTTAATAACACACATGGAAAAATAAGGTAAAAACCTTGTCACATGTAATAACCTTTTTCCTCATAAAATAATGAATTGTACAAGAGTAAATTTCAAATAAGGAGAAATTGGACTTAGCCTTTGAATCTGATTCTTTAAGAAACCACACGACATGCATATTGTTGAATTTTTATATCACGTTAAATGAGGATAAAAGGAAGTATATGAATCTTGTTTATGGTGTCGACTAGAACATGGATCGAAGGTCTTGTTTGAAGTTTTAATGTATATAAAATTATTATGGGTAAGGCGGTTTTGTATTTTGAGGGGCGTCGGGAAGATGAGTCGGGGTTTAGTAGTACTACGTGTTTACTTAAGTAAATGTTAATCATATGGACATGGCCGAGCTTAAAGATGGTCGATCATAATGTTGAAGCATGGTTCTTTCTTTTCATACTAAATGTGCATGGAAAAATTTTAACAAGATGATACATTTAATCTAATTACATTATAAACCTATACTTTGAAATATCGACCATGTAAACCTCAAAGTTTGAGATAATTACCATGCGAACCCTATACTTTAAAGTATTATCTAATAAAGCTTTAAAATAGGATATTTGTCATATTAAACATTTAATTTCGTCATTATTATTTGTAACCTCTAAGTTTGGCTAATTAATGATCAGTACCCTAAAGTATTTTAATTCGGTCCATTACTAAAAATGAGAATACACTTAATAACTTTAAAAATATTAATACGATTCATATAAACAATTATTCCATTATGACGTTTTTGAGCTAATAAGTATTATACGTAATCCGTAGATTCATTGATGAAGGCGTGGCGTTGTATGGATCGCTCATTCATTCTGTATGATTTTCACATGGCGTTAGGTCGGATATTCTATCCCTTTTCAGTAGGGGTTTCTCGTGATTCGTTACAACTTTCGATATTGGTTTTGAACTTTATCCTTTGCTCGAGCCTTTCACTAGGGGTTTCCTATAACTCTGCTATGCTCTCTTTGATTGAATCTCCTATGTGAACTGTTTAATGTGAACCACCGATATGAACCTTCCGATTATGAACCTTTGATATGCACTTTGATTATGAACTTTTGCTATGGACTTTGATATGAACCTTTGATATGAATCCTTTTGAGGCGACCTTGCCTTGACTTTGTTTGGGTTGGAGAGACCCGAGCATCACTAGGCACTGGTTCATGTCCGCAGGTCATTGATGCACCAATGGTGGCGACTCTATGTGGTTGGAGTGATGTTCCACACCGTCCCTTTCTCATATCGATTATGAGCTCTATATTGTATGGCCACTATCTGTCAATAATGGCGTATGGATGCATCCTAGATTTTGTTCTTATTCGATATGTTATGATTCTGTCTGGTGAATGATGTCGTGTGCATACGCTCTTCACAAATTGGGAGCTAGCTACTCCATTTGTTACTTGAGGTCTCCTCCATTATGTATGGTATTCAGGTTCCTCCTGACAATGGCTACTATGATATGATATGATATGATATGTTTCCGCTCGGGTAGATTGATAACCCCTTACAATTTGATAAACCTATATCGTATCATTTCCGGATTCCCCAACGCACTATAGATCTCATTACTTGTTCATTTTCTTTCAATACCCTTTATAGATTCACTTTA